>JAVIAB010000160.1:17417048-17844548 GCA_032433765.1 Megaustenia siamemsis | reverse complement strand
TTAAATTATAAGGGAGAAGAGCAAGAGGCAGACACAGAGGAAGATGGACAGACAACATAAAGGAAACGCTACAACAGCATCAATTGACAATAAGTAAAGCCGCCAAAAGGGCAAGAACCAAAACTTTGTATCTCCCTCGACACCCGAACGGGCATAAGAGGTAGTGAAGAAAGACGAAGACTATTATGTATGCTACCATCTACAGTAACACCTCAAAACAACTACTTTTTTAAGAAAACAACAGAATTGTCTACTTCTACAACCGTCGCTACAACTACAACCGTCGCTACAACCGTCGCTACAACTACAACCGTCGCTACAACTACAACCGTCGCTACAACTACAACCGTCGCTACAACTACAACCGTCGCTACAACTACAACCGTCGCTACAACTACAACCGTCGCTACAACTACAACCGTCGCTACAACCGTCGCTACAACTACAACCGTCGCTACAACTACAACCGTCGCTACAACTACAACCGTCGCTACAACTACAACCGTCGCTACAACTACAACCGTCGCTACAACTACAACCGTCGCTACAACTACAGCTATTGCAACTACCACTGCAATAGAAAATAAAACTCTTGCTTAACCACATTTACTGCAGCTACCACTATATTTATCTATCTATTTATTGACCTTTCGAGCCGTAGCCGGCCCATAGAACGTAGACCAAGATACTCCCTCTCTTATCTGAATTTTTGTTCTAGCAGTTTTCAATTCTTTTAAAGATATTTTATCAAATCTCGCCATTTGTCTCTGCTCTGTGCAAGCAGCTCTATCTCATTTAGTGGAGCCGATTCCTGCTGCTTTTGCCTCTCTCAGCAATGTTCTTCTCAGTGTCTCTCTGGGTCTTCCTCTTTTTCTCTTACCTGTTGTTTCCCATATGAGGGCTTGCTTTGCTATTCGATTATTATCTCTTCTCATCACATGTCCAACGTATGACCATCGTCTTTTCTTTATTACTGAAGATATTAGTGGTTGATTGGCGATTTCTCTAATTTCCTCGTTTGTTTTGAATTCGTTCCATTCTATACCAAGTATTTTCCTTAGACATTTATTTTCGAATGCGTTCAACTTTTTTCCTATTTTTCTTATTGTTTTCCATCTTTCACACGCATAGGTAAGGGTTGATAGTACATTTGGTTTGAATAATATAGTCTAAGTTTTGTGTTTGTGCTGATGAGTTTTGATTTCCACAACTTTTCAAGGCTTCTGAAAGACATTGCTGCTTTAGTTATTAGGATTCTAATTTCTTTGCTTGTATCCCCTTCTCGATCAATGTGACTTCTACCACTTCTTCTACCTTTTAGCTCCCAGTGGAGCATAGGTCGTCAACAAACACTTTCCAAGTCGTTCTGTTTTTTGCAATTCTTTTAAGATCATTCCATGTCTTCCCCATCATCTTCATCTCTGCTTCAATCTGTCTTCTCCAAGAATTCCTTGGTCTTCCTCTTTGTCTTTTCCCCTGGGGATTCCAAAAAAGGGCCTGTTGTGTAATACTCTCAGTTGGTTTCCGTAGTGTGTGTCCTATCCATCGCCATCGTCTTCGCTGTATTTCTTTATCCACTGGTATTTGACCGGTACATTTCCATAATTCCACGTTTGTGACTTTGTCCTGCCATTTCCATCCCTTTATTCTGCGCAAGCATCCATTAATGAAAGTCTGTACCTTCGTGATTGTCAATTTTGTTATTCTCCATGTTTCACAGCCATATAATAGAACCGACTTAACATTGGAGTTGAAAATTTGTATTTTTGTATTTAGCCTAATTTCTTTGGATTTCCATATGTTTCCCAGTGCAATGAAAGCTCCTCTTGCTTTTGATATCCTTATTTTGGTATCGTTTTCTGTTCCTCCCTCTTTATCTATATTACTGCCCAGATATATATAAGATTGTACGTCTAGTAGAGGTATTTCTCCTAGTTTTATTTGGTTATTGCCAACTGCATTAATTCTCATAATGTTGGTCTTATCTCTATTAATCTTTAGTCCTAGCTGTTGTGATCTCTCATCTAATATACTCATTTTATCTTGCATCTGTTGGTGGCTGTGTGATAGGAGAGCTATGTCATCAGCAAAGTCTAAATCATCAAGTTGTTTGGTCAGTGACCACTGGATCCCATTTCTGTTGTTTTGAGTTATTTTCATAATCCAATCTATGGCCAGTAGAAAGAGAAATGGAGACAGAAGGCATCCTTGCCTTACTCCTGTTCTTATTTCAAATGCTTCTGTAAGCTGTCCTTCATGCACCACACTACATTTTGTTCCTTCATACATTGTTTTTATCAGGTTAATAAACTTTATGGGGATTCCATAATGACTCAGCAACTTCCAAAGCATTCTTCTGTCTAAACTATCAAATGCCTTTTCGTAATCTATGAATCCAATATAAAGTGGGGATTTTAGTTCTAAACTTTGTTCAACTATTATACGTAGAGTAGTTATTTGATCAGCACATGATCTGTTCTTCCTAAAACCTGCTTGTTCATCTCTCAAGTGTTTCTCTATAGCCTCTTTTAGTCTCTCCAGAATGATTCTGCCTAATATTTTTCCTGGCACTGATAGTAGCATAATTCCCCTATAATTTGTGCACTCCTGTAAACTTCCTTTCTTTGGTAGTTTGATCATATAACCTTCTCTCCAGTCTTTAGGTATTTCTTCCCTCTCCCAAATTTTATCCAATAGATTATGTAACATCTTGGTAGAGGTGATAATATCTGCTTTGATGGCTTCCGAAGGAATTTCATCTGGTCCTGTGGCTTTACCATCTTTTAACAGTTTGATGGCTTTCATTATTTCTTCTTTGCTTGGTTTTCCGCAGTTAACGTGTAATTCTTCTTCTGCTGGTAGTATATCTGGAGGATTATTTGAGCCAGGTCTGTTCAAAAGTTCTTCAAAGTGCTCCTTCCATCTCTCCATTTGTTCCTTTATATTACTAAGCAGATTTCCTTTCTTATCTTTGATAAAGGCGTTGATCTGTTTGTATTTTCCACCTAATTTCTTTGTGCTGTTGTACAGTTCTTTCATATTCCCTTTATTTGCTGCTTCTTCTGCCTCTTTAGCTAATTCATCTATATATTTCCTCTTATCCCTTTTAATGCATCTTCTCACTTCTTTGTTCACCTCTGTGTAAGCTTCCTGTGTCTTGGCTTTATTACTTCTTGTTTTGCTTTTATTTATGTCTGCTTTCTTGTTCTTTCTTTCTTTAATTTTATCCAGGGTCTCTGCTGTCATCCATGCCTTATTCTGGCGTTCTCTTTTCCCCAGTGTTTCTTCGCATGTCTCTTTCCATATATTTTTTACCTGTTTCCAATGATCTTCTATATTTATTGTATTTTCTAGTTGTTGGAGGACTTGGTATTTGTTTGATATTGTGACTGCGAATTTATCTTTAATTCCTTGTTCTTTAAGAAACCCTACATTGAAATACGTTCTGCCCTTATTCGTTGTAGTATACCTTTTTAATTTAATTTTAAGTTTGGCTAACAGAAGATGATGATCAGAAGCTATATCTGCCCCTCTATATACTTTTACATCCTGTAAGGATGACTTAAACTTATTATTAATACATATGTGATCAATTTGATTTTCCGTTCTATGATCTGGTGACACCCATGTAGCTTTGTGTATTCTTTTATGTTGGAATATTGTTCCTCCTAGGCTCATTTGATTAAGGGCGCAGAAATTCACAAATATCTCTCCATTCTCGTTTATATCTCCAAGTCCATGTTTTCCCATAATCTCTTCAAAGCCTCTGTTGTCTGATCCTACCTTAGCATTTAGGTCTCCCATCAAGATTATAATATCCTTGGCTCGTCTTGCATCCATCTGGCATTGTAGCTGTTTATAAAAATCATCTTTAACTGAGTCATCTTTATCGTTGGTTGGTGCATAGCATTGTATAATGTGTAATTTTATTTTGTTTTTGGTTGTTCTAAATGTTGCTCTCACCAGTCTTGGTCCCACTGCCTCCCATTCTATTAGTGTCTTCTGTGCATTCTTTGATAGCATTATAGCTACCCCTTCGCTATGTTGTGCTCCTGGTTCCTGGTGTCCTGATGATAAAATCATCTCCCCTGTATTCAATTTTATTCTCTCCGCTCCCAGCCATCTTGTTTCACACATTCCCAGAATATCTATCTTGTAGTTGTTCATTTCTGCTGCCACTTGTGCCGCTTTTCCCTGTTCGTTAAGGGTACGAACATTCCAGGTGCCAATTCTGGATGATTTCCTGGTAGACAAAGGGTGAGTCGGCAACCCGGACTCCTTATGGCTTTCTCCGGATTGCGTCATACGTCTCTTAGACAGAGAGCCCTTCTCTTTCCTGGTTGACGGATTTACTTTATCTTTCTTTGACTTGTTCATGTTTGTGAAGTTTTTTCGGCTTATTTTTTTACAGTATGGGATAGCCAGTCCCATGCCTAACCCTCCTTTCTCGCCTCTTACGAACATGCCTGGTAGGGTACAGCGCCGCTATTCTTTACTTCCCTTTCGGGCCCCGGCAGCGCACGGGCGACTTCTACCACTATATACCAACAAAGTAGTGGTAGTTTTTTTTTTCTCTCATATTTTATTTTTATATTTGGGCTACCACTATATACCAAAAATAAAAAATGCTACCACTACTACAACCAACGCCATCACAAGAAACCCTATTGTTACAACCACAACAGCCTCCAACAAGACATGAACAGTCACCGTAACTACAACAAGTAGAATAACCATCATAACAATTACCGCTACATTACGAGCCCTTCTACACTCATAACCACTTTTACTAAACCACTACTACAATAACCATCACTGCAACCAGCATTACTACAATAACCATTATTACAACCAGCATAACTACACTAACACAGAAAAACTAACATAGCTACAATAACCCTAACTACAACCAGCATAGCTACAATAACCATCATTACAACCACAATAGCAACAATAACCATCATTACAACCACAATAGCAACAATAACCATGATTAGAACCAAAATAGCAACAATAACCATCATTACAACCAAAATAGCAACAATAACCATCACTACAACCAACATGGCTACAATGACCATCAATACAATCACAATAGCAACAATAACCATCACTACAACCAACATAGCTACAATAACCATCACTACAACCAACAATAACCATCACTACAACCAACATAGCTACAATAACCATCACTACAACCAACATAGCTACAATAACCATCACTACAACCAGCATAGCTACAATAACCATCACTGCAACCACAACAGCTACAATAACCATCACTGCAACCACAACAGCTACAATAACCATCACTGCAACCACAACAGCTACAATAACCATCACTACAACCACAATAACAACAATAACAATCATTACAACCACAATAGCAACAATAATCATCATTACAACCACAATAGCAAAAATAACCATCATTACAACCCCAATAGCAACAATAACCATCACTACAACCAGCATAGCTACAATAACCATCACTAAAACCAGCGTAGCTACAATAACCATCACTACAAACAACATTGCTACAACAACCATCACTACGACCAACATTGCTACAACAACCATCACTACAACCAGCATAGCTACAATAACCATCATTACAACCACAATAGCAAAAATAACCATCATTACAACCACAATAGCAACAATAACCATCATTACAACCACAATAACAACAATTACTATCATTACAACTACAATAGCTACAATAACCATCACTACAACCAGCATAGCTACAATAACCATCACTACAACCAGCATAGCTACAATAACCATCACTACAACCAGCATAGCTACAATAACCATCACTACAATCAGCATAGCTACAATAACCATCACTGCAACCAGCATAGCTACAACCATTATAACTACAATAACCATCCTTACAACCACTAAAACTACAATTACCATCATTACAACCATTATACCTACAATAACCATCCTTACAACCATTGTAACTACAATAACCATCCCTACAACAATTATACCTACAATAACCATCCTTACAACCATTATAACTACAATAACCATCCTTACAACCATTATAACTACAATAACCATCCTTACAACTATTATAACTACAATAACCATCCTTACAACCATTATAACTAAAATAACCATCATTACAACAAGCTTCACACTATTCTTTTAAATATCTGATTTGACTTATACCCCAACCGTTCATATAATCGATGTTGTTTCCAAAAGTACTACATCCTCCACTAAACTACCACTCTAACAACATCACTACTTCTACAACACAACTACCACCGCTATCACTACACTTGATCTTTCTTCTACCATTACTTCCACTTATACTGATTATAGACGCCTAAAAAAGACAACCCAAATCTGTCTCCCCACAAGGAAACAGGGGCTGGCACAATGGCCCATATGTTCCCTCCTCGCCTATGGTCGGTCGGCTAATTGAGTTCGGCACTTAACATTAATCAATAGCCAGGTATTACTCATCCCATCTCGGCACAAATAGCAAAATATTGATGGATACGCCCTATTGATTTCTTCTACTGTTAACCGACTATTGTTTATACGCCAGTGGGCCCAGTGTTAAAGCACCTGCGAATGTCGGAGTATTTGTCCCGAGATCGTTATTAACGAGCGCTAGGCGTGTGTGTTTGTGCTTATGTGGATCGATGGGGGAGTTTTAATAAAGGGAGCAAGAGAGAGAGAGAGAGAGAGAGAGAGAGAGAGAGAGAGGGGGGGGTAGATACAGGTGAGATAAATATTTATTGATAAAGAAAGGAAAAAAAAACAAGGAACTAATGGTATATATATTAAGAGAGCACAATAATAAAAGGTGGGTGGTTGGATGGATGGATGGATGGATGGATGGATGGATGGATGGATGGATGGATGGATGGATAGAGGGACGGGTGGATGGATTGATAGACTGACAGACATACATACGGACGGACGGACGGACTGACGGACGGATAGACGGACGGATAGACGGGTGGATGGATTGATAGACTGACAGACATACATACGGACGGACGGACGGACGGACTGACGGACGGATAGACGGACGGATAGACGGGTGGATGGATTGATAGACTGACAGACATACATACGGACGGACGGACGGACTGACGGACGGATAGACGGACGGATAGACGGGTGGGTGGATTGATAGACTGACAGACATACATACGGACGGACGGACGGGTGGATGATTTGACAGTCTGACGGACATACATACAAATGGACAGACGAACGGATGGATGGAGTGATAGATTGACAGTCATACATACAGACGGACGGATGGATTAAAAGACTGATTGACTCATTGATTTGATAGATTCGTATTTGGACAGACAGATGAGAAAGAGTGTGTATTTGTTAGAGAGGGTTAAAAATAGAGACGGATGCAATAATAAAAGTAGAGAAGGAGAAAAATATCATCACTCTTTTGTTGGCCAATCAAACCTAACTTGTACAAACACATCAGAGAACAAAGAGATGACTCCTTAAATAATTGACTAACTTCTGTGGTATTGCCTCTCTCTGTTGCATTAATTATTAGGTATGTTTCAATCTATCAGTTCTCACTGTGTTATTGAGATGATTGTCATCTGTTATTTTTGGCAGAAGAGTGGTTTCATATAGACTATACGTATTATATTAACACACTAACACACTAATATACATCATAGACCATACGTTTTATATTAACACATATATTATATGTATTATACTAACACACATTATAGTCCATATGTATATGCTAAAACACATAGACTATACGTATTATATTAACACAAATAGATCACACGTTTGATATTAACACACATAGACCATATGTTTTACATTTATTAACACACATCATAGTCCATAAGTATTATGTTGAAACACATAGATCATACGTTTTATATTAACACATATACTATATGTATTATACTAGTAAAGAATAGTGACACTGTGACCTTCCAGGCATGTCGTAAGAGGCGACTAAGGAGGTTGATCGATGGCTTGATAAGCTGTCATTGTAAAAAAAAGTATTGTTATGGAAACAGAGCCATGGGTTTTAGAAGCAGTGATCTCTGCAATATGCGCCATTTTGGCACGCAATGTTTCTGTTTTTGAGATTGTGGTTCTGCCCTATGTGACGTCTTCGGCTCGAAAGGACAATAGATAGAGATTATACTAACACACATTATAGTCCATATGTATTATGCTAAAATACATAGACTATACGTATTATATTAACACTCTAACACACTAATATACAACATAGACCATACGTTTTATATTAACACATATACCATATGTATTTTACTAACACACATTATAGTCCATATGTATTATGCTAAAACACATAGACTATACGTATTATATTAACACACATAGACCACACGTTTGATATTAACACACAGACCATACGTTTTACATTTATTAACATACATCATAGTCCATAAGTATTATGTTGAAACACATAGACCATACGTACTATATTAACACACATCATAGACCAAACATTTTGTATTATCACACACAATCCATACGTATTACATTAACACATACATACCATGCGTATTATATTTTCACACAGGGTGTCCGGTTAGCGCAATCGATAGGCGGTTGGCTTACCACGGCAACAGCCGGGGTTCGTGATCCTGGCGAGGACACCTGGGTTTTACTAATTCCCTAAAAATTAGTAGGAGCCGCGATAGCTCAGTGGTTAGTGAACTGGACTACTACGGACAAGGGGTAGGGTTCGATCCCAACCGACGGCTCCGGGTTCACCCAGCCTTAAATGGGTACCGGATTTTTTCTGGGAAAGTAAAAGCAGCACGGGCGTAATACCGACCACATTACCCCAAAAATCATGTGCTGAAGGTCTGTAAAATATAGGGTCACTAACACCATATTTCCCTATACGCCACTTGGCGTGACGGGGGGTACTTTACTTTACTTTTACATAGACCACACATATTATAACACATCATAGACTATACGTATTATTTTAACACAAACCATAGACTGTACGTAAGAACAATGAAAGTTCATGTTTACAAAAGTACAGATTCAGTAATTCAGCTATTGAGAAAGTAATGATAATCTTCTACTTGTGAAATCTTTCGGTCGCCAAACAGCAAAAAATCAATATTTTTGATGGATTATGAGTTTCATCACCTCAAGGTCTTTCATAGTGTCCCTCAGTTCTGTGAGTGTTTCTGTGTCGTCTGGTTATTTGTGTTTTTTGCGATTATCCTAGAGAGCTTGTGTTCTTGTTGGATGTGCGCTGTCGTTAAGTGAGAGTTATTTAAATGGTTTTTACTTTAGGTAAAAGATAGATGGATGGATGGATGGGTGGGTGGATGGATGGATGGGTGGGTGGGTGGGTGGATGGATGGATGGATGGGTGGGTGGATGGATGGATGGATGGGTGGATGGGTGGGTGGGTGGATGGATGGATGGATGGGTGGGTGGGTGGGTGGATGGATGGGTGGATGGATGGGTAGGTGGGTGGGTGGATGGATGGGTGGGTGGATGGATGGGTGGGTGGGTGGATGGGTGGGTGGGTGGATGGATGGATGGATGGGTGGGTGGATGGATGGGTGGGTGGATGGATGGATGGATGGGTGGGTGGATGGGTGGGTGGATGGATGGATGGATGGGTGGGTGGGTGGATGGATGGGTGGATGGATGGATGGGTGGATGGATGGATGGGTGGGTGGGTGGGTGGGTGGATGGATGGGTGGGTGGATGGGTGGATGGATGGATGGATGGGTGGATGGATGGATGGGTGGGTGCGTGGATGGATGGATGGGTGGATGGATGTGTGGGTGGGTGGATGGATGGATGGATGGGTGGGTGGATGGATGGGTGGGTGGATGGGTGGGTGGGTGGGTGGATGGATGGGTGGATGGATGGATGGGTGGGTGGGTGGATGGATGGGTGGGTGGGTGGGTGGATGGATGGATGGATGGGTGGGTGGGTGGATGGGTGGATGGATGGATGGGTGGGTGGGTAGGTGGATGGGTGGGTGGGTGGGTGGATGGGTGGGTGGATGGGTGGGTGGGTGGATGGATGGATGGATGGATGGGTGGGTGGGAGGGTGGGTGGATGGATGGATGGATGGATGGATGGATGGATGGATGGATGGATGGATGGGTGGGTGGGTGGGTGGGTGGGTGGGTGGGTGAGTGGGTGGACGGACGGACGGACGGACGGATGGATGGATGGAGAGAGCGAGAGAGAAATAAAACGTGGGTAAGTGAATAAGTTAGGTAATGAGTAAGTTAAAATGTGACTGAGTGAGTGAGTGAATAGGCAAGCGGAGGATTGAGTAAGTGAGAAAGTAATTAAAGAAGATATAAAATGAACATTAAAGGTATGGAGCAGCTAAACTAATAGAAATACGAGACAAAAAATGTCGGATCTGTAGTTTGTCTTATCTTTCTATTAGTTTGCTTTTTATATATTATTTTACATTTTCTCTGCAGCTCTGCTCGCGATCCCGTACAGTATTTGATATTTGGTATATTTGATATTTGGTATATTTTATATACCTCATTGCAAAGTAAAGACAAGTGGAACAATATTAAAACAGGTAAATGAATTTAAAATTTGGGAACTTTGTTAACCTCAGACGGAAGATGTACAAAAGAGGTTAGATGCAGAATTGCTCAGGCAAAAGCAGCTTTCCAAAAAATGAGGGAGATACTAACTATGCAATCCATTTTTGACAATCGAAAGAAAAAAAAGAGTTCTTAAATGTTATATAGTGTCAGTCTTAACATATGGATGTGAATCATGGACAACAGGACAACACACAAGAAAATCATTGGAGTTTGTAGAAATGTGGTTTTACAGAAGAATGTTGAGAGTACCATGAACAGCTAAGAAGAGTAATGAAAACGTTCTGAGAGAGGTCAAAGCAAAAAGAGAGCTAATTTCCAATATTAGGAAGAAACAATCATCATTTTTTGGCCATGTAATGAGAAGAGAACAACTGGAATATATTGTAACAACTTGGAAAATTGAGGGACGAAGAGATAGAGGAAAGCAAAGAGAAAAAATACCAGATAGCTTAAGAGAATGGCTTGGCAGGAGGTCAACAACAGAAATGATAAATAACTGTCTTGATCGAAAGTTGTGTAGAGACATGATCACCTACGCCAACAAGCGCGTTACTTGATGATGATGATGTTTTGTATTTGTGCTTATTTCCCCAAAAGAGATATTCTTTGATAGCGAAAAATAAGCGAGGGAGTGAGTGGGTGAATTAGGGAGGCATAAAGTGGTGAGTCTTCATCTTCTTCTTTCCTTCCTTATTTTCTTTTCAGCGTCGAGGGGAGATATAATTTGCGGTCTTTTGGTCTTCTATTCGCCTCTGCTGCTGTTATTTTTCCGAGTGTTTCTAATATTCCGTCAATATATCTTTTTTCATGGTCGGCCTTTGGGTCATGTGTTGTCGCAAAGTTTGTTGCAGGCTAGTTGTGTTTTGTTCTTTCTGCATTGTCACGTTGCTAAACCATTTTACCTGTTGTTTCTTTATGTATTCTCTGGCGGGGATTATTCCTAGCTTTTTTCTGTTCTTCATTTCTGATCTTATCTCTCATTTTCCAGTCATTCGTCTAACACATTTTATCTCAGAAGAGGTTATTTTTCTTATTGTTCTTGCATCTAGGGTCCAGTTCTAGCATTGGTAGCACAATGTTGGGATGAAGATTGTATTGTAGAGTGCCCGTTTTGCCTCTAGAGTTATTCCCTTGTTGGACAATAGTGGTGATAGCTGTCCAATGATTTGACAAGCTTTGCTGGATCTTGAGTCGATTTCTACTGTTTGTGAATTATTGTTTGTCACTAGACTTCCTAGGTATTTAAATTTCTCTACTTGTTTTAGTTGTCTGCCGTCTACTGTTATGTTGACGTTCTTTTTCTCTTTTGCGATATTCATGACATCTGTTTTGTTGATGTTAATTTTCATGTTGTATTTTGTGTCTGTTCTGTTGAAGTGCTGTTGTAGATCTTCTATTTTTCCATGTATTAGTGCATGATCGTTTGCAAATAGAAGATCGTTGGTCCAATCTGTCTCTGATGGGTTGGCTAACTTCAAAATATAGTCCATATATGTAATAAACATTAGGGGGAAAAAAGGGGGGTGGGGGAATACACACCCTCGTCTTACACTGATCTAACTTCGAAGTGGTCTGTGTAGCCTGCTGCTGTTCTGACCCTGCAGCTGCTGTTGATGTAGAGACTTTTAATTAAGGTGTTAAGATGTTGGCTTACTCCGTATGTTAGTATCTCCCACAGTTGTTCTCGATTTAATCTGTTGAATGCTTTTTCCTGTTCAATGAAAGCTATGTACAAATTTTGATTGTGTTCTGTCGTCTTTTCTTCTAGCTGTTTTAAGGTGAATAGCGCGTCAATGCAGCCTCTTTTTTTTCCCGGAACTCCATTTGATAATCGCTTAGCTGTAGTTCAATTATTGGACTCAGCCTTTTTTCCCAAAATGTTTGCATATAACTTTTCTACATGTTTGAGAAGTGATATACCTCTATATTTATTGCAGTCTCTCGCTGCCTTTCTTTTTCCAAATTGGTACGATGATTGCCTGTTGTCAGTATTCTGGAGCTTTTTGTTGGTGCCATGCTGCATTGAATATTCTGTGCAGCCTTGTGAATCCTGTTTCTCCTGCTGCTGCTATTATTTCTACTGGTATGTTATCTATTCACGGTGCTTTATTTCTTTGTGCATATTTGATTAGTTCTTCGATTTCCTCTTTCTTGACGTTGGGTTCAGTGTGTGTGCATTATTGCGTGTTTTTTATTGTCTTATTGGTAGATAATGAGATGTTTCATAATTCATCACAATATTCTTTCTATCTCTGTTGCACGTCTTAGTTATTTGATATTGGCTGTTCGTCGTGGGCATTTATGAACTCAGTTGGACCATGGTTATTTTCATTTTCTCGCTCAAGTTCCTGCTCGTATTTTGTCTGAATTCTGTCCATTTGTTTTGTTTAGCTTCTTTGATGAAAATTGTTACTTTTTCCGAACTAAGACATATTTTTCATACTCTTCTTGGTTCTTTTTCTCCCTCCAATTTTTTAAACAATTTCTTCGTTTCTTTAATTGCTTCTCTGATTGCTTCGTTCCACTCTGGGGTGCTCTTTTTCCCGTCTTTTGTCCTTACCTTCATTCCACATACTGTTTTTGAGATATGGAATTGTATAGTGAGTAGCGGAGGGAAAGAGCATGAATGGGGTAGAGATTGGAAGTAGTTGGACGAATAAACAAGAGATATAGATCCGAGTATTAACAAATGTGGGGAGTCTGTGAGCGAATGCATTTTTAATAATGAGTGTGTGTGTGTGGTGTGTATATGTCTAAGAGAGTGGGTGAGTGAGAGAATGAGTGTATTAGACGGGGAAGGAGAGTGAAAGTGTGAGACAAAGGGTACGTGCGTGAGTGTATAGTATAAGAACGTCAGCGTGAGTGTATAGTATAAGAACGTCAGTGTGGGTGTATAGTATAAGAACGCCAGTGTGAGTGTGTAGTATTAGAACGTCAGCGTGAGTGTATAGTATAAGAACGTCAGTGTGGGTGTATAGTATAAGAACGCCAGTGTGGGTGTATAGAATAAGAACGTCAGCGTGAGTGTATAGTATAAGAACGTCAGTGTGGGTGTATAGTATAAGAACGCCAGTGTGAGTGTATAGTATAAGAACGTCAGCGTGAGTGTTTAGCATAGGAACGTCAGCGTAAATGTGTAGTATAAGAACGTCAGTGTAAATGTGTAGTATAAGAACGTCAGTGTAAATGTGTAGTATAAGAACGTCAGTGTAAATGTGTAGTATAAGAACGTCAGTGTAAACGTGTAGTATAAGAACGTCAGCGTGAACGTGTAGTATAAGAACGTCAGTGTGAACGTGTAGTATAAGAACGTCAGTGTAAATGTGTAGTATAAGAACGTCAGTGTAAATGTGTAGTATAAGAACGTCAGTGTAAATGTGTAGTATAAGAACGTCAGTGTAAATGTGTAGTATAAGAACGTCAGTGTAAATGTGTAGTATAAGAACGTCAGTGTAAATGTGTAGTATAAGAACGTCAGTGTAAATGTGTAGTATAAGAACATCAGTGTAAATGTGTAGTATAAGAACGTCAGCGTGAGTGTATAGTATTAGAACGTCAGCGTGAGTGTATAGTATAAGAACGCCAGCGTGAGTGTATAGTATAAGAACGCCAGCGTGAGTGTATAGTATAAGAACGTCAGCGTGAGTGTATAGTATAAGAACGTCAGCGTGAGTGTATAGTATAAGAACGTCAGTGTGAGTGTATAGTATAAGAACGTCAGTGTGAGTGTATAGTATAAGAACGTCAGCGTGAGTGTATAGTATAAGAACGTCAGCGTGAGTGTATAGTATAAGAACGTCAGTGTGAGTGTATAGTATAAGAACGTCAGTGTGAGTGTATAGTATAAGAACGTCAGCGTGAGTGTATAGTATAAGAACGTCAGCGTGAGTGTATAGTATAAGAACGTCAGCGTGAGTGTATGGTATAAGAACGTCAGCGTGAGTGTATAGTATAAGAACACCAGCGTGAGTGTATAGTATAAGAACGCCAGTGTGAGTGTATAGTATAAGAACGTCAGTGTGAGTGTATAGTATAAGAACGCCAGCGTGAGTGTATAGTATAAGAACACCAGCGTGAGTGTATAGTATAAGAACACCAGCGTGAGTGTATAGTATAAGAACGCCAGTGTGAGTGTATAGTATAAGAACGCCAGTGTGAGTGTATAGTATAAGAACGTCAGCGTGAGTGTATAGTATAAGAACGTCAGCGTGAGTGTATAGTATAAGAACGTCAGCGTGAGTGTATAGTATAAGAACGTCAGCGTGAGTGTATAGTATAAGAACACCAGCGTGAGTGTATAGTATAAGAACGTCAGCGTGAGTGTATAGTATAAGAACGTCAGCGTGAGTGTATAGTATAAGAACGTCAGCGTGAGTGTATAGTATAAGAACGTCAGCGTGAGTGTATAGTATAAGAACGTCAGCGTGAGTGTATAGTATAAGAACGTCAGCGTGAGTGTATAGTATAAGAACGCCAGCGTGAGTGTATAGTATAAGAACGCCAGTGTGAGTGTATAGTATAAGAACGCCAGTGTGAGTGTATAGTGTAAGAACGTCAGCGTGAGTGTATAGTATAAGAACGTCAGCGTGAGTGTATAGTATAAGAACGCCAGCGTGAGTATATAGTATAAGAACGTCAGCGTGAGTGTATAGTATAAGAACGTCAGCGTGAGTGTATAGTATAAGAACGCCAGTGTGAGTGTATAGTATAAGAACGTCAGCGTGAGTGTATAGTATAAGAACGTCAGCGTGAGTGTATAGTATAAGAACGTCAGCGTGAGTGTATAGTATAAGAACGTCAGTGTGAGTGTATAGTATAAGAACGTCAGCGTGAGTGTATAGTATAAGAACGTCAGCGTGAGTGTATAGTATAAGAACGTCAGCGTGAGTGTATAGTATAAGAACGCCAGTGTGAGTGTATATTATAAGAACGTCAGCGTGAGTGTATAGTATAAGAACGTCAGCGTGAGTGTATAGTATAAGAACGCCAGCGTGAGTGTATAGTATAAGAACGCCAGTGTGAGTGTATAGTATAAGAACGCCAGTGTGAGTGTATAGTATAAGAACGTCAGCGTGAGTGTATAGTATAAGAACGCCAGTGTGAGTGTATAGTATTAGAACGCCAGCGTGAGTGTATAGTATTAGAACGCCAGCGTGAGTGTATAGTATAAGAACGCCAGCGTGAGTGTATAGATAAAAACGTCAGCGTGAGTGTATAGATAAGAACGTCAGCGTTAGTGTATAGATAAGAAAGTCAGCGTGAGTGTATAGATAAGAAAGTCAGCGTGAGTGTATAGATAAGAACGTCAGCGTGAGTGTATAGATAAGAACGTCAGCGTGAGTGTGTAGATAAGAACATCAGCGTGAGTGTGTAGATAAGAACGTCAGCGTGAGTGTATAGATAAGAACATCAGCGTGAGTGTATAGATAAGAACATCAGCGTGAGTGTATAGATAAGAACATCAGTATGAGTGTATAGATAAGAAAGTCAGCGTGAGTGTATAGATAAGAACGTCAGCGTGAGTGTATAGATAAGAACGTCAGCGTGAGTGTGTAGATAAGAACATCAGCGTGAGTGTGTAGATAAGAACGTCAGCGTGAGTGTATAGATAAGAACATCAGCGTGAGTGTATAGATAAGAACATCAGTATGAGTGTATAGATAAGAAAGTCAGCGTGAGTGTATAGATAAGAACGTCAGCGTGAGTGTATAGATAAGAACATCAGCGTGAGTGTATAGATAAGAACGTCAGCGTGAGTGTATAGATAAGAAAGTCAGCGTGAGTGTATATATAAGAACGTCAACGTGAGTGTATAGATAAGAACATCAGCGTGAGTGTATAGATAAGAACGTCAGCGTGAGTGTATAGATAAGAAAGTCAGCGTGAGTGTATATATAAGAACGTCAACGTGAGTGTATAGATAAGAAAGTCAGCGTGAGTGTATAAATAAGAACGTCAGCGTGAGTGTATAAATAAGAACGTCAGCGTGTAAGTATAGATACGAACGTCAGCGTGAGTGTATAGATAAGAACGTCAGTGTGTGTGTATAGATAAGAACAACAGAGTGAGTGTATGGATACGAATTTGTGTGTATTAGTGGGGAGCCTGAAGATTCTTAGATGAACCAGGTTTGTCTCTACCACATTGAGACGTGCAATGGGAAGATCCGCAACAGTCTTCGAAACACGCCATGAAGCGAAGATGGTGTGGGTTAAGTTCTACCAGCGACTCATAGCTGACTGCTTGGGACAGGATCAATGAACCAGAACTCATTATGATTCTACTCCACCTTCTCGTGGTGCTTTATTTAAAGGCAGACTAACTAGCCTGGTATGGGGAGTAAATATCTGAGAGGCGATACAAACTCGATACTCAAAATTTCTGGGCTGAAGTCGAGTGGAAATGTCGCAATTTGCTGTAAAAAAAAACCCGGCTCAACTACGCCCATTTAAGTCCTTACAGGAGGACGGCAATGAGCAATAATCGTTTGGTAAATGAGAATGGGACTGGAAATATTTCAGAGAAGGAAAAAACGAACAGATTTGCGAAAATGAAAGAAGTATTTAGATACTTTTACGGAAAAGTATAACCTGTGTGTGTAAAACCAGCGCTCGAAAAGTTGAGCGTTGTTAACGACTAGTGGCGCTTTGCTCTGAGCCTTGGGTAAGTGGTATAAATAACATAATCCTAAGCGTGTAAACACGCATACAACAAATATGGACAAGTCAAAGACAATTAGAGTCGTCTCGCCATTAAAGATAGATAAATGCTTTCTGTTATGTGAGATTTATGACTCAAACCAGAGAATGCCGTAAGGAGTCAGGGTCGCTGACTCACCTTATCCCTAAACAAAGTACGATGGGCTTTCATTGTACTAGGAAACATTGAAATGAAAGTAAAATAGGTTAAATACAACAATTAAGATGTCTCTATTAAATCAATCTAAATATATGGATGCAAAGCATGGAGAACAAATAAAACAATAAGCACGAAGATACAGACTTTCAGTAATGGACGCTTTGCGCGAAATAAAATAAAAAAAATGGTATGACAAAATTACAAACATAGAACTATGGGAGAGAGGCAGACAAACACCAGTGGACAAAGATTAGCAACAAACACCAGTGGACAAAGAGATGCAACAGAGACAGTGGACAAAGAGATGCATCAGAGACAGTGGACAAAGAGATGATCAGAGACAGTGGACAAAGAGATGCATCAGAGACAGTGGACACAGAGATGCATCAGAGACAGTGGACAAAGAGATGCATCAGAGACAGTGGACAAAGAGATGCATCAGAGACAGTGGACAAAGAGATGCATCAGAGACAGTGGACAAAGAGATGCATCAGAGACAGTGGACAAAGAGATGCATCAGAGACAGTGGACAAAGAGATGCATCAGAAACAGTGGACACAGAGATGCATCAGAGACAGTGGACAAACAGATGCATCAGAGACAGTGGACACAGAGATGCATCAGAGACAGTGGACACAGAGATGCATCAGAGACAGTGGACACAGAGATGCATCAGAGACAGTGGACAAACAGATGCATCAGAGACAGTGGACACAGAGATGCATCAGAGACAGTGGACACAGAGATGCATCAGAGACAGTGGACACAGAGATGCATCAGAGACAGTGGACACAGAGATGCATCAGAGACAGTGGACACAGAGATGCATCAGAGACAGTGGACACAGAGATGCATCAGAGACAGTGGACACAGAGATGCATCAGAGACAGTGGACACAGAGATGCATCAGAGACAGTGGACACAGAGATGCATCAGAGACAGTGGACACAGAGATGCATCAGAGACAGTGGACAAAGAGATGACCAGAGACAGTGGACACAGAGATGCATCAGAGACAGTGGACAAAGAGATGCATCAGAGACAGTGGACAAAGAGATGCATCAGAGACAGTGGACAAAGAGATGCATCAGAGACAGTGGACAAAGAGAAACAACAAAGACATTGGACAAAGAGATACAACAGAGACAGTGGACAAAGAGATGCAACAAACACCAGTGGACAAAGAGATGCCACAGAGACAGTGGACAAAGAGATGCATCAGAGACAGTGGACAAAGAGATGCAACAAAGACAGTGGACAAAGAGATGTAACAAAGACAGTGGACAAAGAGATGCAACAAAGACAGTGGACAAAGAGATGCAACAAAGACAGTGGACAAAGAGATGTAACAAAGACAGTGGACAAAGAGATGCAACAAAGACAGTGGACAAAGAGATGCAACAAAGACATTGGACAAAGAGATTCAACAAAGACAGTGGACAAAGAGATGCAACAAAGACAGTGGACAAAGAGATGCAACAAAGACAGTGGACAAAGAGATTCAACAAAGACAGTGGACAAAGAGATGAAACAAAGACAGTGGACAAAGAGATTCAACAAAGACAGTGGACAAAGAGATGCAACAAAGACAGTGGACAAAGAGATGTAACAAAGACAGTGGACAAAGAGATTCAACAAAGACAGTGGATGAAGAGATACAACAAAGACAGTGGACAAAGAGATGTAACAAAGACAGTGGACAAAGAGATGCAACAAAGACAGTGGACAAAGAGATGTAACAAAGACAGTGGACAAAGAGATTCAACAAAGACAGTGGACAAAGAGATGCATCAGAGACAGTGGACAAAGAGACGCAACAAAGACAGTGGACAAAGAGATGCAACAAAGACAGTGGACAAAGAGATTCAACAAAGACAGTGGACAAAGAGATGCATCAGAGACAGTGGACAAAGAGATGCAACATAGACAGTGGACAAAGAGATGTAACAAAGACAGTGGACTGAGAGGTGCAACAAAGACAGTGGACAAAGAGATGTAACAAAGACAGTGGACAAAGAGATGTAACAAAGACAGTGGACAAAGAGATGCAACAAAATCAGTGGACAAAGATATGCAACAAAGACAGTGGACAAAGAGATGCAACAAAATAAATCAGTGAACAAAGAGATGCAACAAAGACATTGGACAAAGAGATGCAACTAAAACGATTGCGCTGGGTAGGACACACACTAAGGAAGCCAACTGAGAATTATTTTGAGAATGGTCGTAGACAATGGGGCATTCTAAAATATAATTGGAGAAGACATGAAACAATCTTAACAAAGAATGGCGCCAAATAAAATGGTTGGGAAAATGTTTGTTGAATACGCGTGCTTCACCTGGAGTAGGGATAAGAAGGAGATGCAGAAGAGGAACAAGAAGGCGGAGAAAGAGAGGAAGAATGAATGTAGGGGGATACAACACAATATTTCAAAGGGCAGACAAAATAGGTAGGTGACCAGACAAATAAATGAGGAAGAAGAGTGAAAGAAGGGGGGAAAGGAGTGAAAGATAGAGAGAAACAAAACTGAGAGAAGCATATCTATTCCAGTCATCTGTGACGTCGGCTCTAAGAGAAATAATTGTAGCGTGTATCACAGGTGCAAACACGTACAAAATTGTGGGAAAGTGGAAGTTATAAATGTGCCAGATTACGTCCCCTTGTTCACGTTGGAAGATTTTGAGTAAAAAGCTTTTTCCCTTTTATTTATTTTTTTTTTCTGAAAGTTAAAAACTTGTAGCGTAACCATTACTTGAACATAAGTGAAACAAACATTTCCTGCCCCTCTTACGACTTTACATCAGCGGTCACTCTCATGGGTGTATTTTTAAAACGTCATTATTTGGTAACTTCAGAGGCGTGGACAAATATTATTTTTGAGATGGGAGGGAAGGGAGTTTCTATTTAGTTCAGGTAGACATTGTTTCATTGTTTTTAATTTATTCACAAGAAGGTAAATATGCTTGCTAGTAAGTAAATTTGTCTACAAGAAGGTAAATGTGCTTGCTAGTTAGTAAATTTGTCTACAAGAAGGTAAATGTGCTTGCTAGTTAGTAAATTTGTCTACAAGAAGGTAAATGTGCTTGCTAGTTAGTAAACTTGTCTACAAGAAGGAAAATATGCTTGCTAGTAAGTAAATTTGTCTACAAGAAGGTAAATGGGCTTGCAAGTAAGTAAACTTGTCTACAAGAAGGTAAATGTACTTGCTAGTTAGTAAACTTGTCTACAAGAAGGTAAATGTGCTTGCTAGTTAGTAAACTTGTCTACAAGAAGGTAAATATGCTTGCTAGTAAGTAAATTTGTCTACAAGAAGGTAAATGTGCTTGCTAGTAAGTAAATGTGTCTACAAGAAGGTAAATGTGCTTGCTAGTAAGTAAATGTGTCTACAAGAAGGTAAATGTGCTTGCTAGTTAGTAAACTTGTCTACAAGAAGGTAAATGGGCTTGTTAGTAAATAAACTTGTCTACAAGAAGGTAAATGGGCTTGCTAGTAAGTAAACTTGTTTCAATTATCGTCTCTACTCTTTTGTTCTGATTGACACCTACCATTTATCGATACGCCTGTGGCCACATATAAGGCAATCATAAAATCACCTTCTCACTCCGCAGTTATACATCCTAGAGTACCCTAATTCAGGCCAACTTCTATACTTCATCAGTTCTCCTTCAGATGATCGTCTTATTTAACTCCTCTGTTGTTTTCACTTTGAAATCTCGTTCATTGCTTCTGGATCTCACGTTGGTACCTGCATGTATTCACTTTTAGATTGTCTCTGTCAGGATTTGTGGTCGTTGCCACCTATAAGGGTTGCGCTTCCGGTGCGTACCCAAGATGGTAGTGCTTTCCCGGCTGGTCGCCAAGGAAGTGTGATTTCATTGATGTGTCATTCTGAATGAAGAAAATAAAAAGCTCACGGTGTGTCCACGTGCTGAATAGCTGATTGACTGCGGTTGGCCAGTCTATAACGTCGAAAGGGGTTCTGAACCGTGCGGCTAAGTGAGTGCACGTGAGTCTAGATAATTCACAGCTATCCACGAAAGATATGGGAGTTAAGATGGGCGCAGCCAGAATCCAGAAACTTAGTGGGCGTTTAAGAAGACTTATCAACCAACACAGAACTGGAGTCGTCGGTCGCTGAACACTGCGGGACTTGCTGAAGAGGGGATCTGAGCACCTATGGACATGTTCGGAGTGAAGTGATGATGACCCACAAATAACTCAATAACTTACACCTCTCGGGGGACTAAATTAGCCCTCGATTTTATTTGACCAAAATATTATAACTTTTCTCGTCATTATCATCATCATCATCATTTTAAGCCATATCGGTTGGCGTAGGCGATCATGTCCTTCCATAATCTTCTATCTACAGTGCATCGTATCAATTCTATTGTTGACTGTTTTCCATGCCATGACACCAAGCTATCCAGTATTTTCTCTCTTTGTCGCCCGCGATCTCTCTTTTATTTTTCCAGTTGTAACCAAGTATTCCAACTTTCTTCTTCTTCTCATGATGTGCCCGAAAAATGTTGTAACTTTCCTCTGAACCTGTAAGAACTGTCTTTACTGCATTATTCCATTGCTAGGGTCTACAACTCGTGGCATTACGTCAACAACAACTCGTGGCATTACGTCAACAACAACTCGTGGCATTACGTCAACAACAACTCGTGGCATTACGTCAACAACAACTCGTGGCATTACGTCAACATCAACTCGTGGCATTACGTCAACAACAACTCGTGGCATTACGTCAACAACAACTCGTGGCATTACGTCAACAACAACTCGTGGCATTACGTCAACAACAACTCGTGGCATTACGTCAACAACAACTCGTGGCATTACGTCAACAACAACTCGTGGCATTACGTCAACAACAACTCGTGGCATTACGTCAACAACAACAACATCTCTAACTTTCCTGTTCTCACGATGTTGTTGAAAAATACCCATTGTCTCTTTCTGATGTTCTTTCATCATCATCATGTGCCGTACCGGTTGGCGTTGGCGATCATGTCCTTCCACAATCTTCTATCTACAGTGCATCGTACAGCTCTGTTGTTGACGGTTTTCCATGCCATGACACCAAGCTATCCTGTATTATCTCTCTTTGTCGTCCGCGATCTCTCTTTCCTGTTATTTTTCCAGTTGTATCTGTTTTCTGTGGTGCATCTTCCATCTGATGATGTCACTGTGCCCAAGTATTTGACGCGTTGCACTTGTTTCAGATAGTTGAGGAAGTAGGGACACTAAAACAATGTAGGAAACAAATAGAAGCCCTTGAAATGCGCTGTACAGAAGAATGGAAAGAATTGAGTCGACATTGAAAAGAAACGAAACTTGAAATTTTGAAACAAGTGAAAATGAAAATAAAGAAAGAAATATTTAATACAATTCGAATAATACAAGTCTAATTTATGTTACATTTAAAGAGATACTATAACAGCTGAAGTTATATTTGGTGGGAAAATACCTGGTAAATGGGACAGAGGCAGAGAAAGACTAAGGTGAAAATAAAAAAATGGATTGGGTTTACGTGGTCCCCCACCTATGTAAAGCTGTACCCAAACCACGTTTTTCCCTCTTTCGTCCTTATCGTCAACTTTACCAGAGCTTCGAATTTCTATGCATTTACCCCAAAAGACTACAAGAGGTAGGGGTCGATCACAACCGACGGCCTCCGGTTCACCCAGCCTTTAATGGATACCGGATTGTTTTCTGGGAAAGTAAAGCAGCACGGGCGCAATACCGACCACATAACCCCAAAAATCATGTGCCGTAGGTCTGTAAAATATATGGTCACAAACACCATATTCCATATACGCCACTTGGCGTGACGGGAGTACTTTACTTTTTTTTATACTCCAAAAGACTAAGATGGGCTGACAATATCAAGAGTTTAACACGAGAACGTGTGACTGCGCGCACTATCAAGACAAATGCCTGTGTGAAATGACGATCCATTATAGCCAACCTTCGGTGCGAGGACGGCACATGAAAATGATGATGTTGGCAACGAGTATATAACCAACTTTGTCTCCCCTCTCCACATTTATAATTCCTATCTACAATCCTTGCTTCTGGCTGTCAGTCATGCTCTTAAGTGCCACTCATACACAAACCGCACGTGCTTTAGAACCACGCGCCCCTGTTTACGCTGGATACCTTTAATCCGTTCTTTTAAAGTGGGAGAGCTACAAAGTGTGTCATGTGTTTGTCTGTTTGCATCTCGTTCTCTCTCTCCATTCCCAATCTCTCAACGAGATTACACAGCGCCGGAGTTGCCAACATTGTTCTAGAAAATAAAGGAGAGGACAAACAAATCATAGCCGACAAACAATAAATCTACTCTAATTATAAACAGTGAGACAGGAATAGGCAGGCCTCGTTGAGCCATGTGGAATGATTGAGAAATAACAGAGACCAGGATACAATGGCAAAAATACAAAGAATAAAATATTAGCGAGGCGTGCCGTAATGAAAGGGGAGGGGTAGTATTTGGAGAGATGAGTGATTTGTAATTGATGAAAATGCGAGCAAAATGAATGCAGCAGGAAAATATATATAAATGTCAAATTATTCTGATATTATAGTTCATATTTTTTGTAAATTCTTATTTGTATGTTTTGGGGGTAGTTTGTGATTCAAAGAAAAGTACTTCGATGATTTTCAGAGACTTCAATATACACATTTAAATCTCTCTCTCTCTCTCTCTCTCTCTCTCTCTCTCTCTCTCTCTCTCTCTCTCTCTAATGTTATGGTAACATCCACGTTTCGATTATTGAATATAGGATAATATCAATAATTTTATATTTGTACATTTTCGATAATTTCATCAGTCTTGTTGACTTTCTATTATATTCTCTGAAGCTGTTTGTTATCTTCTGTTTGATTTTCTCCATCTCTTCCTTCCTCATTCCCCCCCACCCACTGTTTTCACTGCATACTTCAAATGATCATTTCCCAAATGGTCTTCTCCCAAATGATCTTCTCCCAATCTGATCTTCACCCCGGGATCTTCTCCCGACTAATCTTCTCCCAAATGATCTTCTCCGAACTGTTCTTCTCCCAAATGGTCTTCTCCCAATCTGATCTTCACCCCGGGGATCTTCTCCCGACTAATCTTCTCCCAACTGATCTTCTCCCAACTGATCTTCTCCCAACTGATCTTCTCCCAACTGATCTTCTCCCAACTGATCTTCTCCCGACTAATCTTCTCCCAAATGATCTTCTCCCAAATGGTCTTCTCCCAAACTGATCTTCTCCAAACTGATCTTCTTCTAACTAATCTTCTTCTAACTGATCTTCTCCCAAATGTTCTTCTCCCAACTGATCTTCTCCAAACTAATCTTCTTCTAACTGTTCTTCTCCCAAATGTTCTTCTCCCAACTGATCTTCTCCAAACTAATCTTCTTCTAACTGTTCTTCTCCCAAATGATCTTCTCCGAACTGCTCTTCTCCCAAATGTTCTTCTCCCAATCTGATCTTCACCCCGGGGATCTTCTCCCAAATGATCTTCTCCCAACTGATCTTCTCCCAAATGGTCTTCTCCCAACTGATCTTCTCCAAACTAATATTCTTCTTCTAACTGTTCTTCTCCCAAATGTTCTTCTCCCGACTGATCTACTCCAAACTAATCTTTTTCTAACTGTTCTTCTTCTAACTAATCTTCTTCTCACTGATCTTCTCCAAAATGTTCTTCTCCCAACTGATCTTCTCCAAACTAATCTTCTTCTAACTGATCTTTTCCCAAATGTTCTTCTCCCAACTGATCTTCTCCAAACTAATCTTCTTCTAACTGATCTTCTCCCAAATGTTCTTCTCCCAACTGATCTTCTCCAAACTAATCTTCTTCTAACTGATCTTCTCCCAAATGTTCTTCTCCCAAATGATCTTCTCCCAAATGGTCTTTTCCTAAACTGATCTTCTCCAAACTGATCTTCTTCTAACTAATCTTCTTCTAACTGTTCTTCTCCCAAATGTTCTTCTCCCAACTGATCTTCTCCAAACTAATCTTCTTCTAACTGATCTTTTCCCAAATGTTCTTCTCCCGACTGATCTTCTCCAAACTAATCTTCTTCTAACTGTTCTTCTCCCAAATGTTCTTCTCCCAACTGATCTTCTCCAAACTAATCTTCTTCTAACTGATCTTCTCCCAAATTTTCTCCCAATCTGATCTTCTCCCAACTGATCTTCTTCTAACTGATCTTCTCCCAACTGATCTTCTCCCAACTGATCTTCTCCCAAATGATCTTCTTCTAACTGATCTTCTCCCAACTGATCTTCTCCCAAATGATCTTCTCTAACTGATCTTCTCCCAACTGATCTTCTCCCAAATGATCTTCTTCTAACTGATCTTCTCCCAACTGATCTTCTCCCAAATGATCTTCTCCCAAATGATCTTCTCCCAACTGATCTTCTCCCAACTGATCTTCTCCCAAATGATCTTCTTCTAACTGATCTTCTCCCAACTGATCTTCTCCCAAATGATCTTCTTCTAACTGATCTTCTCCCAACTGATCTTCTCCAAACTGATCTTCTCCCAAATGATCTTCTTCTAACTGATCTTCTCTCAACTTATCTTCTCCTATTTCATCTCCCAACTGATCTTCTTCTAACTGATCTTCTTCTAACTGATCTTCTCCCAACTGATCTTCTCCCAACTGATCTTCTCCCAACTGATCTTCTCCCAAATGATCCTCTTCTAACTGATCTTCTCTCAACTTATCTTCTCCTATTTCATCTCCCAACTGATCTTCTTCTAACTGATCTTCTTCTAACTGATCTTCTTCTAACTGATCTTCTCCCAAATGATCTTCTTCTAACTGATCTTCTCTCAACTTATCTTCTCCTATTTCATCTCCCAACTGATCTTCTTCTAACTGATCTTCTTCTAACTGATCTTCTTCTAACTGATCTTCTCTCAAATGTTATTCTCCCAGCTGATCGTATCCAGGCTTATCTTCTCAAAACTGATCTTCTCTCAAAGTTCCTTTCCCAACTGATTTTCTCCCAACTGAACTTTAACTAATCTTTTCTCAAATGCTCTTCTCTCAACTGATATTCTCCCAAATGATCTTCTCCCGACTGATCTTCTCCCAACAGATCCTCTCCCGAATGATCTCTTCCCAAATGATCTTCTTCCAACTGATTGTCTCCGAACTGATCTTCCCCCAAAATGAACTTCTCTCAACTGATCTTCTCCCAAAATAATCTTCTTTTCCCAACTGATCATTTCTAAACTGATCTTCTCCCAAATTATCTTCTTTTCTCGACTGATCTTCTTCCAAATGAACTTCTCCCAACTGATCTTCTCCTAAATGATCTTCTTTTCTAGACTGATCTTCTTCCATATTGAACTTCTCCCAACTTATCTTCTCCGAAATGTACTTTTCCCAACTGAACTTCTCCCAACTGATCTTCTCCGAAATGTACTTTTCCCAACTGATCTTCTCCAAACTGATCTTCCCTCAACTGATCTTCTCTCAACTGATCTTCTCTCAACTGATCTTCTTTCAACTGATCTTCTCTCAACTGATCTTCTTTCAACTGATCTTCTCTCAACTGATCTTCTTTCAACTGATCTTCTCTCAACTGATCTTCTTTCAACTGATCTTCTCCTAAATGATCTTCTTTTCTAGACTGATCTTCTTCCATATTGAACTTCTCCCAACTGATCTTCTCCGAAATGTACTTTTCCCAACTGATCTTCTCCCAACTGATCTTCTCTCAACTGATCTTCTTTCAACTGATCTTCTCCCTACTGATTTTCTCAACACTAATCTTCTCCCTAGATTATTTTAAGATCATTAAGGGGCATGCCTGAAATAACAATTGGAGGTATAAATAATCTAAGGTATGCTGATGATACAGTCTTAATCGCTAAGAGTGAAAATTAGTTACAAGAAATGTTGGACATTATAGTGAAAGAAATAAAAAATAAAGGACTCAGCCTTAATATAAAAAAGACAGAGGTAATGGTAACAACAAAGAAAAAGACATCACCTCAGTGCAAAATAAAGACAAGTTTAACAATATTAAAACAGGTAAATTAATTAAAAATTTTGGAACTTTGTTAACCTCAGATGGAAGATGTACAAAAGAAGTGAGATGTAGAATGGCTCAGGCAAAAGCAGCTTTCCAAAAAATGAGAAAGATACTATGCAATCAATTTTTGACAATAGAAACAAGAAAAAGAGTTCTTAAATGTTACGTAGAGCCAGTCTTAACATATGGATGCGAATCATGGACAATAGGACAACAGACAAGAAAATCACTGGAGCCTGTAGAAATGTGGTTTAACAGAAGAATGTTGAGAGCACCATGGACAGCTAAGAAGAGTAATGAAGATGTTCTGAGAGAGGTCAAAGAAAAAAGAGAGCTAATTTCCAATATTAAGAAGAAACAATAATCATTTTTTGTCCATGTAATGAGAAGAGAACAACTGGAATATATTGTAACAACTGGAAAAATTGAGAGACGAAGAGATAGAGGGAAGCAAAGAGAAAAAATAACAGACAGCCTAAGAGAATGGCTTGGCAAAAGGTCAACAACAGAAATGATAAATAACTGCCGAGATCGAAAGTTGTGGAGAGACATGATCACCTACGCCAGCAGGCCCGGTACTTGATGATGAATCTGCTCCCAACTGATCTTCTCTCCTTGTGTGGTCAACAAATTACGATTGTCTTGTCGTGGTTTTGATTCTTTAGTCTTGATGTTGATCGATTTGTACAGATGATGACTTTTGTCTTCTGCTGTTGATTTTTTCTCTAGATGTTCATTATTTTCTACAAATGTTGATTATTTTCTTATGTTTTTTATTATCTTCTCCAGATGTTGACTATTTTCTCCAGATGTTGATTCTTTTTTCATGTTTTTTATTATCTTCTCCAGATGTTGACTATTTTCTCCAGATGTTGATTATTTATTCATGTTTTTTATTATCTTCTCCAGATGTTGACTATTTTCTCCAGATGTTGATTATTTATTCATGTTTTTTATTATCTTCTCCAGATGTTGACTATTTTCTCCAGATGTTGATTATTTTCTTCAGATTTTGATTATTTTCTTCAGATTTTGATTATTTTCTCAAGATTTTGATTATTTTCTCATGATGTTAATCCGATTTTGATTATTTTCTCCAGATTTTGATATTTTCTCATGATGTTAATTATTTTCTCCAGATTTTGATTATTTTCTCTTGATGTTAATTATTTTCTCCAGATTTTGATTATTTTCTCATGATGTTAATTATTTTCTCCAGATTTTGATTATTTTCTCAGATTTTGATTATTTTCTCGTGATGTTAATTATTTTCTCCAGATTTTAATTATTTTCTCCAGATTTTGATTATTTTCTCATGATGTTAATTATTTTCTCCAGATTTTGATTATTTTCTCCACATTTTGATTATTTTCTCATGATGTTAATTATTTTCTCCAGATTTTGATTGTTTTCTCATGATATTGATTATTTTCTCCACATTTTGATTGTTTTCTCATGATGTTGATTATTTTCTCCAGATTTTGATTGTTTTCTCATGATGTTGATTATTTTCTCCAGATTTTGATTGTTTTCTCATGATGTTGATTATTTTCTCCAGATTTTGATTGTTTTCTCATGATGTTGATTATTTTCTCCAGATTTTAATTATTTTCTTATGATGTTGATTATTTTCTCCATATTTTGATTATTTTCTCATGATGTTGATTATTTTCTCCAGATTGTTATTATTTTCTCATGATGTTGATTATTTTCTCCTGATGTTGATTATTCTGTCTCGACTTTGATAATAAACTTTCTCTTGCTTTGTTGAAACGTCCTCACTACTCCCCTTCCAACTGTTCGTGGTACTCTCAACACTCTTCTGTGCAACCACAATTTCTGTGGCCTCCACTTATTTTCTTCTTATTTCAAATAAAACCAGGAGCAAATTAAAAAAAAAATATATTTACAATTTTGCTTTTCTTTTTTCTTCTCAGAATCATCGATTTCGGAACCCCCAGGCAACTTACACATCGCTGACATCATCGTGAAGGGACTACTTTTTGTGAAAATCAACAATGTCTGTTGAAATGCTAGACCTGGAACAAATAGTCCGAGACTACGCGGAAGATTTTCTCGACGGCGATCAAAAGAAGCACGCTGACCTCAAGAACCCAGTCATATGTTGGGATCGTATGCATGTTTTATATGGTAAATTGTTTGTCTCATATCTTTCCCTGCTTCTCTTTTATTTCTTTTTACTAATTTACTACTTAGGAGCCTCTGTGGCTGAGTGGTTAGTATGCTCACTTCCTGATCCGAAAGGTCCATGTTCGATCCCCAGAATTGGCGAATTTTTTTCGGACCGACAAGGCTCCAATGTCTACCCAGCCTTAAAGATGGGTACCAGAGATTTTTCTTGGAACTAAAGGCGGCTTGGCGTTATATCGACCATATCATACAAAAATGTGGTGCAGTCATAGAAAAATATGGTCACGAACGCCATATTGCCCATACTCCAATCATGACGTGGAGGGAACCTTTACTCTACTCTACTCTACTCTACTCTACTCTACTCTACTCTACTCTACTCTACTCTACTCTACTCTACTCTACTCTACTCTACTCTACTCTACTCTACTCTACTCCACTCCACTCCACTCCACTCCACTCCACTCCACTCCACTCCACTCCACTATACTCTACTCTAATCCTACTCTACTCTACTCTAATCCTACTCCACTCCACTCCACTCCACTCCATTCCACTCTACTCTACTCTAATCCTACTCTACTCTACTCTAATCCTACTCTACTCTAATCTACTCCACTCCACTCCACTCCACTCCACTCCACTCCACTCTACTCTACTCTACTCCACTCCACTCCACTCCACTCCACTCCACTCCACTCCACTCTATTCCACTCCACTCCACTCTAATCCTACTCTACTCTACTCTAATCCTACTCCACTCCACTCCACTCCACTCCACTCCACTCCACTCCACTCTACTCTACTCTACTCTACTCTACTCTACTCTACTCTACTCTACTCTACTCTACTCTACTCTACTCTACTCTAATCCTACTCTACTCTACTCTAATCCTACTCTACTCTACTCCACTCCACTCCACTCCACTCTACTCTACTCTACTCTACTCTAATCCTACTCTACTCTACTCTAATCCTACTCTACTCTACTCTACTCTAATCCTACTCTACTCTACTCTAATCCTACTCTACTCCACTCCACTCCACTCCACTCCACTCCACTCCACTCTACTCTACTCTACTCTACTCTACTCTACTCTACTCTACTCCACTCCACTCCACTCCACTCCACTCCACTCCACTCCACTCCACTCTAATCCTACTCTACTCTACTCTAATCCTACTCCACTCCACTCCACTCCACTCCACTCTACTCTACTCTACTCTACTCTACTCTACTCTACTCTAATCCTACTCTACTCTACTCTAATCCTACTCTACTCTACTCTACTCCACTCCACTCTACTCTACTCTACTCTACTCTACTCTACTCTAATCCTACTCTACTCTACTCTAATCCTACTCTACTCTACTCTAATCCTACTCTACTCTACTCTACTCTACTCTACTCCACTCCACTCCACTCCACTCCACTCCACTCTACTCTACTCTACTCCACTCCACTCCACTCCACTCCACTCCACTCCACTCCACTCCACTCCACTCCACTCCACTTCACTCTACTCCATCGTCATTTATAAACATTGATATTATTATATTATCACCGTCAGTGCTATCATCATTGCTATTATATCATTACCATGCATCTTATCATCGTTATCATGTGTGTTCATCACTCTCATCATCACTGATATCACCATCACTAACGTACGGTGGTGCTGCCGGATTGTCCCAATAAACCAATATCTGGTGCTTGTCATACCATCTTTGTATCACCAGTTACTTCTAGTTTAATGGACATATTAAAGCGAAGCCAGGACAACTTCAGCCTGATTTTGAATTTGATTTGAAGTTAACCTTTAACCTTTTATTGTTCATAATATATTTCATCTGTTTCATTGTCATTCTTCTTCTACCTTTCAGCTCTCTGTGGCCATAGGTCATCAACAAAAACCTTCCAAGTCGTTCTGTTTTTTGCAATTCTTTTAAGATCATTTAATGTCTTCCCCATCATCTTCATCTCTGCTTCTGTCTGTCTTCTCCAAGAATTTCTTGGTATACCTCTTTGTCTTTTCCCCTGGGGATTCCAAAAAGGGTCTGTTGTGTAAAACTCTCAGTTGGCTTCCGTAGTGTGTGTCCTATCCAGCGCCATCGTCTTCGCTGTATCTCTTTATCCACTGGTATTTGACTGGTACATTTCCATAATTCTATGTTAGTGATTTTGTCCTGCCATTTCCATCCTTTTATTCTGCGTAAGCATCCATTAATGAAAGTCTGTATCTTCATAATTGTCAGTTTTGTTGTTCTCCATGTTTCACAGCCATATAATAGGACTGACTTAACATTAGAGTCGAAAATTTTTATTTTTGTATTTAACCTAATTTCTGTGGACTTCCATATGTTTCCCAGTGCAACAAAAGCTCCTCTTGCTTTTGATATCCTTATTTTGGTATCATTTTCTGTTTCCCCCTCTTTATCTGTTTCATTGTCAATTCTTGGTCATAAACAAATTAAGATGTTCTTCTGCCTGACGTTAACTACACGTATTCATGTTTGTGCTGACCTCGTTCAGACCGTCCCCGTTGTTCTTTTTTTATCTGACATTCACAAATTCTCCTGTGTCCTCCAAGGATTGTCGTGACTTTTGTCGGATTATCCAAGATTTTCTTCCACATGTTCAGATCGGCTCTACATAACACAGACAAGCTCTTTTTATTACATCCTTTGTTAAAGTGTTTCACATATCTTATTCTTTATTTGGAATGCGGCCATTGCTATCCTGCACTTCATTTCTGTTGTACTTCTACCATTCGAAGTTAACATGTTTCCAGGCGTGTCAACATTCTTTAACACTGCCCCATTTACTTTAATTGTGCTTGTAGATGTCTTTTAATTTTAATTAATTAATTAATTTTTTTTTTGCGGCTAATGCTTCTCTTTATTATTATTATCATTTTTGTTTGCTGTTGAGACTATTTTCATCATTAATGCCAATCACAATTATCTATAACTACATGTTAGATGATCTAGTGGAGGGCGAGGAAAGTAGGAAGTTGAAATAAGAAAGAAGAGGGAAGAGAGAAATGAATACTACACGAGGAGAGGTAGGATGGGCATCAAGATATATAAAATAGAAAAAGAGAAACATATTTTTTAAAAAAAAAGAGAAAAATGTATAATAAAATGCACTTAGCTTAAAACGGCAAGTCTGCCCTCCATGCTGCACCACATCAGAATGAGTTGGAGTTTTAAGGATGTGTCTAGAAAGTAACACGTGACTGAAACACGCAAGTTTAGAAGGACAAGAGGACCTGTGTGGCGGGAAAACAAATCAGAGGGGGTTGGGGGGGGGGGAAGAGGGGTGGGGGAAGAAAGATAGGCGAAGCTGCCAAGCTACTATGAAACCGATGGTCAATGGTGAGAGGAAAACTAGAGGCCCAAAACTAAAGGCCTGGAGGGGCCAAACTGCTAGCAAACAAAGACCGGGGGGGGGAGAGTGAGAAAAGTGGTCAATAAATCACACGGACAATGCAAGTGAGAGATCCTGCGAGAGGTTGAAAGAAAGAGTGAATGAAAAGACAAAGTAGTGAACTGACAGATGGGTGAGAGAGATAGACTCTACAGAATGGATGGCCTGGGACTGGAAGAGTTGAAAGGTAGGTCAACGAAGGGAGGAAGAGGGGGGGGGGGAGAGTGAATACCAGAGGAAGAGATAAGGAGAGGAAGAATAAGAAAGCCGGTATAAGTCAAGTAGGTAGGAAGAAGGGCGGTAGAGTGATAGAGGGGTGGTCCGGAGGAAGTTAGTCAATCGAGAGTTAGGGAAGTATTAGAGGAGGAGGTATAGTGAGGAGGGATAAGAAGCAGGTATGTGAAAAGTGGATAGGAGGAGAGGCGGTAGGTCAGAAGTGAATAGAAAGAGGCAGTCTGGAAGAAGTGGAGTAGGAGGGGAATGGTGCGCAAGAGGTATGTACCATAGGAGGTAAAGAAGTTGGGAAATGATAGAACAAAGGGGGATGATGAGGGTCATATGAGAGGAATGAAAGTGGACATCAGGATAATGGGGATACTGGAATAGTAGGTATAGAGGAGTAGTGACTACAAGTGAATAGAGAGGAAAGGGGTGAGCTAGGAGTAGATCAGCAGAGAGGTGGTGGGAAGGTCGAGGAACAATAGAGGTGGGCAGAGAGATGGTACAGTCCAGGTGGTGGGAAGGACGAGGAACAATAGAGGTGGGCAGAGAGATGGTACAGTCCAGGTGGTGGGAAGGACGAGGAATAATAGAGATGGGCAGAGAGATAGTACAGTCCAGGTGGAGGGAAGGTCGAGGAACAATAGAGATGGGCAGAGAGATAGTACAGTCCAGGTGGAGGGAAGGACGAGGAACAATAGAGGTGGGCAGAGAGATGGTACAGTCCAGGTGGAGGGAAGGACGAGGAACAATAGAGATGGGCAGAGAGATGGTACAGTCCAGGTGGAGGGAAGGTCGAGGAACAATAGAGGTGGGCAGAGAGATGGTACAGTCCAGGTGGAGGGAAGGTCGAGGAACAATAGAGATGGGCAGAGAGATGGTACAGTCCAGGTGGAGGGAAGGACGAGGAACAATAGAGATGGGCAGAGAGATGGTACAGTCCCATCAAGTTTCATTCAAGTCTCGTACTTGACCTTGACCTTTACGTAGTTTCCGTTCTCCTCTCTCTTTTCCTTGACCACGAACCAACAAAGCAGTCGCTGGTACTCGTAACAAGGCTCTGTGCCGAGGAGTACGGGTTCGATCCTGCTTCGGACCATCTATTGTTCTTTTTTTTCCTGTTGATTATTTATGATTTTATTTTGTCCGAGTGTTATAAACATACCTCTTCCCCTGAAATGATTGGCTGATCTATCGCCTCGGAAGTTCCCCTCCATTATAATATTCGTTTATTATTGCTTGTCTCCAGTCAGTGTCCAGTGCACATTGTGATCCCACGACTTGAAAATGACCCCTCTTTTGTGTTTAATCGGTGGCCATATTTCATAGTGTGTTATGCATCAATTTGTCGTGGCTGTTTCGTTTTTTTTTTTTTTTTAAATAATCACCTTCGGCTATCTTCGACTACCTTCGGCTACCTTCGGGTGCTCATAAAGTTCAGCATTTCTTGTACATCACCCGCCTGTTATCAAGGTCAACAGCGTTTTCTTTGTTGAACTGATCAGCTGTTCTACTTTATCATCATCACTGAGTGCCGTCTCCGCATTGAAGGTTGGCTACCATGGAGCGCCATCCCACTCTGCCTCTTACTTTGATAGTGCAGGTTATCATAGGCTGTCTTGTTCATCTTTTGATGTTACTCGTCCATTCTAGTCTTGGTCTGCCTCTTTTACCTTGTTTTTTTTCCCTTCCAAGATTACTTAGTAGGCTGCTGTGTATTTTAAAATGCCCTGAAAATCGCATTTGTCTTGTTTGAATTGTTTTAAGACTTCCTCATTTGTTTTCTTTTCCTTCCAACCAATTTTTCCTATTCTTCTGTAAATCCACATATCAAAAGCTTCAATATTCTGTTCTGTTTTCTTGTCCAGTGTCCATACTTCTTCAGTTTTACCAATTAAGTGGAGCGTGGGATGCGTTGTATCGTTAATTTACGGCAAGGATGCGATGTCTGCAACAACCGTCCTTGGCACTGGGTGATTTTTAGAGCAATGTTGCCTTTCCAGACAGTGACTATTTCTTTCAGCTGTCAAGGGTTCTGAAACTTTAACGTGCGTTGGACGTGCACAAGATCTCCTGTATTTCTTCATTCGCCGAGATCTAGACTCTCCAGAGAACCGGAGAGTGTAAAACCATGAGGATCTACGAATTTGAAGTGAAAAATTCCCACCCTTTATGGTGGGATTCGAACCCAGGTTCCTCCTGTCCAGAGGCTGGCATTTTACATCTAGACCATCCAATTCCCTAACATGTGATATGTGATTCTTTCCCCCTCCCCTCCCTCACATGAATACATTAGCATAATCTAACCTCTGAACTCTCTATTCTGACCCAGTTAGGGTTTTTACATTTAAAAGTATCGTCTATTATGACGTCTTAAGTTGTTGATGTAATTCCACGAATTGATACGGACATGGTGTCATTTTACTCATTTGATGTGGGGGGTCGTAATGGCTTTCTTGACATTCCCGGTAGAACTGCTAGATCTTGGTCAGCTGATGGTGCACCAAACCTGTTATTATGTAGGTGATTATGCTCCAGCGTTCAAAAAGTGACCCGGCACTATGGATAATCACAAAGAGACGCAACCCTATGGATGATTGTAAAGGACGCAACTATATGAAAAATCGCAAGGGACGCAACCATATGGATAATTGCAATGGACGCAACCTTACGGCGAAGTCCAGATGATGTAACCCTATGGATAATCGTAAGGGACGCAACCACATGGATTATCGCAAGGGACGTAACCCTATGGAGAATCGCAGGGTAGACAACCCTACCGCATGTTATTGTTTTCCCATAGTGTTGCGAACTTTTTGAACACCCGATATAACCGGTACAACTCTCACACACTCTGACACGATTTGTCTCTCTTATTTGGACGCTTTCTTTTCAAATGTTACTACACAGGTGAAACAAAATACACAAAACCGGAGATTCCTCCAACACCGACCTGCCACGTCCTGTTCAGCGCAAACTTCATGAACAACACACCGAACCCACAAACCTACGCCTTGAGGACTGAGCGCAAGACAAGATCGTCATGCTCAATTGTCTTCTCAAAGATCTACAGCTACGGTGGTGGCATACAAATGCGGCTTACTCCTCCTAACCCAGTTATAGAAGCCAATGCTGGATTCCAGGCCAGTATTACAAAGGAGAACAGTGAGTGATATGTGTGTTTCTATGTATCTTTCGTTCGCCCGAAGTATTGTCTATATCTGCAGTGTCGTTTCCTGTACAAATGTTACTGTCTTTTGTAATTCTTGCAGTGGCCCATATAGTTTTGTCTATAGTGTTGTATCTATGGGCCAATGGATTTTCCTCAGTCTACTATATTCAGTGCAGTCTTGAAGTATGTGTTCAGCAGTCTGGGGCGCCTGTTCACATGTACAAGTAGTTGATGTGCCGATCTTGAATTTTGTATACATGTGACTATGGAGTCGATTGTGTCCTGTTCTTAGGCGTATGATGATAACTTGTTCATATCTATTCATATTATGAAAGGCATCCTGATTTGGGGCTTGTGGTCCTCTGATTTATTTGATTATCTGTTTCTTATGATGGTATGTAACCGGTGCATGTAGTTGTGCGCCTGTTGAACCGTCCTTTGCCAACTGATCTGCTTTCTCATTTCCTGGTATTCCACAGTGAGATGGGATCCACTGCAGGGCAACCCTGTGGTGCTTGCAGAGTTTAGTCAATAAGGTCTGCAGATGTGGTAATTTTCTGGATTGTAGTGCCTGGAGTACTGATCTTGCATCTGTCAAAAACACTACAGGCTGTGGGCTAAGATTACTGTTCTTCTATTGCCAACTTTATTGCTTGTATTTCTGCATCATAATTGTCACAATATTTCCCTTTTACTATTTTATTCATATCCCTAGTGTTATGTGTGTGTGTTTATATGGCCCTTTTCGTCTTGTCAGACGGTCTAGTGGAGGCTATTGTGTATTTTTTTAAGGTTTTGTTTTTGTCGAATAGCTTCTCTCGTGGCTAATTCTACCAATGTTTGACAAACACACACGGCCACCGAATGAACAAGTCAGGCCCACTGGTCCATAGAGTTCTCTATAATTTTTCGTGAGTCTTTTCTCTTCTAAGTTTTGCCTTAGCACAGTCTCAAATGATGTTATACCGTTCCTTATACATGCTCTCCATGATGTGCGATTACTTGCCAGATGTTCCCCGTCATATTCACATATGGAGAAGTCATTCAGAGATGATTTACAGATATCTCTATATCGTAGTTTAGGTCTGCAGAGTTGTCTTTTTTCATGTGTTAGTTCGCCATATAGATAGATATGTGTTTTTGTTATATAATTACAAGTAAATTGTTCATTCCAAGCCTTGCTAGTGTTAGTGACCACATTTTGCCATCGCCAACGGCGAAATGTAAGATTATGTTGTCGGCGTCACCCATACCACCTTTACTTACCAAAAAATATCTGTGGTACCTATTACTAGAGACTTGGTGAACCCCGGAGCCATGTCGGTTCGGAAAAAAAATCCGTCACTGCTGGGGATTGACCCCAGACCCATCCGATCAGGGAGCGAGTACACTAATCATGTAGTTCTCGAAGTTGTAGCAATGAACAAAAGGAAACGTAAACAATGATTTGGAAGGGTGTCGAACTTTGAGACACTGAGAACAGCTGGGTAACAAGTTGCAGTAGGCGGATTCGAAATAATGGCATTGTATTGAGTAATCTTTCTATCCATCCATCCATCCATCCATCCATCCATCCATCCATCCATCCATCCATCCATCCATCCATCCATTCATTGTCCTTTCGAGCCGAAGACGGCACATAGGGCAGAACCACAATCTCAAAAACAGAAATCTTGCGTGCCAAAGTGGCACATATTGCAGAGATCACTGCTTCTAAAATATATGGTGCTGTTTCCATAACAATACTTCTTACAATGACAGCTTGTCTAGCCATCGATCAATCTCCATAGTCGCCTCATACGACTTGCCTGGAAGGTCACAGTGTCACTATATTCTTTACTTCCCTCATAATAAGGCCCCGGTAACACAGGAAATGCATTGGAGTAATAGTTCAGGTCAAAATAGCATTTCAGAAAATGAAAAACGACTTATGCAACAAATCTATGTCAATAGATGCTATATAGAGCAAATTCTAACCAATGGAAGCGAATCTTGGGCAGTAGACAAACAAATGAAAAGACGATTAGAGGCCACAGAGATAGGATTTCCCAGTAGAATGTTGAAAGTTCCATGGACAGCTAAAAAGACCAACCAGGAAATTCTCAGAGGCCAACACGAAAAATGAGCTCTTAAAGACATCAGAAAGAAACAAAGAACATTTTTCGGGGACATCATGAGAAGAGAAAAGTTGGAATACTTAGTTGCAACTGGCAAAATACAGGGAAAGAGTGATTGCGGACGACAAAGAGAGAAGGTACTAGATAGCTTGGTGTCATGGCATGGAAAAATTGTGGAAAGACATGATCGCCTACGCCAACCGGTATGGCACATGATGATGAATGAACTTAAGTAAAGAAAAATGTAATAAAGATTTTAGAGAATTTAGAAGGAGATTTAGAATTTAGGAGGAGATTTAGAATTTATGAGGAGATTTAGAATTTAGGAGATTTAGAATTTAGGAGGAGATTTAGAGTTTAGGAGGAGATTTTGAATTTAGGAGGAGATTTTGAATTTAGGAGGAGATTTTGAATTTAGGAGGAGATTTTGAATTTAGGAGGAGATTTAGAATTTAGGAGGAGATTTAGAATTTAGGAGGAGATTTAGAATGGATAAAAGTGAAGGTGGAAGAGTTGAAGAAAGGTCAGGTCTTTGGGTACAGACTGTAGCACAGAAAGAGGAGAATGGGTGGATGTTGAGTGCACACTCAGTGTGACAGATGGGTGGATGGTGAGTGCACACTCAATGTGACAAATAGGTGGATGGTGAGTGCACACTCAGTGTGACAAATAGGTGGATGGTGAGTGCACACTCAGTGTGACAAATGGGCGAATGGTGAGTGCACACTCAGTGTCTCTTACTTCTGGATCTCTTATTTCTGGATCTCTTGTTTCTGTATCCCTTATTTCTGTATCCCTTATTTCTGGATCTCTTGTTTCTGGATCTCTTGTTTCTGTATCCCTTATTTCTGGATCTCTTGTTTCTGTATCCCTTATTTCTGGATCTCTTGTTCCTGGATCTCTTGTTTCTGTATCCCTTATTTCTGGATCTCTTGCTTCTGTATCTCTTATTTCTGGATCTCTTATTTCATGTATCCCTTATTTCTGGATCTCTTGTTTCTGTATCTCTTATTTCTGGATCTCTTATTTCTGGATCTCTTGTTTCTGGATCTCTTATTTCTGGATCTCTTATTTCTGGATCTCTTATTTCTGGATCTCTTGTTTCTGCATCTGTTATTTATCAATCTATTGTTCCTGTATCTAATGTTTCCAGTTCTCCTCTTTCCACATAAAAATACAGTAACAAGCTATTCTCGTGGTCAATATTTGTTTTTTTGTTGCAATTTTTATGTTGATCCTTTTCAGCGTATTGGTTGTTTGTTTATAACGAATGTTGTAAGTATCTCAATTCGATGCCATCTTGATGGTCAGGCTATCTATCTGTCTCTGTCTGTCTGCCTGCCTGCCTGTCTGCCTGCCTGTCTGCCTGCCTGCCTATCTGTATGCCTGTCTGTCTGTCTGCCTGCCTGCCTGCCTGCCTGCCTATCTGTATGTCTGTCTGCCTACCTGCCTATCTGTCTGTCTGTCTGCCTGTCTGCCTGCCTGCCTATCTGTATGTCTGTCTGTCTCTCTGCCTGCCTGCCTGTCTGTCTGTCTGTCTATTGTCCTTTCGAGCCAAAGACGGCACATAGGGCAAAATCACAATCTCAAAAACAGAAACCTTGCGTGCCAAAATGGCACATATCACTATATACAAATTGCCAAAGTGCTCTCTTGTTCATCCTTTCTCTTAGGCATATCGCAGCTATTTGAACAGGAGCTGACGTGGTCAGTGGACAACGAGATTGTCGTGCCCCCCGGCTATCAGACGAAGGCTGAACTTGTTATTAAAGAGGACAATTTTAACGGCGACTTTGTGACGTTGTGCACTTTTGAGGGGAAGGTGAGTCGAGGGGAGTGTCTGATTATGTTAGTTTGTCTTATGTTACTATATATGTGTGTTATGTTATACAGGGTGTTTATAAAGTCTCACTACACTTGGTATCTAGGTCAATTTGAAAAAAAAATGTTTATGACGTCATCACAATATGTGCTCCCACTGTCAATGAAATTTGTTGAATAAGTTTATTGCTACTGGAAATGTGGAAGATGCTCCACGATCTGGTAGGCCTGCTGTGAATGATGAAATATGTTTAGATATCCAAGACAGAATCCTTAAAAGTCCAGACAAGTCATTAAGAAAACTGTCGCAACAAGTGAACTTACCATTGAGCACATATTGTGATGACGTCATAAACATTTTTTTCAAATTGACCTAGATACCAAGTGTAGTGAGACTTTATAAACACCCTATATATATATTTTTGTATTATGTTACATATATATCATTAAACGGAATAATGTCTATTTTTAAGTCGAAGAGACGTTTACCATATTGACAAAATTGGTAGTAAACGTTTGTGTCCCTAATATATTTTAAACAAGTCCGGGACAAAAGCTTAAAAATCGGCCAAAATTGGGACAAATTCAGATTCCTTCCGGATTCATTCCTTTGTATTTTCCAGAAATAAAAAATATGACAACATGCACGTAGGCTTAATATGTGTTGGTAGATAAACGAGTGAACTGGACTACAAAAGACAAGAGGTCGGGTTTGATCCTCATAGACGGCTTCCAGCTTAACCCAGCCATACATGGGTACCAGATTTTTTTTTTCTGGGAAAGTAAATCAGCACGGGCGTAATACCGACCAAATTACACCAAAAATCATGTGTCGAAGGTCTGTAAAATTTATGGTCACTACCACCATATTCCCTGTACACCACTTGGTGTAACGGGGCTCTTTACTTTACTTACATAAACGAGTGTCTGCAGAGCAGTGGGAGCCGCGATAGCTCAGTGGTTAGTGACCTGGACTATTAAGCACAAGAGGTCGTGTTTGATCCTGATCAAAGGCTTCCAGATTCACCCAGCCTTAAATGGGTACCAGATTTTTTTCCGGGAAAGTAAAGCGGCACGGGCGTAATACCGACCACATTACTCCAAAAAATCCTGTGTTGAAGGTCTATAAAAATGATGGTCACTAACACCGTATTTCCTATACGCCACTTAGCGTGACGGGGCTCTTTATTGTTTTTTTTACAGAACAGTGTTAATTCTGGCGTCTCTTATCATCTGATATATCCTATCAGGGGCCCACTAAATTAATATTAATAATTATATTTAGAATGAAGCGTTTCCACGCTCAGCGTAGTATGTGTTTGTGGAGAATTGTGTAAATGTGAGTTGTAAACAAAAGGATACTGTATTTTTTGCTACATTATATCACTTATATATCTATATGGTTAATGAACTTCATCTCTGTACTTAAAGTAATCATCATCATCACCATATACCATACAGGTTGGTGTAGGCGATCTAGTCCTTCCACAATCTTCTATCGAGTGTTTCGTATCAATTCTGTTGTTGACACTTTTCCATGCTATGACACCAAGCTATTTAGTATCTTCTCTCATTGCCGTCCACGATATCTCTTTCCATGTATTTTTCCTGTTTTAATCAAGTACTCAAACTTTCCTGTTCTCAGGATGTGCCTGAAAAAAAGTTGATTGCTTCTTTATGGTGTTTTTATGAGTTCCCTTTTTGTGTTGGCCTCTTTGAGAATTTCCTTGTTGATCTTTTTAGCTGTCCAGGGAACTTTCAACATTCTTCTGAGAAATCCCATCTCTGTGGCCTCTAAATCCTCTCTTTTCATTTGTTTGTTTACTGTCCATGATTCGTCTCCATAGTTCAGAATTGGCTCTATATAGCACAGATGAACTCTTCTTCTCACATCTATTGAGTAACCTACCCAAACATCAATACAAGAATAGGTATTGCGGTAGTTTGATTGTCTCCTCTGTTTTTGCTTAACGATTAATATTACTAATTTAAAGTGAATTAATAATGCCCCACTACTGACGATAAACAATATTAGTACATATGATGTCGAAGGACATCTGCTTGAATGGCGAGGAACACTCGATCAGACTTAGTGTGCACTGGGAACAAAACAAGCATTCATGCAAAAATTATGGTATTGAAAAAGGATTATACCAAAGTTTAAAAGTTGGTGAACACAAAATAAAGTGAATTAATGTTAAAATATAAGTGAATTAATAAGTACGTTTGAACTAATGTTAAAATATAAGTGAATTAATAAATACGTTTGAATTAATGATAAAATATAAGTGAATTAATAAGTACGTTTGAATTAATGTTAAAATATAAGTGAATTAATAAATACGTTTGAATTAATGATAAAATATAAGTGAATTAATAAATATGTTTGAATTAATGATAAAATATAAGTGAATTAATAAATACGTTTGCATTAATGTTAAAATATAAGAGAATAATAAAGAAAATTCTCCTCCACTTTTAGGTAAATGGCATACCCAGATGAAGAATGTGTGTGTGTGTGTTGTTTGTTCCTGCTGAAGGCCTATTGAGCCGAAACGTCGTTCAAATCTGTGTGGTCTATCAATCACGTAAAGCTTTTACCATACCATTTTTTCTATTTTGTGTTTCTCCCAGACAAAGGATAGACGTTGTGATTTGAATTACATTTCTTTCTAAGAAAAAAAAATAAAGATTTATTACATTTGTAACCAGAGTAGAGAATATATATATTTAACAACAAACACAATGGATAACTCTATGTTCCACAGATTCTGGTGACCTACGAGAGCAAAAAGAACAAAGAGCACATATCAACTGTCACAGCAAATGTGAATAAACTATTCGACCACAAAAAGGGGTTTGTGATTGACGAGCTGAATCGACCAACGTTCAGTGTCAAGGGAGTCTGTAAGTGTCGGTTTGGAGTGGAGCAGAACGTGAAGCTTACAGAGAGCATTATAGAACAAAACTGAGTAGATCATAGAAATATTGGTGCGTGTATATGGGAGGCTCTAGGGGCAACATCACGAATGGTATCTTTGTTTTTGTTTACATTAAAAGATAAACTTTTTGGTTATGTTTATTCTGACTCATGTTGTTTAGTTCTCTGCCTCTCTCTCTCTCTCTCTCTCTCTCTCTCTCTCTCTCTCTCTCTCTCTCTCTCTCAATCTCTCTCTTTCTCTGTCTCTCTGCCTTATCTTCTCTTCTTTCTTGTTTTTTTATCTGTTTTGTGTTGGTCGTTTCAGTCTCACATGTGTACATACATATTTGTATGCGTGTTGTATGTTTGTTCCTGCTGAAGGCCTATTGAGCTGAAACGTCGTTCTGGTTTGTGCTGCCCACTTGTTACGTAAAGCTTTAACCGTACCTTTTTTTTTCCTCCTTTTTTTCTATATCTATTTTTTTTCATTTCTCCGTGTTTCAGTCTCGCTTTTTTATGTTTTAGCTTTTGTTAACAAATTAATTATTATTTTCTATTTGAACTAGCGAATTAACCAGTCAGCAAGTAAATCAATAAATTAGCAAATTAAGGAATGATTCCACGAAAATAACGATCATTCCAACCAACCAGTCTTCTCACATGTATCCTAATAAGCCAACCAACCAACCAACCAGTCTTCTCATATATATACTAATCAGCCAACCAACCAACCAGTCTTCTCACATATATCCTAATCAGCCAACCAACCAACCAGAATTCTCACATATATCCTAATCAGCCAACCAACCAACCAGAATTCTCACATATATCCTAATCAGCCAACCAACCAACCAGTCTGCTCACATATACCCTAATCAGTGAAGCAACCACCAAACAATTGGTCTACATATATATTCTACACATTGATCCTACCAAGATTTCGTCTGATCTGTCTACATTAAACCAACATTTAACCAACCAATCCAGCCTCTTAAAAACTTAACCGTTCAACAAACAACCAATCTACCAACAAACCAGACAGCCAACATATCTATGATCTGAACAATTCAATCTTCCAACCAATCTATCTACATTTCTTATCAAACCATTCAATGTACTTGTCTACCTGTAACAAAACCACCTATCGGTCTTCCTATACCATAAACACTCAACCACGCTATTACCTTCTTTTTTACCAACCTAAGCACCCAAAACCTTACCATTCAATAAAAAAAATTACCTGACTAAAACCTTACCTTTCAGTAAAACAACTTACTTGTCTAAAACCTTACCTTTCAGTAAAACAACTTACTTGTCTAAAACCTTACCTTTCAATAAAACAACTTACTTATCTAAAACCTTACCATTCAATAAAAAAAATTACCTGACTAAAACCTTACCTTTCAGTAAAACAACTTACTTGTCTAAAACCTTACCTTTCAATAAACAACTTACCTGTCTAAACCTTACCTTTCAGTAAAACAACTTACCTGTCTAAACCTTACCTTCCAATAAACAATTTACCTGTCTAAAACCTTACCTTTCAATAAAACAACTTACCTGTCTAAAACCTTACCTTTCAATAAAACAACTTACCTGTCTAAAACCTTACCTTTCAATAAAACAACTTACCTGTCTAAAACCTTACCTTTCAATAAACAACTTACCTGTCTAAACCTTACCTTCCAATAAACAATTTACCTGTCTAAAACTTACCTTCCAATAAACAACTTACCTGTCTAAACCTTACATTTCAATAAACAACTTACCTGTCTAAACCTTACATTTCAATAAACAACTTACCTGTCTAAACCTTACATTTCAATAAACAACTTACCTGTCTAAACCTTACATTTCAATAAACAATTTACCTGTCTAAAACTTAAGTAGCCTCGGTGGTGGAGTGGTTAATGTGCTCCCTGCTGATCAGAAGGGTCTGGTCTCAATTTCGAAAAACATTACATTTTGTTGGGGGCCGACAAGGATAAGGGCTGCACAGACATTTAAATATGAATACCAGAGATTTTCTGGGAGCCACGATAGCTCAGTGGTTAGTGAACTGGACTACAAAGGACAAGGGGTAGGGTTCGATCCCAACCGATGGCTTCCGGGTTCACCTAGCCTTAAATGGGTACCGGATTTTTTTCTGGGAATGTAAAGCGGTACGGGCGTAATACCAACCACATTACCCCAAAAATCATGTCTGTAAAATGTATGGTTACTAGCACGATATTCCCTATATGCCGCCATTTGGCGTGATGGAGGTACTTTACTTTTTTTTTTTACTTACCAGAGATTTTCTGAGAAGTAAAGGCCACCTGGCGTGATACTGACCCAGAAATATGATGTGGTATTGGGAAAACATCAACACTAACACCATATTCCCCATACGCCCAGCAAGGAGTGCAGGGGCTCTCAAATGTTTATTTACCTGTAACCAAACCATTCAAGAAACTGACCTACTTACAACTAGCACAACAAGAACCTACCTGTAACTAAACCATTCAACAAACTTACCTACTTACAACTAGCACAACAAGATCTTACCTGTAACCAAACCATTTAACAAACTTACCTACAACAAGAACCTACCTGTAACCAAACCATTCAACAAACTTACCTACTTACAACTAGCACAACAAGATCTTACCTGTAACCAAACCATTTAACAAACTTACCTACAACAAGAACCTACCTGTAACCAAACCATTCAAGAAACTTACCTACTTATAACTAGCACAAAAAGATCTTACCTGTAACCAAACCATTCAACAAACCTACCTATTTACAACTAGCACAACAAGAACCTACCTGTAACCATTCAACAAATCTACCTATTTACAACAAGATCTTACCCGTAACCAAACCATTCAACAAACTTACAACTAGCACAAGAACCTACCTGTTAGCAAACTAACCAATTCACCAACTTGCCAATCTACCTATAGTTTTCCTTTGTGCAATTAAAGAAGGAAACGAAGACCAGTTTTGATCATGCATTAACCATTCAAGGCCTGACCACAGACTATGGGCCACAAATGATCTCTACCTGAAGGGAAAGAACCCAAAAACGTCTCCAATCATCACTGATCAGAAGCAGAGCTGTCAGTCAAGATGTCAAATTTAGATTAACGTGGTTGTAATGTTTCTTTACTGTTTTTTTTTATTATTTATGATTATCAAGTATCTGTACTCATGTCATATTGCTGTACGTTTTGTCATTTATCTGTAGGGTTGTTCGTGTATATTTACAGGTGCTATGCATTTGAACAATTGTATCTTACAATCTTGATCACACTTTTAAATTGTTGTTTGATCAAGCTTGGTGCAACAGATGTATTTGTCTATATTTATTTGAGTGCTTTGTCATGCATTACTTTACACTTCTACGGTTCACCTTGTGAGGCAGATATAACATTGTCAAATAAATATTAGTCATGTATAGGTTTCCACTTCTACGGTTCACCTTGTGAGGCAGATATAACATTGTCAAATAAATATTAGTCATGTATAGGTTTCCACTTCTACGGTTAACCTTATGGGACAGAATTACAATTTTCAAATAGAGGTGACAGAAAAACCTTCAGGAAATCCCAGCAAATGAACATATCGAATATGAAAGAATTAACTGTTTTAGATATGTGACCAGAGTGATCGTTCTAAAACTGCACACATTAGAATAGCAGGATAGAAGACGAAAAGACAAACTAAGAAAATGTGAATAGACAGAATGAGAGAGCTGCTAAACAAATCGAAGATGACAAGAACTCACGACTATTACCTTCTTTCTGCAACGCTTTACTGTACAAAAAGTGAGACAAAACAATCATTTCACTTTGAATGGTAAACAGTTTTGCTGTATTCCTTATTTTCCTTTAAGAAGAGAGTAGCTCTATTTCTCTAGTTTATTTTGTTTTATTCTCTTTACTTCCGTCCATCTGCAGTCCATTTTTTCTGATATGTTCATTATTCATCTTCATCATTGAGTGCCATTTCCACATCTAAGGTTGGCTACCATGGAGCATCATTCTGTTCTGTCTCTTGCTTTGATAGAACAGGTTGTCATATGCTGACTTGTCCATCTTTTGGTACTTGTCCATGTTAATCTTGGTCTGTCTCTGCCTTTTAACCTTGTACTTCCCCTACCAACATTACTTTTAATGGACCGTGAGTCTTTTAACATGCCCCGAAAATCTCATTTGACTTGTTTATACTGTCTTTAGTAGTTTTCTTTTTATTTTGTCATTTCAATTACCCGCTCCAACCTTCCCGTCTCCTTGATAGTTCTCACTTCACCAGGCTTCTCATTTCGTTTTTCTCAATTAGGACCTTAGTTTTCGTGCTAATGACCCACGGGGCTAATTTCATTATTGTCACTTAGTGAAGCCCCAAGAGCTGCTATTTCTTTAACTCGTGTTGTTTCTCACGCTGATAAGCTTGGCCGCACTATCTTTATGGTTGTTAACAAAACTTTAAATATATTAAAATACTTTTAAATCTCAATGTTAAATCTTTTTTTTTTTGTGACAATCAATAATCAACATTCTTTTTGGCAATGATTTAATTTGTTGAAAGCTAAATTTGCCAAATTATGTGAATGTGATTTCCATGTGAAATATAAAATTGTGTACCAACATATTTTTTTTTTTACACTTTCATAATGAAAGTCTGGTGTATTTAAACATATTTTTTCATGTTTCAGATAAATGATAAGTATGTTTCGTATTCAAGCATTCTAATTTATAAATGATTCATTGTTACTTGCTTCTATGAATCTCACAATGATTATGTACATAAATAATATAAATAAAATAATAAATGAACGTGTGATTTCTATTTAAACGGAATTAGCCCATAGTTAATGCTATTATATTTTAAAAGAAACTGCTGAAAACATAAACCAAGGTCATAGAACAACAGGTACTAATTCGGTGGACATTAAAGACGTAAATATAAGATTTCTGTGCTGTTTCACCTTATGTCTTTTGGCGTGTGCTGAGACTGCTATGATGGGGACTACAGCTACCTTTCTTTGGTTGGGAGATGAGATAGTAATTCGGATGATTCCACTGGCACGGGCAGTTGAGCAATTATGGATTTTAAATTCGTTTGCAGTGATACCGGGGCCTTCCATAATCAAAGAACCAAGGCTATGGAGACCTTTTTTTTCTTTTTTCGTTCGCCAGCTTTTACCTCTGACGAAATGAAGTCCCTAGAGACTAGGAACTGAATTTTGCGTGTTAATCCGTTTTTCCCTGGCAGCCGTGTGCACAGGGGTTCCTCGCCAAATGCTGGAATAAAGCAGTGTTAGAGCATTAATTGTGTACTACATAACTACAGGACAGTTACAGCTGAAGGAAAATGGTGAGCTACTTAGAACCAACCACTTCAGTCAGTCTTGTTTTAGTGTTCATATTTCATTGCCGGACGAGTGGGTGTGTGCAGCTGACGTTTGTTTGTCATTAACAGCACAGAGTAAAGTGCTGCAAAAAGTAACGTCATTGAGGGCTGCAAGGATATACGACTCTATATTCCTTTCTCAGGTGCCTTTCCTGATTCGAGATCAAGTGCCCATTTTTATCTGCTAGGTCGACTAGACGGCATGTATAAAACAACAATGATTGGCTGTATACCTTAGAGTGGAAACACAAATTGGGACAAAGAAAGAGAAAGAGACAGGGCTAGAAATGAAGAAAACTATAGAGAAATAAGACGATATTCTTTCTGTAACAAAATAATTAGAAAAGAAAGAAGAGAATCTGAGGTAGTCTGATGATTGGAAGATAGTGATTGAGAAAAACAGTAAGAGCCCCCGTCACGTCAAGTGGCGTATAGGGAATATGGTGTTAGTGACCATAAATTTTACAGACCTCCGGTACATGATTTTTGGGGTAATGTGGTCGGTATTACGCCCGTGCCGTTTTACTTTCCCATAAAAAAAATCAGGTACCTATTTAAGGCTGGGTGAACCCGGAAGCCGTCGATCAGGATCGAACCCGACCTCTTGTCTTTTGTAGTCCAGTTCACTAACCACTGAGCTGTCGCGGCTCCATGTAATGGTTGAAATAGGGGGTTAAATGGCGAGCAACACAAGACGCTGCGATATATGGACGAAATGTTATTGGACTGCAAGGATCTCATATCTCTGCTATAATAATACCTAGAAAACATGGTGTTCTACTCTATCTATCGAATCAGTTTCATTTCATCTGGAATTCCCCTTATCTGCTCAAGCTCATATCCCAGAATCTCCCTAAGCGCATCAGTAAATACGGTTAGCAAGGTCTACATCTGTGTATGCATTAATCGACTGCACAGACGACGATTTCAAATAACTTCCATCGAAGAGAGAGCTTACATAGTCACTTTCTCACTATACTTTTCTCCAAGAAAAAGAATTAAACAAAGCCACTAAATCGGTTTACACGACGAAAGCAGTTTCTGCAATAATTTGCCATTGTCAGTTTTTGCATATAACTAGGTCGATCTCTGAACAAGCCATAATCGGATGCATTGACGACAATTTCACAAGGCATTACTGGAAAAAACAAAATATCTAAAGACACTTCAAGTCACTAAAGTCACTCCAGTTCACTAAAATAGAAAAAAAAAAACAAAAAAAAACTGCCAAACAACTGGGGGGGGGGGGGAAGGACCGGTTTTAATGACTTCACTCTCTAAAGACCTGGTGAACATGGACGCTTTTTCTCCCGAAGGCAGGTGATATGAGCCATAGTGAATGTCGCATGCAAAACACATGGTCTGAAAATATTGCGACAGCTTTAAAGATAGAAGTCTCAACATTTAGAGGTAAACAAAATCAAAAGTGAAGATCTTTATGTTCGCGGAAGAGTGGAAGATCTGAAAGTAAAGTCAACTGGATTTGACGATTGAATATATCTAAATGATGATTTAGCTAACCCTTCAGGTTTGCCTTGAAGACTATGCTCACTATCAACATATGTGCCATACGGATTGGCGTAGGCGATCATGTCCTTCCACAAATTTGGATCCACAGTACGTAGTATCAATTATGTTGTTGGCTGTTTTTCCTGCCATGACACCAAGCTATCTAGTATCTTAGTCTCTTCTCTCTTTGTCGTCCGCGATCTCTCTTTCCCTGTATTTTGTCATTTGTACAACAATACGTAACCAAATACGTAATGTCTCCTTTGTCTACGTCAGAGGACATGCGGGAGTACGGGGAAATGAAAGAGCGAACAGGTTGGCTAGCCGCGCTATTGTTGAGGACGGTCAACCAATGGATCGGGAGGACATCAACAATGTCCTCCAATATATGGGAAGGGCACAGGACTTCGACAACCATGAGTCCACGTCACTTCTTCGGATGAAAGAGATTAAAGTTAAGATGGGCATAGCCAGAAACGAGAAACTTAGTGGGCGTGTAAGAAGACTTATCAACCAACACAGAACTGGAGTCGTCAGTCGCTGGACATTGCGAGAATTGCCGAGGAGGGGATCTGAGCACCTTTGGACATTTTCGGAGTGCAATGATGATGACCCGAAAATAATTCAATAACTCAATAACCAAGTATTCCAACTTTCCTCTTCTCATGATCTGCCTGAAAAATGTTGATTATTTATTTTTTTCCTGACGGTTTTAAGAGCTTCCTTTTTTGTGCTGGCCTCTTTGAGAATGGCTTTGTTGGTTTCTTTAGCTGCCAATGGAACTGTCGACATTTTTCTGAGAAATCCCATCTCTGTGACCCCAAATCGTCTTTTCATTTGTTTGTATACAGTCCATGATTCGCTTCCATAGGTCAGAATTGGTTCAATATAGAATTGATGAACTCTCTTTCTCACTTCTGTTAGCACAGGTTTGTTGCACAGGACGTCTTTAATTTTTAGAAATGCTGTTTTGACCTGAGCTATTCTATTGTTTATTTCTGTGCGGCATCTTCCATCTAATGTTATTGTGCCAAAGTATTCGAAGCTCTGCGCTTGTTTCTGATTTGTCCCGTTAAACAACAACAAAAAACTTACACAAACTTAATACTTCTGCGATTGCTACTTCTATAAGTGGACGCTGGGTGGTCTAAAGGTAAGACGCCGGCCTCTAGACAAGAAGGTCTCTGGTTCGATTCCCACCACAGACGGTGGAAAATAAAATAAAAAATTAAAACGAATCCTTGGCTTTATTCTCCCCCGGTTTTGGGTTGTGAGATCCGATGTCTAGCCCTCTCTGTGTTGTGAGATCTGATGTCTAGCCCTCTCTGGGTTGTGAGATCTGATGTCTAGCCCTCTCTGGGTAGTGAGATTCGATGTCTAGCCCTCTCTGGGTTGTGAGATCCGATGTCTAGCCCTCTCTGGGTAGTGAGATCCGATGTCTAGCCCTCTCTGGGTAGTGAGATCCGATGTCTAGCCCTCTCTGGGTAGTGAATTCCGATGTCTAGCCCTCTCTGGGTTGTGAGATCCGATGTCTAGCCCTCTCTGGGTAGTGAGATCTGATGTCTAGCCCTCTCTGGGTTGTGAGATCCGATGTCTAGCCCTCTCTGGGTAGTGAGATCCGATGTCTAGCCCTCTCTGGGTAGTGAGATCTGATGTCTAGCCCTCTCTGGGTAGTGAGATCTGATGTCTAGCCCTCTCTGGGTAGTGAGATCCGATGTCTAGCCCTCTCTCGGTTGTGAGATCTGATGTCTAGCCCTCTCTGGGTAGTGAGATCCGATGTCTAGTCCTCTCTGGGTAGTGAGATCCGATGTCTAGCCCTCTCTGGGTTGTGAGATCCGATGTCTAGCCCTTTCTGGGTTGTGAGATCCGATGTCTAGCCCTCTCTGGGTTGTGAGATCCGATGTCTAGCCCTCTCTGGGTAGTGAGATCCGATGTCTAGCCCTCTCTGGGTTGTGAGATCTGATGTCTAGCCCTCTCTGGGTAGTGAGATCTGTTATCTAGCCCTCTCTGGGTAGTGAGATCTGATGTCTAGCCCTCTCTGGGTTGTGAGATCCGATGTCTAGCCCTCTCTGGGTAGTGAGATCCGATGTCTAGCCCTCTCTGGGTAGTGAGATCCGATGTCTAGCCCTCTCTGGGTAGTGAGATCTGATGTCTAGCCCTCTCTGGGTAGTGAGATCTGATGTCTAGCCCTCTCTGGGTAGTGAGATCTGATGTCTAGCCCTCTCTGGGTTGTGAGATTCGATGTCTAGCCCTCTCTGGGTAGTGAGATCTGATGTCTAGCCCTCTCTGGGTAGTGAGATCTGATGTCTAGCCCTCTCTGTGTTGTGAGATCTGATGTCTAGCCCTCTCTGGGTAGTGAGATCTGATGTCTAGCCCTCTCTGGGTAGTGAGATTCGATGTCTAGCCCTCTCTGGGTAGTGAGATCCGATGTCTAGCCCTCTCTGGGTAGTGAGATCCGATGTCTAGCCCTCTCTGGGTAGTGAGATCCGATGTCTAGCCCTCTCTGGGTTGTGAGATCCGATGTCTAGCCCTCTCTGGGTTGTGAGATCCGATGTCTAGCCCTCTCTGGGTAGTGAGATCTGATGTCTAGCACTCTCTGGGTAGTGAGATCCGATGTCTAGCCCTCGCGAAAAACAGGAGGCCCCATGTGCATTCTGCGCACGTTAAAGAAACATTGGCAGTTGGAAATCGAAAAGAGTAGGCCAACAAATGGCCGCTGCCCGGGCAAAATTAATGTGAAAAATCTACTCAAAACGTTAGAACTCTGGACGATAAAAATATAAGAGAATCTCTGTAGTCGGAGGATGTCTACCCTGTATGGCGGGGGACACCTGAGCACACGGCTGCCGGTTTGAAAAATAGGAAAAAGTGACAATCATACAAAATTCAGTCCCTTGGGACTTTGTTGGAGATATAAAGCTGGCGAAGGGAAACAAATAACCAAACTACTGCAAGTTCACTATAGAAATGTTAATATCCAAATGAGTAATTATCGAAAATGTACTATCAACCCTCACGTATGTGTGTGAAAGCTGGAAAACAACAAGAGATATAGAAACAAAGTTGAACGCATTCGAAAATAAATGTGTAAGGAAAATACTTGGTATAGCGTGGAACGAATTCAAAACAAATGAGGAAATTAGAGAAATCGCCAATCAACCACTAATATCTTCAGTAATAAAGAAAAGACGATGGTCATATGTTGGACATGTGGTGAGAAGAGATAATAACCGAATAGCAAAGCAAGCCCTCATGTGGGAAACAACAGGTAAGAGGAAAATAGGAAAACCCAGAGAGACACTGAGAAGAACATTGATGAGAGAGGCAAGAGCAGCAAGAATCGGCTCCCTCAATGAGATAGAGCTGCTTGCACAGAACAGAGACAAATGGTGAGATTTGATAAAATATCTTTAAAAGAATTGAAAACTGCTAGAACAAAAATTTAAATAAGAGGAGTATCTTGGTCTACGCCCTATCAGCCGACTACGGCTCGAAAGGTCAACAGATAGATAGAATTATCAAAGACAGCCTGAACGAAATTCATCGCAGACACATTTAGACTAATCATATTGTCTGATACTGAATGCATGTGCTATTGTAATCAGTATTGCTTTAACGCGTTAACATTGCTGCTGTTGTTATTGCTAACGTTTATACAGCTACTATTTGATACTACAATTAGAGTAGTAATTACAAGTAATATTAATGTTAGTATTTGTTGCAGTTCTGGTTAACGTTGTTATAACTCCTGTTATCACTACTAGAACTGTGATAGTTACTGTTTTAGATAAACAAATTTACTACTTCAAATGCTCCTAATACTGCTATTACTACTACTACAGCTTCAGACAACATAAACTTACTACTTACAACTACCACCACAAATACTACTACTACTTCCGCTACTACTGTTTCCGTCTTACTACTACTACAAATACTGCTACTACTGCAATTACTACTAATGTTTAACTCGACAAAAACATACTACTACTACTACAGATACTACTACAAATACAAATGTAACGACCACTACTACTTTTTCAGACGACATAAACTTACTACTGCAACAAATACTACTACTATAAATATTACTACAGCTACTACTACTGTTCCAGACAGAACAAACCTGCTACTACAAATACTAACACTACTACAAATACTACCAGTACTACAAATACTACCACTACTACAAATACTACCGCTACTACAAATACTACCACTACTACAAATACTACCACTACTACAAATACTACCACTACCACAAATACTACAACTACTACAAATACTACCACTACTACAAATACTACCACTACCACAAATACTACCACTACTACAAATACTACCACTACTACAAATACTACCACTACTACAAATACTACCACTACCACAAATACTACAACTACTACAAATACTACCACTACTACAAATACTACAACTACTACAAATACTACCACTACTACAAATACTACCACTACTACAAATACTACCACTACTACAAATACTACCACTACTACAAATACTACCACTACCACAAATACTACAACTACTACAAATACTACCACTACTACAAATACTACCACTACTACAAATACTACCACTACTACAAATACTACAACTACTACAAATACTACCACTACTACAAATACTACCACTACTACAAATACTACCACTACTACAAATACTACAAATACTACCACTACTACAAATACTACAAATACTACCACTACTACAAATACTACAAATACTACAAATACTACCACTACTACAAATACTACAACTACTACAAATACTACCACTACTACAAATACTACAAATACTACCACTACTACAAATACCACCACTACTACAAATACTATAAATACTACCACTACTACAAATACCACCACTACTACAAATACTATAAATGCTACCACTACTACAAATACTACTATTACTAAAGTTACCACTACTGCTTCAGACAGCATAAACTTACTACTACTACAACTACAACAAATACTACCACTACTATATATACCACTATTACTACAACTACTACTACTGTTCAGACAGCACAAACTTATTACCAGTACTGCTATTACAAATATTACTATTGCTACTACTACTATTGTTTCAGATAGCACAAATCTATCACTAATACTACAAATATTACTACTACTGTTAATTTAGCCAATTATACTCTACAGCTGCAGGGAGCCGCGATAGCTCAGTGGTTAGTGAACTTGACTACAAAGGGCAAGATGCCGGGTTCGATCCTGACCGACGGCTGCCAGGTTCATCCAGCCTTAAATGGGTACCGGAATTTTTCTGGGAAAGTAAAGCGGCACGGGCGTAATACCGACCACATTACCCCAAAAATCATGTGCCGAAGGTCTGTAAAAATTATGAGCACTAACACCATATTCCCTATGCGCCACTTGGCGTGACAGGGGGTCTTGACTTTTACTTTACATCTGCAACTCCTACATTTACTACAGTTATTACACCAGCCATCAATACGCTGACAGTTTTGTTACAGCAATGCAAATACTTTAATCGAGCTGTCAGCTATCAGAATATCACAGATTGTCTATGATCTATTACCTAGGGACATGTTTTTATAGACACATACTCCAAACAGCCATTATGTCTTATATTATATAAATAAGGCAAAACATATTGTCTTTCATGTATGCATTCTCGAATTGTGATTTGATACTTAATATCAGGTTGTGTATACCAGGTCTCATTTACATGCTAAGAAGGTTATATGTGAGACGTTGAATAAATGATCGATATCTGTACTGTGGGGACTTGCCGTTTATTATTGGAATAATGTAACAAGCCTGTACCGTGTGTTGCACTCCAATAAAGTGTGTACAATTTAGTTTTGCTTGTCACATTTTGTGTATTTTTTTGTTATTGTAACGTTTAGTGAATATGTTGTTGCTAGAGTTATTATGAATTTTAATTTGTTAGAAAAGTGGGTTAGAAGACAAAGTATGAGTGAGGTTGGCTGTATGGGTTGTGTTTCGGCTGAATGAGGTCCCAACCCACTCACCAAAAATTAAATAAAGACCAGGCCAATCAACTGTGACTGACATTTTCCTATTCTGGTCCGAGACCAATTCATCTCTGTGGAAGTTGGTTAGACCTTATCTCTCTCTCTCTCTCTCTCTCTCTCTCTCTCTCTCTCTCTCTGCGATCAGGGCTCAATCAGAGTAGGATTCCAGACTCTCACATGAAGTCAGCTGTCAGGTTAAGTATGTTGATCGTCCCCACAGACAGAACATCACAATTAGAGTCTGCCAGATCCACTCTGATTGAACACCCGTTAAAACGTTGCACTGTGTTCTGCGCCAGTGGCCCAGTGCATCCGATTTCAGCTAGCATTTTATTCAGGTTTGCTTTCCTTAGCCTTTGATTGTCCCCAATCTTTCTGCAAGGCAGCAGATGATCTTTTCTGTAGGGGGATTCTGCTCTTAGATGGTCGGCCCTTCCAGGTTTACGAGCACCATCTGCCCGAGTCACTAGAGGTGACTAACACAGACATGCACACACAAAGATATGAGATGTGACTAACACAGACATGCACACAGCGAATGTGACTAACACAGACATGCACACAGCGATACTTATCTAAGTTGGTTCAACCTTATCTCAGTTGGTTAAACCTTATCTCGGTTGGTTGAACCTTATCTCAGTTGGTTGGACCTTGTCTCAGTTGGTTAAACCTTATCTCAGTTGGTTGAACCTTATTTCAGTTGGTTAAACCTTATCTCAGTTGGTTAAACCGTATCTCAGTTGGTTGAACCTTATCTCAGTTGGTTGAACCTTATCTCAGTTGGCTGAACCTTATCTCAGTTGGTTAAATCTTATCTCAGTTGCTTGAACCTTATCTCAGTTGGTTGAACCTTATCTCATTTGGTTAAACCTTATCTCAGTTGATTGAACCTAATCTCAGTTGGTTGAACCTTATCTCAGTTGGTTAAACCTTATCTCAGTTGGTTGAACCTTATCTCAGTTGGTTAAACCTTATCTCAGCTACTTGAACCTTATCTCAGTTGGTTGAACCTTATCTCAGTTGGTTAGACCTTATCTTAGTTGATTGAACCTTATCTCAGTTGCTTGAACCTTATCTCAGTTGGTTGAACCTAATCTCATTTGTTTAGACCTTATCTCAGTTGATTGAACCTAATCTCAGTTGGTTGGAGGTGTCATTGAGCCTGAATTTCGTCTGTTGTCACCGGCCTACATTCCGTAAGCTCCTGGGAAAAAACAAGTTCCACTACCTGTAATGTAGGTCAAGTCAACTGGAACATAAATGACTGCCAGATTTTTAGGTGTCGCCAGTCCCGTTAGAACCCCAGCACTTGTGAGTTTACGTGGAACTCTACGATGCCGATTATTCGTCAAAATAGATCAACCAATCAATCAATCATTCAATCAATCAATCATTCAGTAAAAAAAAAAACCACATGGTGCTATGTCTAACCTCGTCTCATCTTCCTGAAACCTTACCTTCCATTTATTTTTACCACCCCATGTTTTGTTCTGTATCAGGTCTACGTTTCATTAACAACATCGTTTTTACGATAGCGGCTACGAATTCAAAACAAACGAGGAAATTAGAGAAATCGCCAATCAACCACTAATATCTTCAGTAATAAAGAAAAGACGATGGTCATACGTTGGACATGTGATGAGAAGAGATAATAATCGAATAGCAAAGCAAGCCCTCATATGGGAAACAACAGGTAAAAGAAAAAGAGGAAGACCCAGGGAGACACTGAGAAGAACATTGATGAGAGAGGCAAGAGCAGCAGGAATCGGCTCCCTCAATGAGATAGAACTGCTTGCACAGAACAGAGACAGATGGCGAGATTTGATAAAATATCTTTAAAAGAAAACTGCTAGAACAAAAATTCATATAGGAGAAGGTGTATCTTGGTCTACGCCCTATGGGCCGGTTACGGCTCGAAAGGTCAATAGATAGATAGATGTTTTGTTAGTGTTTTTTTTTTTTGCGCTGCCATAGTATTTTACTGTCTTGTGTAAGACGTTGTTTATACGCCAGTTCTTTTCAATTTTTAGGTCTTTTAATATGTTTTCTTTGTTCTTTTTCATTACCCGGGGTACTCTAAGGACTTTTTTTTGTAACATTTTGTTTGTAGTGAACCAATTTTCTCCATTGCTATTTTCGGGTTTATCCATGATTCGCACCTATAAGATGCTATCCGGAAGACTATGTCCTCGGTAGATTTACTGTTACTGCTTGTTGGTATTAGTCATATGTTCTTTGTGACACTACATTTTTTTAAAAAATTGCAATTGCTAGTCCTCTTTTGATCTCCTTCTGACAGCCACCATTGTTAGTTATTACAGATTCCAGTTATTCATAGATTTTCTTTTCTCTTTCTCACTGATACCGAAAAGGTGTCGTGGTTATATCATTTGTTGTTCTTGCGCTGCTCGAATTGTCTGAATTAGTGATTTTCCTTTGTTGTTACATGTCTCTGTCACTGCATCTATCCATCTTCTTATAGATCTTTCTCTTGGTCTGTTTCTATGCATTCTCGAGAAGAATGCCCTTGATGGTGATTGGTGAGGATTCATTCTGACCAGGTGGCCTAACCATTTAAGTTGTTGTTGATCTATATATTCTTGGCAGGGTTTTGCTCCTACCATTCATAGATTACATTTCAATTTCTTAATTCTTCATTGTGGTTCTGTAATTGCGTTTTACTTTGTGGACAATATTCGGTTTTCTGTATATTTGAATAAATAGTGGGTTCCTCACTGTAGTGTTAATCGACTCAAATAGCTCATCTAATCCCGTTACATTGTTTGAGAGGGGGACTGTGTCATCAGCGTATCTGAGTTCTGGAATTATCTTTCCACATGTTGTGAAAGGTATGGTATACTACAGGTATTGGGAAGGTCTATTACAACTTTACAAATATGTCATCATTTCTGGTATTTCTCATGGTGTTCTCATCAAAGATGTTGAACAGGTATGGAAAGGGGGTTTTCATGCCAGGGCATGCGGGTGTAAGAGGTAATGAACGTGCTGACAGACATGCCAGTTTGACCGATGTTGTGTGCGGAAGAGCAATGGGCCGTTATGACATTCTGAATGCCCTCAGTCCACGAGGTCGCAAAATACAACTCAAAAATTATCCTGCAGTTGGTTCCATGAACAGACTTCACGAACATCATGTCAAGGTGGGAGATGCCAGACAAAAGCGAGACGCAGGAATCCAACGACGGCTTGTTAACCAACACAACACTGGTGACGTTAGTCCCTACACGTTGAGGGATATTCTTCAGAAGATATCTGAGAGCACTTATGAACTAATTCGATTTGCGGTTAGGATGACCTGTCGACTAAATCAAACTAGAGAGGATGCATCTCTGCCTCACCCCTTTTTGTACTTCCAACCAATGGCATCTTCTTTAGCGATCAGCTGTTGCAATACGTTTAGACCAACTAAGGTCAGGAACAAGACGGTGATTCAACCAGTTCAATGTTTCAGTCGTTGTTCTGGCTTGTTATTCATGATATAGTTATTCAATAAGTTGTGCTAAGTGCGTTAGACAGCCGTTGTCTTTCATGATGTTTAATCATCCCTGACGCTGCACACAATCAAAGGCCTTGCTGTCATCTACGAACCACGCATTCAATTCTCCCTCTCTTTCTCAAAGAAGTTGCTCACGTGGAAGCAAAGCTGTGGTGTTGGGTATCTTTACTACGTCATAAACCTGCCTGGACTACATGAACTTTCTATTCCAACTTTTGTTCTGTCCTTGTTATATTTTTGTGCTTATTATATTTGTGTCCTTATATTTTTGTGCCTTTTAGAGCAATCGTTCGGTTGTTGGAACACAAAGTTAGATTTCCTTAATTTGGAATGTCAATGTAAATTATTCTTTTCCTGGATTTTAGCCAGGCTACACTCTTTCAAATTTTCGCACACAGCGCATGATAAACGCGAACACTGGCCTCCTCTCCTGGCTTTATTATTTAAACTGGAATATCACCACATTCTGGTCTAATTCTCTTCAGATACTTTTGTTATTGTGGAGCGCACTTTATCCAGCATATGTTCTGCTTGTTTTTCTTCACTCTCAGTGCTTTGATGTATCATCATACATTGATCTACAATTTTAGCTTCACCTTTATAATACATCCTTATGTCCAGTTAATGTATTGCCGCTGTGATCATTAATTACTTGACCCTGTTGTCTAAAATCACCTGTTCTGATTTCTCTGAACATTTCTACTTCTCTCCCTTGACGATAGAGCTCTTCTATTGTGCGACGGGTGTTCATATCTATTTATTCCCTGGTCACTTTTCTAGCTGCTCTAGTATGGTTTCTGTAGTCATCGTTATTGAGTTATTTGTGGGTTATCATCATTGCATTTAGAACATGTCCGTAGATGCTCAGATCGCCTCCTCAGCATGTCCCGCAGCATCCAGCAATTGACGGATCCAGTTCTGTGCAGTGCATCTTCTTCTTCTTCTTTTCTCTTTCACTAATACCTAAAAGGTGTCGTGATTTATATCATTTGTCGTTCTTGTGCTGCTCGAATTGTCTGAATTAGTGATTTTCCTTTGTTGTTACATGTCTCTGTCACTGCATCTATCCATCTTCTTCTGGGTCTTCCTCTTGGTCTTTTCCCATGCATTCTCGAGAAGAACGCCCTTGATGGTGATTGGTGAGGATTCATTCTGACCAGGTGGCCGAACCATTTAAGTTGTTCTGTGCAGTGCATGGCAGCTTTAAATAGTAATGCAAACGTTCTGAAAGAGGCCAAAACAAAAAGAGAGCTAATTTCAATCTTAGAAATAAACAATCAATATTTTTTGGCCATGTAATGCGAAGGGAACAGCTGGAATACATTGTGAGAAGTGGGAAGATTGAGGGACGAAGAGATAGAGGGAAGCAAAGAGAAAATATGCCATACAGCTTAAGAAAATGGCTTGGCAGAATGTCAACAACAGAAATGATAAAGAACTGTCGAGATTGAAAGTTGTGGAGAGACATGATCACCTGTGCGTGCAGGAACGGTACTTGATGATGTTGAAATTAATTTAAAACATTGACATTAGTAACGTGCCATCTAGCTGCTCCATTTTTCTAAACACACATCAACGACTTCTGTTCAACTGAAATATATTATTTCAACAAACGTGCACAATAAAATATCTACGACTACAGAGCCATTTTTCTCCTTAAAGATTAGGGCCTCGCACGATGGTAAAAAAGCTAGTGAGCTCTTCACTGATTGCTAGATAGATCATCATCATCGAGTGTCGTCGCCGCAACGAAGGTTGGCTACCATGGAGCGCCATTCTACTCTGTCTCTTGCTTTGATAGTGCAGGTTGTCATAGGCTGATTTGTCCATCTTTTGATGTTACTCGTCCATGTTAGTCTTGGTCTGCCTCTGCCTCTTTTACCTTGTATTTTCCCTTCCAGGATTACTTTTAGTAGGCTGTTGTGTCTTTTAAATGGCCCAAAAATCGCATTTGTCTTGTTTGAATTGTCCTTAGTAGTATTCTTTTCATTTTTAGTTGTTTTATGACTTCATCGTTTGTTTTCTTTTCCTTCCATCTAATTCTACCTATTCTTCTATATATCTACATTTCAAAGGCTTCAATTCTCTGTTCTGTTTTCTTGTCTAATGTCAATGTTTCTGCACCATATAGGAATATTGAGAAGATGTAACATTTTGCTATTCTTAGTTTTAGCCCTGGTGTTATTTGTTTTGATGTTAGTATGTTCTTCGTGACATTAAAATTACTTTTTGCCATTCCTATTCTTTTGTTTTTTTCAGTTGTACATTTTCCATCATTGGTATATAGTATGTCGAAGGTAGTTGTAGTTCTGAACTGTCTCCAGGTCTATTCCTTCAATTTTGATATCCACTTGTGGGTTTTGAGTATTTTCTTTGTTTATGATCATAGTTTTAATCTTTTTGATATTCATATCTAGTCCATATTTTTTGCTTGTCATGTTTATTTCATTAAGTAATTGTTGTAGATCTTTAGGATTTTCTGCTAGTAGTACAGTATCGTCAGCATATCTTAGGTTATTGATTATCTTTCCATTAATTTGTAGGCCTGGCATCTCTGTGATGTTTTTAAAGATTTGCTCAGTGTATAGATTGAACAAGCTTGGTGATATGATGCATCCCTGTCTTACTCCTCTTTTTATATCAATGGGTGTAGTGTTCTCTTTGTTATATTCTATTATTGTTGTTTGCTCCCAGTATAGATTACATATTAGTCGTATGTCCATGTCATCTAGATGTGTCTCTTTTAGGCATTCTATAAGTTGTTTGTGGTGTACTCTATCAAAAGCTTTGTTGTAGTCTATGAAGCAGGCATATATTGGTTTGTTTACTTCTGTGTACTTTTCGATTAATGTTCTCATGCAGAATATGGCTTCTTTTGTCCCGCTATTTTTCCTAAATCCAAATTGCTGCTCATCTAATTCAGTATTGATTTTATTCTGAATCCTTCCTTGTATAACTTTTAGCAAGATTTTTGTAACATGGCTCATTAGGCTTATTGTTCTAAAGTCACTGCATTCGACTGCACCATTCTTTTTAGAATAAATAGATAGACCTAAACAAAATGTGGATTAGCAGAAGCCATTTTAACTTCACGTGAGAAAAACAAACAGTCAGAAATCGTTTTCGTTAACTGCCAAAATGTTATAAATCACTCGTAACTGTCAGAACTCTCGATAAAATAAACGTGCCCTCGTTACACAGCTCGTTATTTTGCTACACTGCCGTCAACGAGTGAGATCATCACCAATCCTGTCTGTACCTGGTCGTAACACGTTGCTTCAATATTTTCTTTTGTCACGTTTTGTTTTACGTTGCCACCGGAAATGAACTTGTAAAAAAAAAGACAAGAGTGCTTCCCCTTTTGTAAATGCCAGGCAACCAATCGAACACTTTTTGAGTTAACTCGATAAATACAACAGGTAATTTGTGAAACAATGCGGGGCAAAACAGTAGCTGAAAGTGAGAAACTTTCTTTTCGAGAAATAATTTCAGAATTTCATCATCATTGAGTGCCGTCTCCGCATCGAAGGTTGGCTATCATGAAGCGCCATTCCGCTCTGTCTCTTGCTTTGATGGTGCAGGTTGTCATGAACTGATTTGTCCATCTTTTGATGTTACTCGTTCACGTTAGTATTGGTCAGCCTCTGACTCATTTACATTGTATTTTACCTTTTAGTAGGCTGTTGTGTTTAACATGCCGCAAAAAACTCACGTGCCTTCTTTGCATTGAATTTAGTAGTTCTCTTTTTATTTTTAGTTGTTTTAAGACTTCATCGTTTCAGAAATTAGATTTGAAATATTCTTTTACGAAACGTTGGCTATTTAATTTAATTTAAATTAATTTTTCTCCCCAACTGCTTTTCAAATATACATGGGCCTTTGGCGTCTTGACAGGCGGTAGTAAGTAATCATGATTAGTCTGTGGTATGGTAAAGTAGAGGCGTCTTATGCTGGATGCTGTTTTACTGGAAAAAAAAAAAAAATTCTCTCGTGGAATTATCTGCCAATATTGGATAGGCAGTTTCGACCGCAGCAAGAACAAGATGTATTTGTTGCGCCTGGCCTTGTCTTTTTTCTCTTACTTCTTTTGTCTTCTGAATTAGACATCAACGCTTCCTCGAATGTTGGTGTGACAGTTTTCATTTTTGTTCTCCATGTGCTTTGATCTGATACCAGATTTTCCGTTCCTTTCGCTAGCAGATAAGTCACACAAGGAAGCCCTACAAACATCCTTGTATCTCAGTACTGGTCTGACCTTTGCTTTCTTTCCTTCCCGAAGTTCTTATAATTTTTTTTATTAATTTTTTTTTGTGGGGGGGGGGGGGGGGGGGGGGGGTTACAATTTTTACCCCTTTTATCTAACATGACCCAGCCAGATAGGTCATATATATATTTGCACTTTTATCCTTGTGACTATCGGTACCCCCAAAGTGAGGAGAGAAATGAATACAACCACAGTTACCTGACACTCATGTCGTAAGATGCGTCTAAGGAGGTTTGCAATCGTCGCCTGTGCAGTCGCGTAGTGACGTGCACGGAGCGATCTTGTCAACGTTATTTTACTGATTCATTTTGGGAAATAATATGACAGGTGGTGGAGCGGATATGCAGAATCCCTGCCTGGAATTAGACTGGTGTCATGAATAGAATAGAATATATAGTGTTATATATATATATATATATATATATATATATATATATATATATATATATATATATATATATATATGGGCCTATACAGTGCTCATTGTTTTAATAAAGGAGGACTTAATTTAATGAAGAAAATAAAACTCACATGTTCTTCCATATCATCACACGTCACGGTGGTTTTAAATGAATGATAGTGTTCTCGGAAGCTAATTATTGGGACCTCTAAAAATACGATGGAACCAGAAACATCTAAAGGCCTTAAGTTTCTTAACAGACTACACATATTGAGGCAGGTGACTCAGGCAGACAAAGAGTGACAATTAGGATTACAGTTACAATAGCCATGTCTTTTTAAACTGATGTGCAGATTATCTGTAAGAAACAAATTAACTTTGTTGTTGCATCGATTGCAGGAGCACCGGTTCTAAAATGATCATTTTTCAGCTACCAAAAAAGACTTTATAGAGTCAAATCTATCTATCTATCTATCTATCTATCTATCTATCTATCTATCTATCTATCTATCTATCTATCTATCTATCTATCTATCTATCTATCTATCTATCTATCTATCTATCTATCTATCTATCTATCTATCTATCTATCTATCTATCTATCTATCTATCTATCTATCTATCTATCTATCTATCTATCTATCTATCTATCTATCTATCTATCTATCTATCTATCTATCTATCTATCTATCTATCTATCTATCTATCTATCTATCTATCTATCTATCTATCTATCTATCTATCTATCTATCTATCTATCTATCTATCTATCTATCTATCTATCTATCTATCTATCTATCTATCTATCTATCTATCTATCTATCTATCTATCTATCTATCTATCTATCTATCTATCTATCTATCTATCTATCTATCTATCTATCTATCTATCTATCTATCTATCTATCTATCTATCTATCTATCTATCTATCTATCTATCTATCTATCTATCTATCTATCTATCTATCTATCTATCTAACTATCTATCTATCTATCTATCTATCTATCTATCTATCTATCTATCTATCTATCTATCTATCTATCTATCTATCTATCTATCTATCTATCTATCTATCTATCTATCTATCTATCTATCTATCTATCTATCTATCTATCTATCTATCTATCTATCTATCTATCTATCTATCTATCTATCTATCTATCTATCTATCTATCTATCTATCTATCTATCTATCTATCTATCTATCTATCTATCTATCTATCTATCTATCTATCTATCTATCTATCTATCTATCTATCTATCTATCTATCTATCTATCTATCTATCTATCTATTGTCCTTTCGAGCCGAAGACGACACATAGGGAAGAATCACAATCTCAAAAACAGAAACCTTGCGTGCCAAAATGGCACATATTGCAGATTTATAGATTATTGCCTGCAAAAATAATTGTCCATTTTTGTTGTTGGCTAGTAACCAACCCTGACGATGCTATTTGAGAACCCATGATTAACAATAGTGAAATGAATAGAGTTCTTTTTGTTTATTATTTTTATTTCGTTTTTAACGCGTTTTATTTTGTTTTTAATGTGTTTTATTGTTGTTTTTAACGCGTTTTATTTTGCTTTTAATGCGTTTTATTTTGTTTGTATTTTATTTTGCTTTTAATGTGTTTTATTTTGTTTGTGTTTTATTTTACTTTTAATGTGTTTTGTTTTTAACGCGTTTTATTTTGGTCAGTAAAGTTGAGATATCGTTGACACTTAGAAGAAAGTGCTTGTTGATACACTTTTATGGCTTATTGTATTAAGTAGATGCAATAAACAAAGGTAACACTCAAGATATTATTGTCTGTGATACAACAGGTTTTTATAGAGTAAGATACAGAGAGTAGAGGAGCCATCGATATTTTACGATATGGTAGCAGGCGATCGATCTTTATTGCTCCACTTTGAGAACGAGTCTTTCATAAAGCTCTTTTTTAATCCGTTTGTTAATAACTACATCAGTCTATTGCGGTTATATTCATCTTCTTAGTCATGTTATAAGAGTATTTATGCTATCCTTTTCCGGCTATTTTCACATATTTTCTGTCATATTATAAGAGTATTCATGCTATCTTTTCCAGGTTATCTTCATATATCCTCTGTTATGTTATAAGAGTATTCATGTGATCTGTTCCCAGTTATATTCATATTTTATCTGTAATTTTATAGGAGTATTCACGCTATCTTTTTCAGTTTATATCCATACATTTTCTGTTCAGCTGTTCTCATGTATTTTCTCCCTGGTTATATATTTACACATTATGTTTTTCGTTATATTTATATATTCTTTATATAAACAATTTACTATCCGTTTATATTTATTCAAGAATCTAAAGGGCGCGTCATTGCTGTGCTTGCGACATTGTTATGTGTGCAACGTCATCGTAATGGCCCTTCGTAAATCCCTAGACTGGCCTTACGCTAATCTTACGGTCAGTTGTTTGATGTGCGACGGAGATGATCTGATGACTAACTGTGTGTTTGTATGTTCGGATTTTAGTCAACAACTCTGAATGGTCTAACATCATCAAGCGCTATACATTATTAAAGAAGTATGACGATCATCATTTTCGGGAGGACGTGAGCTTCGGGGTATATGGTGGATAAGCGGCGGGAACCATTGAAGGCTATGCATGAAGGGTGTTCCTTGTTGCAGTTTCCTAATATTCCCAGTTCATCGGGGACTTGTTGATCTCGAGGCAGGACGCCGGCCTCGGGATAGAGAGGTTGTAGGTTCAAATCTTGGCTACACCAGTTGGGATTGTTAGTTATGATTTCTCTCTGCGGCAACGACCCCTGGTCTCAGCAGCGAGACCCGGCTTGAAACGTCAGTTGCTCATCGACGGAAAAAACGTGAGTACCTCCGAAGTCGGAGTTATCTGCCTGTGCGGCGAGGTACCCCTGTGCACACGGCTGCCAGGGAAAAATGGATTAACACGCAAAATTCAGTTCCTAGTCTCTAGGGATTTCGTCAGAGTTGAAAGCTGGCGAACGCAACAACAGCAACAATATTTATTCGCTCTCTATCCGTTTAACTTATTTCATTCCCTATACTATTTCATGAATTCTCTGTATAGCTATATCATTACATATTTTAACTGCTTATATTCATGCCTGCTCTGTATTATTTTCTGCATGATTGCTCTATAGTGTGGTATTTATTCACTCTCTATTCTTTTATACACATACATTCTCTAAATGGTTACATAGTAACATACATACATTCTGGGTAGATTAAATCCTATATTACACTGTTGTATCATATATTCTCTACACGGTTATATTATGTTCATACGTTCTCTTCATGGCTATATTATATTCATACGTTCTCTACACAGTTATATTATATTCATATGTTCTCTACACACTTATATTATGTTCATACGTTCTCTACACAGTTATATTATATTCATACGTTCTCTACACACTTATATTATGTTCATACGTTCTCTACACACTTATATTATATTCATACGTTCTCTACACAGTTATATTATATTCATACGTTCTCTACACACTTATATTATATTCATACGTTCTCTACACAGTTATATTATATTCATACGTTCTCTACACACTTATATTATGTTCATACGTTCTCTACACAGTTATATTATATTCATACGCTCTCTACACACTTATATTATATTCATACGTTCTCTACACGATTATAATATATTCATACGCTCTCTACACACTTATATTATGTTCATATGTTCTCTACACAGTCATATTATATTCCTACCTTCTCTACACGATTATAATATATTCATACGTTCTCTACGCGATGATAATATATTCATACGTTATATGAATGTATGGAAATTACTCTCAACATAGATTTATTATTATTGTGAACATTGATTTCAAAAGGGACAGAAATAAAATAAACAACATACTTTGCTCATTCTTTTCCGAATAGTTGCATCGCATTTCTGTCTTTCGTTGGGTTACTATTATTCTTCTCCCTTTTGTCACTCTTTTGCTCAGCCTTTATGTTTACTTCCTTTGATAAAAAGTACTGTCCCTGCTTCTAATGCCACCATTTTACTGGTTCTCAAAGGGAGCGAACCCGCCTTCTCTCGTTCCCAATACCTCCTGTCCAGAACACAGTTACCGCCCTTAAAGAACCAGTTGTAATGAAAATTGAGGAAAGGAAAGCGGTATGGTAATAGTTTTAAGTAGGTAAGAAACAAAACAAAATATAACAACGTTTCGGCCAAGTAGGCCTTCAGTTGGAACAACAAACAACAACACAAACATATAAAAGGATATACACATAAATCTATCTACATGGAGATAATATGCTAGACATTCAAAGAAGGGAAATACGAAACTTCCGTGTGGTCCAGCACCGACTATGCTGAAATTGATATGGTCGGCTGACAGGGCGGACACAGGTGTGAAAATAGTAAAAGGGAAGGGTTCTAAAACTATGTGGAGGTGGGTACAAGATCCCAGACTCTACTATTACTGGAAACGTTTATATATATATATATATATATATATATATATATATATATATATATATATATATATATATTGCGTTCGCCAGCTTTTACCTCTGACGAAGTCCCTAGAGACTAGGAACTGAATTTTTCGTGTTAATCCGTTTTTCCCTGGCAGCCGTGTGCACAGGGGTCCCTCGCCGCACAGGCAAATAACTACGTCTTCGGAGGTACTCATATTTTTTCCGTCGATGAGTAATTGACGTTTCAATCCAGGCCTCGCTGCTGAGACCAGGGGTGGTTGCCGCAGAGAGAAATCATAAATAAAAATCCCAACCGGTCCAGCTGGGATTTTAACCTCCGACCTCTCTGTCTCGAGGCCGGTGTCATGCCCCGAGACCAAACAAGTCCCACCAAACGTTTATGTGAGTTGATTCCTAGTAGGTTTATCTACGTGGACAATTCTATAACGTTACGTACTCAAGCGAACACATACATCTGTGTATGTCTGGAACTATAAGCGTTTAACAACGCATGCGCAAATAACCATACATTCATAAACGTTCATTTCTGTGTTAATGTTTACTGTTCCAGCTGAAGGCCTACCTTGGCCGAAACGTCGTTCTAATTTTGTTTTGTTTCTCACCTACGTTAAGTTGCTGCCATACAACTTTTACCCTTTTTTTTTTTTTTGAATCTTCATTATTATCATCAGCTTTACATGAGTTTCGCATTTCATTTAATCTTGATGCATCTTGCTGCCTTTACCACAAGAACCAATTTATTTTCATTTTTTTAGTTAAGGGACACAATCCATGAAATACATGCACATCGATCCAACCTAATACAAAGTAAAGTAAAGCAAAGTAGTACTTTTAGTAGTTAAGGGACATCATCATCATCATCGAGTGTCATCTTCGCATCGAAGGTTGGCTACCATGGAGCGCCATTCCACTTTGTCTCTTGCTTTTATGGTGCTGGTTATAATAGGCTGTCTTGTCCATATTTTGATGTTACTCGTTCTTGTTAGTCTTGGTCTGCCTCTGTTACCCTGTATTGTCCCTTCCAATATTACTTTTAGTAGGCTGTTGTGTCTTTTAACATACCTCAAAAATTTCATTTATCTTGTTCTAATTGTGTTTAGTAGTTCTCTTTTAATTTTTAGTTGATTTAAAACTCCATCATTTGTTTTCTTTTCTTTCCATCCAATTCTACCTCATCATTATCATCATCATCATCATCATCATCATAAAGTACCGGGCCTGATGGCGTAGGTGATCATGTTTCTCCACAACTTACGATCTTGACAGTTATTTATCATTTCTGTTGTTTTTTCTCTTTGCTTCCCTCTAACTCTTTGTCCCTAAATTTTTCCAGTTGTTAGGTATATAAATCCACATTTCAAGTTAAGGGACACAATCCATGAAATACATAAACTCTGACAACTGAGGAAATTTTCGGAAAACAGATTGGAGTGGGTGGTCTAACCGATATCTCGTCGTTCCCCAAACATGGAGAACGTGGGTTCGAATCCCGATAAGGTCAAAAGTATTTTTTTTGTTTCGTGGGTGAAATAAGAACTTAAACACTGAACACCTCGTGGCGACTACATAGGACATGCGATCTCTATTCTCTGGCCCAGCAGACCCCAGTAGTGGGAAAATGTAATAGATCGAAAGATAATGGATGAAATGTTCTTAAGAGGAAGGGTGGGGAAGGAGAGGTGAGTAGGTGGAGATGCGATAATCTAATAATTAAAGTGACAACTGGGGGGGGGGGGGGAGAATGGTCTGGCTATATATGTAAATCTAAGAAGAGTAAAGAAAATGTTCTGAAAGAGGCAAAAGTAAAAAGAGAGCTAATTTCCAATATTAGAAAGAAACAATCATCATTTTTTGGCCATGTAATGAGAAGAGAATAACTGGAATATATTGTAACAACTGGGGAAATCGAGGGACGAATAGATAGAGGGAAGCAGAGAAAAAAGATACCAGACAGCTTAAGGGAATGGCTTGGCAGAAGTTCAACAACAGAAATTATACATAACTGTCGAGATCGAAAGTTGTGGAGAGACGTGATCACCTACGACAGCAGGCCCGGTACTTGATGATGATGATGACATATGTAAAGCTAAAATGTGCCTGTAAGATGTTTAATGTTGTGGGGGAGTGATGGGTTAAACCTCACTGAACCTCAGCATCCGGGTGTGAGGGGGCCATTGAACTTCCTCTTTGTTATTTACTTTCCCAGATTCACAGAGCCAGGTGAGATTTTTTTTTTAAATTCTTGGCTCATAGGTGAGCTCCCAGCTGAGATCGAATCTGGGCTGAGTCCATTTTATCTCCAAGCCAGCGCTCTACCATCAAGCTACCGGAGCAATTGGTTACAACTTTAGCCGTGGCACATCCCACATTCCACATTCTTATGGCAGTCCGTTATCATCCCACATTCTAATGTCAGTCCGTTATCATCCCACATTCTTATGTCAGTCCGTTATCATCTCACATTCTTATGTCAGTCCGTTATTATCCCACATTCTTATGTCAGTCCGTTATCATCTCACATTCTTATGTCAGTCCGTTATTATCCCACATTCTTATGTCAGTCCGTTATCATCCCACATTCTTATGTCAGTTTATTATCATCCCACATTCTTATGTCAGTCCGTTATCATCTCACATTCTTATGCCAGTCCGTTATCATCTCACATTCTTATGTCAGTCCGTTAATATCCCACATTCTTATGTCAGTCCGTTATCATCCCACATTCTTATGTCAGTCCGTTATCATCCCACATTCTTATGCCAGTCCGTTATTATCTCACATTCTTATGTCAGTCCGTCATCATCCCACATTCTTATGTCAGTCCGTTATCATCCCACATTCTTATGTCAGTCCGTTATCATCCCACATTCTTATGCCAGTCCGTTATTATCTCACATTCTTATGTCAGTCCGTTATCATCTCTCTCACATTCTTATGTCAGTCCGTTATCATCTCGCATTCTTATGTCAGTCCGTTATCATCTCACATTCTTATGTCAGTCCGTTATCATCTCACATTCTTATGCCAGTCCGTTATCATCCCACATTCTTATGTCAGTCCGTTATCATCCCACATTCTTATGTCAAGCCGTTGGCATGGGAAACAGTCAACAAAAGAACTGATACGATGCACGGGGGATAAAAGATTGTGGAATGACATTTTCGCCTAGGCCAAAAGGTATGGCACATGATGATGATGAGAGTCTAACTATAGCAGCTATTTCTATGACCAAACAGTAGTAATCTGATTTCCTCTTCGCACTTGAGTCGGACAAACAAACCACATATAGAATATCAGGAACGACTTACTTTAGCACTTTACAATAAAGGGGAGTAACACAGGAGCATTTATCTTTCTTAATTGTGATTTAGAAATGGTCCATGTTTGACTTTCATAGCACAAGGTTGGTATGAAAATGCTATTTATCATTTGTTGTTTAGCTAGCATTGCATGTCAGCTAAACAACAAATGATAAATAGCATTTTCATACCAACCTTGTGCTATGAAAATCAAACATGGACCCTTTCTAAATCACAATTAAGAAAGATAAATACATGTGAGATGCGATGCTTGAGAAAAGTAACAAACAACACAAGAAGAGATAGAATACCAAATGAAACCATAAAAAAAATGGTAGGAACAAAACCCTGCCAAGAATATATAACAACAACTTAAATGGTTTGGCCACCTGGTCAGAATGAATCCTCACCAATCACCATCAAGGGCGTTCTTCTTGAGAATGCATGGAAAAAGACCAAGAGGAAGATCCAGAAGAAGATGGATAGATGCGGTGACAGGGACATGTAACAACAAAGGAAGGTCACTAATTCAGACAGTTCGAGCAGCTCAAGAACGACAAATGATATAAACCACGACACCTTTTAGGTATCAGTGAAAAGAGAACAGAAGAAGAAAGAAGAAGAACACATGAGCTCGAGTCATCGAAGATTTAACTGTTTTGTTAACTGGTAATGTTCTCTTACATATTTGATCAGAGTACTGCAATGATCCCCAATGTGGTAGACTTGATCAGAGGGAAGTGTTTATTGGAAACTAATCGAACATTTGCATTGACAAACCTTTATACAACTCTGGCAACAAGACGTAACTAGCAGTAAGGGGTATAATCGAGCAAGCCAAGAGCTTGCTAAAGTTAAACCGGGTTTCTTCCCTTGGAATTTCGAATTTATTTTATTTTATTTTATTTTTATTTTTTATTTTTTTTCAAGAATTGAGGCCAATTCTGACATATAACAGCGAATCGTGGACAATAGAAAAAACAAATGTAAAAAGCGATTAGACGCCATTGAGATGATATTTCTCAGAAAAGAGTTCCCTTGACAACTAAAAAGACATAAAGAAACAATTAACATTTTTCAGGCACATCATGGGAAGTGGAAAGTTGGAGTGCTTAGTTACAACTAGCAAGAAAGTGGGAAAGAGAGAACGCAGGCGACAAAGAGAGAAGATACTAGATATCTTGGTGTCATGGCACGGTAACCGATCAACAACATCACTGATACGATGTAATGTGGAGAGTGTATTGTGGAAGGACATGATTACCTGCGCTAACCGATAAGGCATATGATGATTATGATAAATAGTGGCGAAAACAATTTATCGTTTTATATAATACAATCTTTGACAATAGAAACAAGAACAAGAGTTCTTAAATGTTATGTACAGCCAGTCTTAATATATGGATGTGAATCATGGACAATAGGACAACAGACAAGAAAAACACTGGAGTCTGTAAGAATGTGGTTTTACAGAAGAATGTTGAGAATACCATGGACAGCTAAGAAGAGTAATGAAAACGTTCTGAACGAGACCAAAGCAAAAAGAGAGATTTCCATGATTAGGAAGAGACAATCATACTTTTTTTGCCATGTAATGAGAAGTATTGTAACAAGTGGGCAAATCGAGGGACGAAGAGATAGAGAGAAGCAAAGAGAAAAAACACCAGACAGCTTAAGAGAATGGCATGGCAGAAGGTCAACAACAGAAATGATTAATAACTGTCGAGATCGAAATTTGTGGAGAGACATCATCACCTACGCCAGGAGGCCCGGTACTTGATGATGATGATGATGTTCATACATTCCATTAAACGTTGTTATCATATCTAATGATAACCGTATGCTACAACAATGGTAAGCTCTACACCAGTAGTTCCCAAACTTTCCCTTACCGCGGACCCTTATTAAACACGTTTTGTTGCCGCGGACCCCCATGCCTTTATCCATTCATTCTCTCTTTAATTACAAAATATACTAGTCGTCAAGCCTTCGTGGACCCCTGGGGGTTATGGACCACAATCTGAGAAGCTCTGCTCTATACTGTTGTTGTCTAGTGTTGTCTGTTGTTGTTGTTGTTTACAGTCTTTCTCTCGCCGCATCTTGTCCTCTGTCACATTTGTTCAATATTGTTTACTCATTTAAACATGTTACAAAAAAAAATGGTTGTTTCTTTCTATGAATTCACTTGGGAGAGTCCGGGATATTCTACTGTTGGTCCTTTCTATGAATTCACTTGGGAGAGCCGGGATATTCTACTGTTAGTTCTTTCTATGAATTCACTTGGGAGAGTCCGGGATATTCTACTGTTGGTTCTTTCTATGAATTCACTTGGGGGAGTCCGGGATATTCTACTGTTGGTTCTTTCTATGAATTCACTTGGGAGAGTCCGGGATATTCTACTGTTGGTTCTTTCTATGAATTCACTTGGGAGAGTCCGGGATATTCTACTGTTGGTTCTTTCTATGAATTCACTTGGGAATTGAGAGTCCGAGATGTTCTACTGTTGGTTCTTTCTATGAATTCACTTGGGAGAGTCCGGGATATTCTACTGTTGGTTCTTTCTATGAATTCACTTGGGAATTGAGAGTCCGAGATGTTCTACTGTTGGTTCTTTCTATGAATTCACTTGGGAATTGCGAGTCCGGCATATTCTACTGTTGGTTCTTTCTATGAATTCACTTGGGAATTGAGAGTCCGGCATATTCTACTGTTAGTTCTTTTCAAGAGGACTATCAAGATTATACGGTAATGAATGTGGGTAAAGACTTGTGGGTAAAGGTTTGCAGGTGAAGACATGTGGGTTAAGGTTTGTGGGGAAATGTTTGTTGGTGAAGACTTATGGGTAAAGGTTTGTGGGTAAAGGTTTGCAGGTGAAGACTTATGGGTAAAGGTTTGTGGGTAAAGGTGTGTTAGATAAATATAAACATGTATATTAATATTTAAAAACATGAAAAAGTTTGTCTCTGAAATCTCTACCACAAATTTGATAAAAACCTTCTGTACTGAAAGGGTTAATCCAACGTTTTCGGAGTGCTACCTATTTTTGTTTCCTTTACGATTGTTTCTTGGTCTCCATTTTCACCATTTTTTTCACCCTATGATTAAAAGTTTATTCCATACAGGTTTTCTAGACTCGTTGTAAGTTTAACACTTTTTTTTTAACCCTGGATAATCTGTCTTTCCCTGGGCAGGAGTAACTAGATATTTCATATTTGGAAGGATTACCTTTCTTGAATAACCCAATTAAAAAAACAAATACTTCATCGTCATATTATTCACGTTATTTATTATTAACAAACATTTTTGTCACGTACCGACACAGCGAAAAGACAATTAGAGGCCACAGAAATGGGACTTGTCAGAAGAATGTTGAGAGTTCTCTGGACAGCTAAAAAGATAAACAAAGAAATTCTTAAAGAGGCCAGCTCAAAAAGAGAGCTTCAAAAACATCAGGGAGAAACAACAGACATCTTTTTATCGGGCACATCATGAGAAGAGGAACGTTGGAATAATTGGTTACAACAGGCAAAATACAGGGGAAGAGAGATCGCGGACAACAAATATAGGTAGCTTGGTGCCGTTACATGGTAAACAGTCAACAAAATTGATAGATGAACTATGGACAAGGAAGTATGAAGGACATGGTCGCCTACACCAACCGGTATGGGACATGATGATGGATATAATATAATGATTTTGTGTAAGTAATTGCTGGTGTATGATTGTATGTAATTATATACTGTTGTGAGATTGTATTGCTTGAGTATAATATTTAAAATGCATTGTTCACAATAAATTATCACAGCATTTCAATAATCTATCTAATGACGATGAATCGATATACCACCATAACATATCAATATTCCATAACAAGAAACAAGTAATCAGTAAAGATAACACAACAATCAATCACGACATATTTTATCATGTAATCTTAACCCCATGTTTGTGAAGTTTTTTCGGCTTATTTTTTTACAGTATGGGATAGCCAGTCCCATGCCTAACCCTCCTTTCTCGCCTCTTACGAACATGCCTGGTAGGGTACAGCGCCATTATTCTTTACTCCTCTTTCGGGCCCCGGTAGTTCACGGGCTTGGAGAAGACAGATAGAAGCAGAGATGAAGATGATTGGGAAAAAATGGAATGATTTTAAAAGAGTGGCAAAAAACAGAACGACTTGGAAAGTGTTTGTTGAAGACCAATGCTCCACTGGGAGCTAAAAAGGTAGAAGATGAGGAAGAATCTTAACGCACACAATATTATGTTTAGAATATCAAAATGTATCAATAGTTTATTACAGTAAAAAAAAAAGATGAATCGGACTTCCGGTCAATATTGCGGATAGATAATAAGAACGTTGAGGCTCAGTCTAAAAAGTGCTCTTGTTGAAGTTTCCTCATATTCCAAGTCTGGCTTGCTGTCGGAGCTACTGAGTTTAGTACTCTGTGCAACATGAACTGTGTTTTTCACCTGGATCTTGTTTCGATTTTCCGATTGCTTACGATGACATCGTATGATGAAGGACAGTTTAGCTGCGTTCACTTTCGGTGCCGCTTGTACATTATGTCTTTTAGCGTGTGCTGTACCTACTATGATGGGGACTCCAGCTGCCCTTGTATTTTGTTTGTTTGGATCCTTCAATGAGATGAGTTTTGGATTCCGGTAATTATACTGGCACGGGCGGTTGAGCCGTTATGGATTTTAATTCGTTTGCAGTGATACCGGGACCTTCGACTAACAATAACCAAAGATGAATCGCAATATAACAACATCCATTTAAAAAAATTTCAACATAAAAACAAACATTAATTTAAAAACCTTTTTTCAAAAATAAAATTGATTCATGACATATTTTACTGATCTCAATTATGTTATATCACAGACAAGTTTTTCGCAAACTATAAACGATGCGTGTGTCTGTCTTTATAATTGGCTTTACATGTTTTCTTAGTTGCAATATTTTCTTTAGTGTCATGATCTACAACAACTTAAACAAGTTATCAATATTAACAATTGTATAAATGTAATACATTTACATAACATTTACATAACATTTACATAACATTTATTCATCACATTCGTTAAGATTACAGGATAACATGTCACAATTTGGCAAAATTAAAAAAAACCGTGCATAACATTTTATATCTCCCCTCCCACTTCTCTCTCTCTCTCTCTCTCTCTCTCTCTCTCTCTCTCTCTCTCTCTCTCTATCTGTGTCTCCATGTGAATATATGTATGTGTGTGCAACTAAGTTAGGCGGCATTATCACTACACTCTCCATCAAAGACATCACTATAATCATCATTAACTACATCACCCTACAATCACTATCACCGTCACCACCCCACAATCACCATTAACTATATCGCCATACAGTCACCATCAACGACATCACCCTTCAATCACCATCAACGACATCACCCTACAATCACCATCAACGACATCACCCTACAATCACCATCAACGACATCATCCTACAATCACCATCAACGACATCATCCTACAATCACCATCAACGACATCACACTACAATCACGATCAACGACATCATCCTACAATCACCATCAATGGCATCACTACAATCAACAGCAATAACATCACTACAATCACCATCAACGACATCACACTACAATCACCATCAACGACATCATCCTACAAACACCATCAACGACATCACACTACAATCACCATCAACGACATAACCCTACAATCACCATCAACGACATCACCTTACAATCACCATCAACGACATCACCCTACAATCACCATCAACGACATCACCCTACAATCACCATCAACGACATCACACTACAATCAACATCAACGACATAACCTACAATCACCATCAACGACATCACACTACAATCACCATCAACGACATAACCCTAAAATCACCATCAACGACACCACACTACAATCACCATCAACGACATCACCTACAATCACCATCAACGACATCACCCTACAATCACCATCAACGACATCACACTACAATCACCATCAACGACATAACCCTACAATCACTATCAACGACATCACCCTATAATCACCATCAACAACATCATCCTACAATCACCATCGACGTCACCACCCTACAATCACCATCAACGACATCACAGTGCAATCACCATCAACGACATCATGATACAATCACCATCAACGACATAACCCTACAATCACCATCAACGACATCATCCTACAATCACCATCAACGACATCACTTTACAATCACCATGGACGTCACCACCCTACATTCACCATCAACGACATCACCCTGCAATCACCATCAACGACATGACTTTACAATCACCATCGACGTCATCACCCTACAATCACCATCAACGACATCAACCTACAATCACCATCAACGACATCACTTTACAATCACCATCGGTATCACCACCCGACAATCACCATCAACGACGACATCAACTTAAAATCACCATCAACGACATCATCCTACAATCACCATCAATGACATCACTTTACAATCACCATCGGGTTCACCACCCTACAATCACCATCAACGACATCAACTTATAATCACCATCAACGACATCACTTTACAATCACCATCAACGACATCACTTTACAATCACCAGCGACGTCATCACCCTACAATCACCATCAACGACATCACGGTGCAATCACCGTCAACGACATCATGATACAATCACCATCAACGACATAACCCTACAATCACCATCAATGACATCATCCTACAACCACCATCAACGACATCACTTTACAATCACCATGGACGTCACCACCCTACATTCACCATCAACGACATCACCCTGCAATCACCATCAACGACATGACTTTACAATCACCATCGACGTCATCACCCTACAATCACCATCAACGACATCAACATACAATCACCATCAACGACATCACTTTACAATCACCATCGGTATCACCACCCGACAATCACCATCAACGACGACATCAACTTACAATCACCATCAACGACATCATCCTACAATCACCATCAATGACATCACTTTACAATCACCATCGGGTTCACCACCCTACAATCACCATCAACGACATCAACTTACAATCACCATCAACGACATCACTTTACAATCACCATCAACGACATCACTTTATAATCACCATCGACGTCATCACCCTACAATCACCATCAACGACATCATCCTACAATCACCATCAACGACATCACTTTACAATCACCATCGGGGTCACCACCCTACAATCACCATCAACGACATCAACTTACAATCACCATCAACGACATCATCCTACAATCACCATCAACGACATCACTTTACAATCACCATCAACGACATCACTACAATCATCATCTCCAATTCTACAATCACCTATCAGTCACATTACTACAAATACAATCAACGTCATTACTACATGCACACACATTTGTAAACACTCACACAGAAGACGCACGCACACACACACACGCACGCACACACACTTTGAGACTGAGAACTCTACAACACAAAAGAAGCCCAGATTAAACAGAAAACACGTCTCAATATCAACAAAGGCACCCCACTCACCTCACCGCCCCTTCCTTTTCACACCTTTCATACTCCAAAACACTTCCTACATATAAAAATATTTATGAACATACACATATAGTTTAACACCAGCCGGCCGAACAATACGGCTAATGTAACAGCTGGGTAATTCTTGAATTAAGATTAACCCTGGAATCTGAGAATAGCAAAGGTGGTTAGTTACTCAAACAGATTATAAAATGCCTATTGCTTTATCCAAAAGAAATGTTTTGCAATTTTCGAAAAATTGATGTGAAAATGCAATATAAAGTTTACCAATATTATTATTACTTACAGCTGAATAGCACTTTTCCATCTTAGAGATTAGCACGAGTTGTTTAATAAGAGATTACTATTGTGTCTGTAGGAGAAGGGTCCTTGTAGAATTATTTATTTACACGGGGTTTAGAGGGGACTAGTATTGGTGGCTGGCGCTTTAATTTAAGGTTGATAAGGGATGTGGCTTGAGATTAGGTTGAGTGAGTTTGTGTTTTAGATTAATTGAGAGAAGAAGATTGAGTTAGAATGTTGCATGATGTTTGAATTCTCTTTTTGTTGAACTCTCAAGATTTTTTTTCTATTTTATTCTGTTAGTTAAAAAAAAAAAAAGTATGGAGTCCTGTCGAACCACGTGGCGTGTAGAGAATACGGTGATAATGATCCTAGTTGTACAGACCTTCGGCACATGATTTTATGGCATGATATGGTCGGTATTCCGCCAGTGCCGTTTTACTTTCGCAGAAAAAAGTCCGGTACCCATTTAAGGCTGGCTGAACACGGAAGCCGTCCTCTTGTACTTTGTAGTCCAGTTCATTAACAACTGAGCTATCGTGGCTCCCTAATTTTTAACCTATTATATTTACTGCTGTTATTATTACTCCTAAAGCTGATATTATTATCTCGACTACTGCTGCCATTACAACTATTGCATCTTGTACTTTTGTTCTTCTTCTTAGCTTTACCGTCCTTTGGATTTATTTTCTCATTTCTTCGCTTTCTAACTATCTTCGTTTTCCCTTTATTCTTTTCATTTTTATCAAAGCCCTCATTCTTCTTCTTCTTCTTCCTCTTCCTCTTTTTCTCCTTCTCCTTTTTTTTATTCTTCTTTATCCAGTTAATTGGAGATAGCTGAATGGAGATGCAAGAGTTAATATTTATTTCGAACATCGGTCAAAATGTTTTGCACCTTCGTATGAATGAGTCAAATCACATCCCACAGTCGGTGCAAACTAAAGTTCCTCTCTATGTATATATCCATGATGACATTGAACTTCTACCATCTCTTCGAGAAATGACACCATGCCGCTTTGTATAAATTGAAGAGTAGTTAGGTCAAAAAACATATTTGATGAAGAAAGCATAAAAAGGGCGACACTTTTGGTTGGAAGATTGAGTGAAATAACGCCGACACTGATTATGTATGTTGTGGCGACAATGATTGAAGGATGGCATTGGGAGAATTATAGGAAATGATTGTTTCGTTGGCACAGGTTATAAATAACGTGAATGATTGTAGTTGTCGTTGACAGTGAAAGTAGACATGGCGCAGAGATTAATTGTAGTGATTGCCTTGGTTTTTTTTATATTTTTTTATATTTTTGCTTTCGCCCAAAAAACTTTGGCCTAGGAACTGAATTTTCCGTGCTCATCAGTTTTTTCCTCGCACCGTGTGCACAGAGGTCCCTCCCCGCACAGGCAGACAACTTCGTGAAGTGACATGCATAATCATCATCATCAAGTACCGCGCCTGTTGGCGTAGGTGATCATGTCTCTCCACAACTTTCGATCGCGACAGTTATTTATCATTTCTGTTGTTGACCTTCTGCCAAGTCATCTCTTAATTAAGCTGTCTGGTATTTTTTCTCTTTGCTTCCCTCTATATCTCTTTCTATCAATTTTCCCAGTTGTTACAATATATTCCAGCTGCTCTCTTCGCATTGCATGGCCAAAAAACGTTGATTGTTTCTTCCTAATATTGGAAGTTAGCTCTCTTTTTGCTTTGACCTCTTTCATAACGTTTTCATTACTCTTCTTAGCTGTCCTTGGTATTCTCAACATTCTTCTGTAAAACCACATTTCTACAGACTCCAGTGATTTTCTTGTCTGTTGTCCTATTGTCCATGATTCACATCCATATTTTAAGACTGGCTCTACATAACATTTAGGAACTCTTTTTTTCTTATTTCTATTCTCAAAAATGGATTGCATAGTATCTTCCTCATTATATGGAAAGCTGCTTTTGCCTGAGCCATTCTGCATCTCACCTCTGATGTACATCTTTCGTCTGAGGTTAACAAAGTTCCTAAATATTTAAATTCATTTACCTGTTTTAATATTGTTCCACTTGTCTTTATTTTGCACTGAGGTGATGTCTTTTTCTATGTTGTTACCATTACTTTTGTCTTATTGCTATTAAGGCTAAGTCCTTTATTTTTGCTTTCTTTCACTATGATGTCTAACATTTCTTGTAACTCATTTTCACTCTTAACGATTTAGACTGTATCATAAGCATACCTTAGATTATTTATATTATGACCGATTGTAATTACACGTATGCCCCTTATGTATCTTAAAATAATCTCACTATAAATATTAAACAAATCTGGTGACATGCATAATAGCACAGGCAAAAGCAGCTTTCTGAATATTTAGGTAGATACTGTGCAATAAATTTTTGACAATGGAAGCAAGAACAAGAAAAAGAGTTCCTAAATATTATGTAGAGTCCGTCTTAACATATGGATGTGAACCAATGGATAACAGGCAAGAAAATCACTGGAGGCTGTAGAATTGTGGTTTTACAGAAGAGTGTTAAGAATACCATGGACATCTAAGAAGAGTAGTGAAAAAGTTCTGAAAGAGGCCAAAGCTAAAAGGGAGCAAATTTCCAATATTAGGAAGAAACAATCATCATTTTTTGGCCATGTAATGAGAAGGGAACAGTTGAAATATATTATGACAACTGGGAAAATTGAGGGACGAATAGATAGAGGGAAGCAAAGAGAAAAGATACCAGACAGCTTAAGAGAATGGCTTGGCAGAAAGTCAACAACAGAAATGATAAATAACTGTCGAGAGTTTTGGAGAGACAATCATCACCTACGGCAGCAGGCATGGTACTTGATGATGATGATGATGATGATGATGATGATGATGATGATGATGATGATGATGATGATGATGATGATGATGATGATGATGATGATATATTAAACATCATGGAGAGGTATGTGTCCCAGTACTATTTCATTATTACCAACTCTATTATACCCATGATTTTGGTTTTCTCTATTTACTTTCAGCCCAACCACTTTGTGGCTAATCCTTTTCAGAATCCCTTGAAGCGATGATTGTTGCCAGACCTGTTGACCAGCGTAACATAAAGCACCCCACTCTGACTGGCACATGCCTCCCGAACATCTACACTCAGCTCAAACAATGTGGGTTCCGCTGACTTGGCCACGTACACAGTATTAAAGAAGGCCACATACCAAAAAAAAGACATACTCTGCGGACAACTAGCACATCGAAATGGACTACGGAGTGCTCAAAACTTTTATTTGGGGGACTGGTTGGTCTCGAGGCAAGACGCCGGCCTCGAGACAGAGAGGTTGTGGGTTCAACTGCATCAGTGGGGATTTTTATCTATGATTTCTCTCTGCGTCAACCACCCCTGGTCTCGGCAGCGAGGCCCGGCTTGAATTGTAGACGTGTGTAAACATGACATGAAGACTCTGAACATAAACCCTGCAGCCTTGGAAGAAATAACTGCTGACCGCAATCTCTGGAAACAGATTCTAAAGCTCCAACTCAAACAAGAAGCAGACATATCCATAGAGAAAGAGAGTACACGGCGAAATAAAAAAATAACATTTCTGGGGAATCTGAAAACTCCATAGTCAACTATGAGTGACGGAGGCTACTACTCTGAACCCCAATCATCTCAACTAGAATGAAATCACTCAGCTGTTGTCTTCTGAATTAAAAAACCACACATACACAATTTGTTGATTAGAATTTATTTCTTTTTATGGAGAATTTGTAAAAAAATAAATAATAATAATAACATGCCGTGTTCTAATCAATTACTATTTTATTATTTATCTTTACAACAAACCGCATTAAATTCATGGTACACACACAACATTACGCGTTTTGTTAGGAACCAATCAGCTGTGGAGATCTGAAATGGCCTGTACACACAATATGCCAATTGAAATCTTTGTTTGTTGGCAGCATATGCGAGTTTACATCTCCAGTCAAAGGCGGTACATTTAAATTGAACGCAATTATTGCGGCGGATGCCGTTCTCAGCTTATCACCAGGTGATCTGGCCGATGTAAGGAAATGAGTGCCAGGATCAATCATGCTTACCCTGGGCTGTTACAAGTTACACTTGGACGTCACATGTGATACGATCAGAGAAATAAGGCGGATAATCTCCTGGAGTGGATCCTACACTAAGCTACACTTAATGTCTGTTTGTTCTTGAATTATGTTCTGTCAGTGATGTATACAGAACGTATCAAGGTGGTGGCACGAGTAGAGAAGAACAATAAAGAGGGGGGGGGAGAGATAAGGAGTGTTTTTTTATCAGATAAGAGGAATCATCAACACTTCAAGTGTTTGTGTGTGATGAAATGAATTGAACACCATAAGGGCTGCCAGAAGTGCAAAGAGTTTGATTATGTGAATGTACAGGAGGAAAACAGCAAAATGTTCACTGGTTTTTTATTGCGTGTATAGGGACATTTTCTACTTTCGGAACATCCTAAATAAACATAGACATATAAACACATCGTCATCTTCAAGCTTCATGCCTGCCAGCCTTGGTGATCATGTCTCTACACAACTTTCGGTCGCGACAGTTTTTTATCATTTCTGCTGTTGACCTTCTGCCAAGTTAATCTCTTAAGGTGTCTGGTATCTCTTCTGATTGCTTCCCTCTATCTCTTCGTCCATCAATTTTACCAGTTGTTACAATATATTCCAGCTGTTCCCTTTTCATTACATTGCCAAAAAATGATGATTGTTTCTTCCTAAAATTGCATATTAGCTCTGTTTTTGCTTTGGCCTCTTTCAGAACGTTTTCACTTAAACAGACAGCTGCCTACATAAGAGAGTCCGGAATCCTAGTCTGAATGAACCATGATCGCAGCAGCAGAAGAAGAACGTTTTCACTACTCTTCTTAGCTGTCCATGGTATTCTCAACAATCTTCTGTGAAACCACAATTCTACAGCCTTCAGTGATTTTCTTGTCTGTTTTCCTTTTGTCCATGATTAACTTACACACTGCGGAAGCCAACTAAGAGTATTACACAACAGGCCCTTTTTGGAATCCCCAGGGGAAAAGACAAAGAGGAAGACCAAGGAATTCTTGAAGAAGACAGATAGAAGCAGAGATGAATATGATGGGGAAGACATGGAATGATCTTAAAAGAATGGCAAAAGACAGAACGACTTGGAAAGTGTTTGTTGAAGACCTATGCTCCACAGGGAGCTGAAAGGTAGAAGTAGAAGAAGAAGAAGAAGAATGAAGTAGCAAAGTTCTATTTGTAGGTAACGGTATAGTAGTCATACACCTATAGGTAATTCTATCATCACCATCATAACAAAACATTAGAGACGCAACAAAACGTTAGAGAAACTTGACCACAAATACCAATTAAAAAACAAAACGACAAACTCACACCTTGTTTTATAATAAACAAGATACGTTTACACCAAATGCTATCTTACTGCTGCTTTCTTTAATTTTGGCTTTCAGCTGGTGTCTACCTGAACAATGATCTATCACATTCACCATCCGTCCTTTAAAGGACCTTCAATTGGCATCGATGCGTTGTGTTGTGGTTCATTTGCGCCTTTTGGACCAACACGTTGGACTTCACCACGTCATTTTTGAGTAAATTGTTGCTTTTCCTCTTCGGTTCCTACTCGCGCTGACCAGGCTGGGTATTCAGAAGCACCGCTGGGAGGTGGAGTAAGGTCTCGATCAGTTCTGTTGTTTGCCAATCCTGACACAGGCAGTCAGCTGTGGGTCCTTGACTGCTCTCATCTCCGTTGCTGTATGGGCGTCTTGGTCTCCTTCTGACCAGGGTTTTTATTTCCTGCCGGAACGTGTTTCAGTAAGTTTAAGACTATAATGGCACAGAGACACACATTTTATCATTTATTGGCAACTAGAATTATCGCCAGTCGACATCCTTACGTGTCTGCAGTTAACAACAATAATGCTAATATAAGTAGACAGATCTTCGGGACCTTGGTTTTCTTTACGATTTTCTTCTTTTATGTAGCGGAGTGATATAGTCCCGGACATAGTCCCGGACATAGTCCCGGACAACTTTCTTTTATATAAAAAAAAGTATCGATGGGTAGGCCATCATTTTAAGACTCAATTAGTATTCTGAGCCACGTGACCGGACAGGACCATCATTAAAAAGTAAAAAAAAAAAAATGTAAAGAGCCCCGTCACGCCAAGTGACGTATTTGGAATATGGTTTTAGTGACCATGATTTTTACAGATCTTTAGCACAATATTTTTGTGTAATGTTGTCGGTATTACGCCCGTGCTGGTTTCTTTCCAAGAAAAAAAAATGCGGTACCCATTTAAAGTTGGGTGAACCTGGAAGCCGTCGATTCCGATCAATTGTCGTTAGTAGTTTAGATCACTAGCTTCTGAGCTATCGCGGCTGCCCATCATATTAATACTCAATATACTCAGGGCGGACGTCATCAATGCACTCCGAGATGTGGGAAGAGCACAGGACTTCGACAAACACAGATCAACGTCGCTTCTTCGGATGATGGAAATGGGAGTTAAGATGGGCACAGCCAGAAATGAGAAACTTGGTGGCCGTGTAAGAAGACTTATCAACCAACATAGAACTGGAGTCGTCAGTCGCTGGACACTGAGGGAATTGCTGAGGAGGGGATCTGAGCACCTATGGACATGTTCGGAGTGCAATGATGATGACCCGCAAATAACTCAATAACTCAATATTAATACTCAATAGATATTTCCGAATCTCGCATGAAGATTTGACAATCTCTGTAACTTCAATGAAGATTTGACAGTCTCTGTAACTTCAATGAGGTCTTCCTTCTTAAATCCAGATCATCATCATGATCATCATCATTGAGTACCGTCTCCGCAACGAAGGCTGGCTACCATGGAGTGCCATTCCACTCTGTCTCTTGCTTTGATGGTGCAGATTGTCATAGGTTGACTTGTCCATCTGTTCATGTTACTCATCCATGTTAGTCTTGGTCTGCCTCTGCCTCTTTTATCGTGTATTTTCCCTTCCAATATTACTTTTATTAGGCCGTTGTGTCTTTTAATATGCCCCGAAAATGATCATTTGTCTTTTTCTAATTGTGTTTAGTAGTTCTCTTTTCATTGTTAGTTGTTTAAAACTTCATCGTTTTTCTTTCCATCCAATTCTATCTATTCTTCTATAAACCCACATTTCAAAGGCTTCAATCTTCTGTTCTGTTTTCTTGTCTAATGTCCATGTTTCTGCACCATACAGGAATATTGAGAAGATGTAACATTTTGCTCTTCTTAGTTTTAGCCCTGGTGTTATTTGTTTCCAGAAAATCCAGACTATATCACTCCGCTCCATAAAAGAAGAAAATCGTAAAGAAAACCAAGATCCCGAATGTTTGTTCTACTTATATTAGCATTATTGTTGTCCCACTATCTTCAGTAATCAAGAAAAGACGATGGTCGTATGTTGGACATGTGATGAGAAGAGATAATAACCGAATAACATAGCAAGCCCTCATGTGGGAAACAACAGGTAAGAGGAAAATAGGAAAACCCAGAGAGACACTGAGAAGAACATTGATGAGAGAGGCAAGAGCAGCAGGAATCGACTCCCTGAATGAGATAGAGCAGCTTGTACAGAAGAGAGACATATGGCGAGATTTGATAAAATATCTTTAAAAGAATTGAAAACTGCTAGAATAAAAATCGAGATAAGAGAAGGAGTATCTTGGTCTACGCCCTATGGGCCGGCTACGGCTCGAAATGTCAATAAATAGATAGATAGATAGATAGACAGACAGACAGACAGACAGACAGACAGACAGACAGACAGATAGATAGATAGATAGATAGATAGATAGATAGATAGATAGATAGATAGATAGATAGATAGATAGATAGATAGATAGATAGATAGATAGATAGATAGATAGATAGATAGATAGATAGATAGATAGATAGATAGATAGATAGATAGATAGATAGATAGATAGATAGATAGATAGATAGATAGATAGGCAGGCAGGCAGGCAGGCAGGCAGGCGGGCAGGTAGGTAGGTAGGTAGGTAGGTAGGTAGGTAGGTAGGTAGGTAGGTAGGTAGGTAGATAGATAGATAGATAGATAGATAGATAGATAGATAGATAGATAGATAGATAGATAGATAGATAGATAGATAGATAGATAGATAGATAGATAGATAGATAGATAGATAGATAGATAGATAGATAGATAGATAGATAGATAGATAGATAGATAGATAGATAGATAGATAGATAGATAGATAGATAAATAGAATGTTGTCCAGAAAACCGGTTATTTATTGTGAAATGGTAATGATGTTATTTTGTTTGATCCGGGCAGCGGGACACGAGGAGAACTAGAAAACTGTTATTTCTATTAACATCTAAAATTGTATTATGACTTTCTAACTGCAACCACTCGTCAGGTTTAATCTCACAACCATTTTAGGTGTTATTCTCTGATTGTATTGTCCCTCGTTTACTTTCTGATTGTACTGTCCCTCTTTTACTCTCTGATTGTACTGTCCCTCGTTCTAGACTCAATGATCACATCAGCATCCAACACCGTCGGCTGGACTTCATTGAGTCTAAACACAACGGCCGTTGTTGCTCTTCACGCATCGATAATATACTTTTATATGAACGCTCAGGTGTGTCTAAACAGTACCTTCGACAGGGTCATTGTAACAGAGCAATGGATTATGTCGGTCTTTCTCACCTAGTTCCGTTTTTGATGTTTTGTTCTCATCGATGTATTGTCCGAGGCTATGTTGAGGAAACGACGCGAGTCGTGTGGCGATCTTGTCCAACAACAATATGTTCGAGCTGCGGGCGAGGGTTTATAAGTTTCACCGACACTAACAGGCCCTCGAGATATCCCTTATGATCAAGAAAATATTCAGCGAGCGACGTTAGAACATCAAAGAGTTGGAAAGTCCACCCCGTGAAATATATGTAATCATCCCACAGTTATTTCAGAAGGAAACCGGGGGATTACAGGGATTAGTTTTTTAGTCGGAGGTTGGGGAGTTGGAGTCAGGGAGTCGGAGTTGGGGAGTCGGAGATGGGGATTCGGAGTTGGGGAATCGAAGTTAAAGAATCAGAGTTGTGAGTCAGAGATCGATTGTCGTAGCTGAGGAGTAGAAATCGTGGAGTCTGAGTTGTGAGTCAGAGATAGACTGTCGGAACTAGGGAGTAGAAATCGTGGAGTCTGAGTTGTGAGTCAGAGATAGACTGTCGGAACTAGGGAGTAGAAATCGTAGAGTCTGAGTTGTGAGTCAGAGATAGACTGTCGGAACTGGGGAGTAGAAATCGTAGAGTCTGAGTTGTGAGTCAGAGATAGACTGTCGGAACTAGGGAGTAGAAATCGTGGAGTCTGAGTTGTAAGTCAGAGATAGACTGTCGGAACTAGGGAGTAGAAATCGTGGAGTCTGAGTTGTGAGTCAGAGATAGACTGTCGGAACTAGGGAGTAGAAATCGTGGAGTCTGAGTTGTAAGTCAGAGATAGACTGTCGGAACTGGGGAGTAGAAATTGTGGAGTCTGAGTTGTGAGCAAGAGATAGACTGTCGGAACTGTGGAGTAGAAATTGTGGAGTCTGAGTTGTGAGCAAGAGATAGACTGTCGGAACTGTGAAGTAGAAATTGTGGAGTCTGAGTTGTGAGCAAGAGATAGACTGTCGGAACTGGGGAGTAGAAATTGTGGAGTCTGAGTTGTAAGTCAGAGATAGACTGTCGGAACTGGGGAGTAGAAATTGTGGAGTCTGAGTTGTGAGCAAGAGATAGACTGTCGGAACTGTGGAGTAGAAATTGTGGAGTCTGAGTTGTGAGTCAGAGATAGACTGTCGGAATTGTGGAGTAGAAATTGTGGAGTCTGAGTTGTGAGTCAGAGATAGACTGTCGGAACTGGGGAGTAGAAATTGTGGAGTCTGAGTTGTGAGTCAGTGATAGACTGTCGGAACTGGGGAGTAGAAATTGTGGAGTCTGAGTTGTGAGTCAGAGATAGACTGTCGGAACTAGGGAGTAGAAATTGTGGAGTCTGAGTTGTGAGTTAGAGATGGACTTTTGGAACTGGGGAGTGTAAATTGTTGAGTTGGAGCTACGGAGTCGGAATCTAAGAGTCACACATTGCGGTGTCTGTGTATGTGGAGTCGGAGTTGCGAAATTTGAGATAAGGAGTCATGGTTGTGGAGTAGGAAGTCTGGAGTAGCATCACAGACGGATTATGATTTCTGTTGTGAAAGTTATGAAATCATGGGTGATTTACTGCGGCAGGGTTCGGAGAAACGAGAATTAGTCAAAGTCCAAATTTTCCACGGAGTTTTGGAAACAATCTAGTAAGTGTGGCTTAGAGAATAGGGATAGAAGTACAAACACGTTACACGAAGAATTCTTGCTGATGTTCCGCGGAAAGGAGAAGATATCACAGCTTGCCGTAAACCACGATAACACGAAATTAACCACACAGTCACTTAATATCGCTTAAGAACGGACAAGGAAAATAATAAGAAATAGTTGCGCAAGCGCTATAGAAGGAGTAATGTTTGACTAGTGAAATGTAATATTGCAAGATAATCATTTTTATTCATTGAAAATTATTAATAGCTTCTCTTAATCTTCTTTTGATTCTTAGTCGTCGTTGGCTTTATATTCTTGTTCATTGTCGTTTCTTCGTCGTCGTTGGCTTTATATTCTTCTTGTTCATTGTCGTTTCTTCGTCGTCGTTGGCTTTATATTCTTCTTGTTCATTGTCGTTTCTTCGTCGTCGTTGGCTTTATATTCTTCTTGTTCATTGTCGTTTCTTCGTCGTCGTTGGCTTTATATTCTTCTTGTTCATTGTCGTTTCTTCGTCGTCGTTGGCTTTATATTCTTCTTGTTCATTGTCGTTTCTTCGTCGTCGTTGGCTTTATATTCTTCTTGTTCATTGTCGTTTCTTCGTCGTCGTTGGCTTTATATTCTTCTTGTTCATTGTCGTTTCTTCGTCGTCGTTGGCTTTATATTCTTCTTGTTCATTGTCGTTTCTTCGTCGTCGAAGTCGTCTTCCTCTTCTTCATTGTAATCTTCTTCTTCTCCCGCTGTTGCTTCTAATACAACTACTAATAAGAATATTGCTTCTACAACATATATTGCTACTACAACAAATATTGCTTCTACAACATATATTGCTACTACAACAAATACTGCTGCTACGGCTACTACCTGGAGCCGCGATAGCTCAGTGGTTAGTGAACTGGACTACAAAGGACAAGAGGTAGGGTTCGATCCCAACCGACGGCTTACATCCAGCCTTTAATGGGTACCGGATTATGTTTCTGGGAAAGTAAAGCGCACGGGCGTAATACCGACCACATTACCCCAAAAATCATGTGCCGAAGGTCTGTAAAATTTATGGTCACTAACACCATATTCCCTATACGCCACTTGGCGTGACAGGGGTACTTTACTCTTTTTTTATGGCTGCTACCACAACTGCTACTGCTACTACTACTAACACTACTACTATTACTACTACTAAAACTATTACTACTACTTCTACTACTACTTCTACTACTGCTACTACTACTGCTATTGCTACTACTACTACTACTACTACTACTACCACTGCTGATGCTAATGCTACTTCTACTATCTATCTATTGTCCTTTCGAGCCGAAGACGGCACATAGGACAGTACCACAATATCAAAAACAGAAACCTTGCGTGCCAAAATGGCTCACATTACTGAGATCACTGCTCTAAAATCTATGGCGCTGTTTCCATAACAATAATTTTGTACAATGACAGATTGTCAAGCCATCGATCAACTTCTACTAATATTGCTGTTAATGCTACAACTGATGCTACTGCTACTACAACAACTTCTACTAATATTGCTGTTAATGCTACAACTGATGCTACTGCTACTACAACTACTTCTACTAATATTGCTGTTAATGCTACAACTGATGCTACTGCTACTACAACTACTTCTACTACTATTTCTGTTAATGCTACAACTGATGCTACTGCTACTACAACTACTTCTACTACTATTTCTGTTAATGCTACAACTGATGCTACTGCTACTACAACTACTTCTACTACTATTGCTGTTAATGCTACAACTGATGCTACTGCTACTACAACTACTTCTACTACTAATACGTCTACTACTACTACAACTAATACTACTTCTACCACTACCACTACCACTACCACTACCACTACCACCACTACTACCACTACGAGTACTGCTACCACAACCACCACTACTACTATTACTACCACCACAACTACTACTACCACCACAACTACTACCACCACTTCTACTACAACTATCACCGCAACTAATACACCACAACTACTATCACCACTACTACAACTACCACCACAACTACTACCACCGCTACTACTACTACAACTAACATCACAACTACTACCACCACTGCTACTACTACTACCACAACTAATACCACCACAACAACTACCATCACCACCACCACTACTACTACTACTACTACTACTACAACTACTATCACCACAACTACTACCACCACCACTACTACTACAACTGCTACCACAACTACTACCACCACAACTACCACCACTACTACAACTAATACATTTATTTTCATAAAAGAACACATTTGTTATGACGATGTAATGTGTCTGACATGACCGCCATTGACAGAGGTCGTCAGTTTTAACTCACGCAACAATAACAAATTCATTTCCTTTATTTTGTGAAGGCTTTACTAAATGTTCATCGGTCATTGTTCTGAACAGCTTCTGGGCTGGAATCGGCAACGCCAATAGGGATCTGTTGCGTCAGGAGCAGTGAACCAGAACTGATAAAGATCCAACTTATCTCCCCTGGTGATCCTACAATCAGTTTAACAAATCAGGAACAAGCGATTAGAGATCCAAGAGGGGAGACAACCAGGTACTAACTGCCATGCTGAAAACTCTTGTTTTAGGCTGATCCGTAGCTTGTTGTAAATAACAACACAGCGCTTGTACGCCCAATTAACGTCCTTTTAAGAGCGGACGATGAACTGGAGTAGGTGTCCTAGAAAGTGCAGAAGATGAAATAAAAGATCATGTTTCTGAGACCATCGGTGGTGTAGAGACAACGCTCTGACCTGGCGATAAAGTGAATATGTGTTCAGTTCCAGTTTGACACTCTCCGATTGACCAAGCTGTAAAATAAAAATGGGTACCTCACTCAGTGAGTTGGCAAAAGTAATTATATGAGAGAGAGAGAGAGAGAGAGAGAGCACTGGACTCCTCGCCTCCTATTCCTGTGGCGACTAATGCAGTGACATTCAATAATCACACTGGCACTACTTTACATTATAAATATGTGCTATAGGACATCGTTTACCGTAGACTTTATATTTTGATGCTGCACTTTCTATTTTTTTATTTGGGGAATTGTAAGCTCTTGAAATTGTATTTATTTCAGAGAAAGAAAAGTTATCCACATTGTATGTAAAGCCAGTCCTAATATATAGAGGTGAATCTTGGACAATCAAAAGTGGAAATTACTTTGCACTGTTACTCCTGGTGTGTGACCCAGTGCATCCGACTTCAACATATTTTGTAGCTTGCGGTGTCTGGTTAAATTTTCAACCTATCGAGATAGGGTGACCCCACGGCAGATCCATTTTGGCATATGGAGAAGTCATTTAGAGGCGATTTACAAATATCTCTGTATCATAGTTTGGGTCTCATGATTTGTCTTTTTCCATGCATTAATTCATCATAATCGAGTGCCATCTCCGCAACAAAGGTTGGCTACCATGGAGCACCATTCTGCTCTGTCTCTTGCTTTGATGGTGCTGGTTGTCATAGGCTAGTTTGTCCATCTTTTGATGTTACTCGTCCATATTAGTCTTGGTCTGAATCTGCCTTTTTTACCTTGTATTTTCCCCTCCAGGATTACTTTTAGCAGGCTGTTGTGTCTTTTAACATGGCCCAAAAATCTCATTTGTCTTGTTTGAATTGTGTTTAGTAGTTCTCTTTTTATTCTTAGTTGTTTTAGAACTTCATCGTTTGTTTTCTTTTCCTTCCATCCAATTCTACCTATTCTTCTATATATCCACATTTCAAATGCTTCAATTCTCTGTTCTGTTTTCTTGTCTAATGTCCATGTTTCTGCACCATATAGGAATATGGAGAAGATGTAACATTTTGCTATTCTTAGTTTTAGCCCTGGTGTTATTTGTTTTGTTGTTAGTATATTCTTCATGACATTAAAATTACTTTTTGCCATTCCTATTCTTTTGTTTATTTCAGTTGTACATTTTCCATCACTGGTTATAGTATGTCCAAGGTAGTTGTAGTTCTGAACTGTCTCCAGGTCTATTCCTTCAATTTTAATATCCACTTGTGGGTTTTGAGTATTTTCTTTGTTTATGATCATAGTTTTAGTCTATTCTATATAATAATGTAAGGCAAACTACCATAAGGCAAACAAATACACGGCAAACCAATACAGGACAAATCAATACAATGCAAGCCAATACAAGGAAAACCAATACAGGACAAATCAATACAAGTCAAACTAATGCAAGACAAACCATTACAAGGCAAACTAATATAACGCAATCCAATAGAAAGCAAACTAATATAAGTCACATCAATACATGGCAAATCAACACAAGGGAAACGAATATAAGACAGCACAAGGTAAAATAATATCAGGCAAAAGGTAAGACAGTAAAAGTACAAGACATGACAGTAAAGGGTAAGCCAATAACAAGCAGTGTAATATAAGGAAAGGGGATACGCGGAAAATAATACAAAGTAATGCGATACAAAAAATGCAATGTAAGACAATATATGACAAGGTAATACAAGGCAGAATAATACTGGTAAATGTAGTATATAACATACACGGCGTTCAGGACAATGTACGACAATGGCGAGCAAAGGTATATCAGATAAAGGTAATATAATACAAGACAAGACAAAAGCAAATCAATAAAGGCAACTCAATAAACTACAAGAAAATGAAAAATTGTTGTTGTTGTTTTCTGCGTTCGCCAACTTTATATCTCTAGCGAAGTTCGCAAACTTTATATCTCTAGCGAAGTTCGCCAACTTGATATCTCTAGCGAAGTTCGCCATTTTTATATCTCTAGCGAAGTTCGCCAACTTTATATCTCTAGCGAAGTTCGCCATTTTTATATCTCTAGCGAAGTTTGCGAACTTTATATCACTAGCGAAGTTTGCCAACTTTATATCACTAGCGAAGTTCGCCATATTTATATCTCTAGCGAAGTTTGCCAACTTTATATCTCTAGCGAAGTTCGCAACTTTATATCTCTAGCGAAGTTCGCCATCTTTAAATATCTAGCGAATTTCGCCAATTTTATATCTCTAGCGAAGTTCGCCAACTGTATATCACTAGCAAAGTTTGCCAACTTTATATCTCAAGCGAAGTTTTCCAACTTTATATCTCTAGCGAAGTTCGCCATCTTTATATCTCTAGCGAAGTTCGCCAACTTTATATCTCTAGCCAAGTTTGCCAACTTTATATCTCTAGCGAAGTTCGACATCTTTATATCTCTAGCGAAGTTCGCCAACTTTATATCTCTAGCGAAGTTCGAAAAATTTATATCTCTAGCGAAGTTTGCCAACTTTATATCTCTAGCGAAGTTTTCCAACTTTAAATCTCTAGCGAAGTTCCCCATCTTTATATCTCTAGCTAAGTTTGCCAACTTTATATCTCTAGCGAAGTTCGCCATCTTTATATCTCTAGCGAAGTTCGCCGACTTTATATCTCTAGCGAAATTCGCCAACTTTATATCTCTAGCGAAGTTCGTCATCTTTATATCTCTAGCGAAGTTCGCCAAATTTATATCTCTAGCGAAGTTCACCATCTTTATATCTCTAGCGAAGTTCGCCAACTTTATATCTCTAGCGAAGTTCGCCAACTTTATATCTCTAGCGAAGTTCGCAACTTTATACCTCTATCGAATTTGGCCAACATTATATCTCTAGCGAAGTTTGCCAACTTTATATCTCTAGCGAAGTTTTCCAACTTTTTATCTCTAGCGAAGTTCGCATCTTTATATCTTTAGCGAAGTTCGCCAACTTTATATCTCTAGCGAAGTTTGCCAACTTTATATCTTTAGCGAAGTTCGCCATCTATATATCTCTAGCGAAGTTTGCCATCTTTATATCTCTAGCGAAGTTTGCCAATTTTATATCTCTAGCGAAGTTCGCCAACTTTATATCTCTAGCGAAGTTCGCCAACTTTATATCTCTAGCGAAGTTTGCCATCTTTATATCTCTAGCGAAGTTGGCCAACTTTATATCTCTAGCCAAGTTTGCCAACTTTATATCTCTAGCGAAGTTCCACATCTTTACATCTCTAGCGAAGTTCGCCATCTTTATATCTCTAGCGAAGTTTGCAAACTTTATATCTCTAGAGAAGTTTTCCAACTTTATATCTCTAGCGAAGTTCGCATCTTTATATCTCTAGCGAAGTTTGCCAACTTTATATTTCTAGCGAAGTTCGCCATATTTATATCTCTATCGAAGTTTGCTAACGTTATATCTCTAGCGAAGTTCGCCATCTTTATATCTCTATCGAAGTTCGCCAACTGTATATCTCTAGCGAAGTTCGCCATCTTTATATCTCTAGCGAAGCTCGCCATCTTTATATCTCTAGCGAAGTTCGCCAACTTTATATCTCTAGCGAAGTTCGCCAACTTTATATCTCTAGCGAAGTTCGCCATCTTTATATCTCTAGCGAAGATCTGAGGGACTCAATTTTGCGTGAATATCACTTTTTCCTATTTTTTACATCGGCAACCATGTGCCCAGGTGTCCCCCGCCATACAGGCAGACAATCTCCGACTACGAATGTACTCTTATATTTTATCGCCCAGAGTTCTAACGTTTTGGACAGATTTTTCCTATTAATTTTGCCCCGGCAACGGCCATTTTTGGCCTACTCTTTTCGATTTCCAACTGCAAAGAGTCCTTTAACGTGCGCAGTGTTCACACTGGGCCTCCTGTTTTTTTTCCGTTTTCCCTGAGGGCTAGACATTGGATCTCACTACCCAGAGACCAGGAGAGGAAAAAGTCACTGATTCGATTTTACTTTTTTTTTAAATAAAATATATTTATTGTCCACCACCTGTGGAGGTAATCGAACTAGGCACCTTTTTGTCCAGAGGCGACGTCTTACCTCTAGAACGCCCAGTCCCCAAGACAATGCCATAAATGCAATATACAACAGTACAAGGCGAGGCAACAAAGCCACGGCAAAAATAAAATAAAACAAAACAGAGAGACAGAGTGTAGTAAAGTGCTCCCGTCACGCCAAGTGACGTATAGGGAATATGGTGTTAGTCGGGTTCACCCAGCCTTAAATGGGTACCGGATTTTTTTCTGGGAAAGTAAAGCAGCACGGGCGTAATACTGACCACATTACCCCAAAAATCATGTGCTGAAGGTATGTAAAATATAGGGTCACTAACACCATATTTCCCTATACGCCACTTGGCGTGACGGGGGTACTTTACTTTTTCTTTTACTCAGCACATTATTTTTGGAGTAATGTGGTCGGTATTACGCCCGTGCCGCTTTACTTTCCCAGAAAATATCCGGTACCTATTTATGGGAGTACGTCGGTTGGGATCGAACCCTACCCCCTGTCCTTTGTAGTCCAGTTCACTAAACACTGAGCTATCGCGGCTCCCTATCACAATATAGAAGGCAGACTAATTAGACAGGTCACGACAAACCAATGCACACAAAAATGTTAAGGTAAGAGAAGATAACAAGCCAATGCACTGAGAAGAAAGGTAAGGCAAGACAAATCAGTACTAGTAAGACAATCAAAAACAAGACAGTGAAAGACAAGACAAAGCAAAACAAACCACTACAAAGAAAAAAAAACATAAATAAATCAATACAAGTCAATGCAGGCAAGTAAATAAAAAAAAAACTATCTTTATGGCATTTTTCTATTATTCGGGTCTGCCGAAGAAAAATTTTGTGCGACTAGAGAATAGAGGTCATTTGCCCAGTGCAGTTGCTGAGATGTGTTCTGTTATCAGTTTTTATTTTATTCTTGATAGGAAAAAAGACTTGAAGAGAAAAACAATACAATAAAATACAGAACTAAATATAGCAAGATAAAATAAGTCACTGCATAAAAAGACAAATTCATCAAAGTCCATAAAATGAGAAACAAAACAAGCAAATTCAATGCAAAGCAAAACAAGCAAAACCTGCTCAGTGCAAAACAATAAGTGCAGTATGTGCCCATATATCTTGCTTATTTTGTTCCTTCAAATGAAGGCTTATTTTGTTTCTTCAAATGAAAGCTTATTTTGTTTCTTCAAATGAAAGCTTATTTTGTTTTTTCAAATGAAAGCTTATTTTGTTTCTTCAAATGAAAGCTGATTTTGTTCCTCCAAATGAAAGCTTATTTAGTTCCTTCAAATGAAAGCTGATTTTGTTCCTCCAAATGAAAGCTGATTTTGTTCCTTCAAATGAAAGCTGATTTTGTTCCTTCAAATGAAAGCTGATTTTGTTCCTTCAAATGAAAGCTTATTTTGTTTCTTCAAATGAAAGCTTATTTAGTTCCTTCAAATGAAAGCTTATTTTGTTCCTTCAAATGAAAGCTTATTTTGTTCCTTCAAATGAAAGCTTTTTTTGTTCCTTCAAATGAAAGCTTATTTAGTTCCTCCAAATGAAAGCTTATTTAGTTCCTTCAAATGAAAGCTTATTTTGTTCCTTCAAATGAAAGCTTTTTTTGTTTCTTCAAATGAAAGCTTATTTAGTTCCTCCAAATGAAAGCTTATTTAGTTCCTTCAAATGAAAGCTTATTTTGTTCCTTCAAATGAAAGCTTTTTTTGTTTCTTCAAATGAAAGCTTATTTAGTTCCTCCAAATGAAAGCTTATTTAGTTCCTTCAAATGAAAGCTTATTTTGTTCCTTCAAATGAAAGCTTATTTTGTTCCTCCAAATGAAAGCTTATTTAGTTCCTTCAAATGAAAGCTTATTTTGTCCCTCCAAATGAAAGCTTATTTTGTTCCTCCAAATGAAAGCTTATTTTGTCCCTCCAAATGAAAGCTTATTTTGTTCCTTCAAATGAAAGCTTATTTTGTCCCTCCAAATGAAAGCTTATTTTGTTCCTCCAAATGAAAGCTTATTTAGTTCCTTCAAATGAAAGCTTATTTTGTTCCTTCAAATGAAAGCTTATTTTGTTCCTCCAAATGAAAGCTTATTTTGTTCCTTCAAATGAAAGCTTATTTTGTTCCTTCAAATGAAAGCTTATTTTGTTCCTCCAAATGAAAGCTTATTTAGTTCCTTCAAATGAAAGCTTATTTTGTTCCTTCAAATGAAAGCTTATTTTGTTCCTTCAAATGAAAGCTTATTTTGTTCCTCCAAATGAAAGCTTATTTTGTTCCTCCAAATGAAAGCTTATTTTGTCCCTCCAAATGAAAGCTTATTTAGTTCCTTCAAATGAAAACCTTTTAACAAAAATACTCAGAACACTAGCCACGGCTGTTTATTTTCATGTCAAAGTAGCAGTTTAGTTCCAATCTTGAAAATGTTGCAGCATTTATGGATGAAGATGTACTGAGCCTAGTACATTCTATTCATTCTTAACATTGATTTTTTAAAGGGTGGTTTCAATTTGGTACACTACACCCAAAACGTGTATTTTTTTTAAAATTTGAAGTAGATATTTCTTTATGGGTAATATTGTTATAGAACTAATAATGCAAGTAACAAAAGGATGGATAAATGAAAAAAAAATAACTATGTAGAAAAAAAGGGAAAAAAAAACGGTATGGTTAAAATTTTCCGTAATAAGTGGACAACAGAAACCAGAACAACGTTTCGGCTCAGAAGGCTTTCAGCAGGAACAAACATACAACACACTTACAAATATGTATTTAGAAAAAAAAAAAATAATAATAATAATAAAACGTCGTTATGGTTTTTTTTTCTTCCCCCCCCCCCCCCCGATAGGTGAAGCTCTAACCACACTGTTTTTTTACCATTTTTTTTTCATTTTATATTTTTGTTTTCCATTTCTCCTCACTATTAGTTTTACTGCATCTTCGCAACTGTATGCATTTATGTTCATTTCTTTGCCTTGATCCTACTAGCACAATACCGCTGCTACTCGATGTTTCCATATCGTCATTCGTATTTAAACTAGTATATTTGTTTCGGTGTTGTATGTTTATCCCTGTTGAAGGCCCATTGAGCCGAATCGACGTTCTTTTTTAATGTTGTCCACTTGTTATGTGTACTATACCATTTATATATATATTTCATTTCTCCTCACAATTAACTTCCACCGCAGCTTCTCAATTTTGTGTATTTCATTGCCTTGACCATAACAAAAAGATCAAAGATTGGCACATCTGATTTTTTTTTTCTTTTACGAAGTGGGGTACAGTATTGGAATTGTAATAACAAATTAAACAAATAAATTAATAAACGCCTTCTTCTAATCGGAGCCGCAATAGCTCAGTGGTTAGTGAACTGGACTACACAGGACAAGAGGTAGGGTTCGATCCCAACCGACGGCGTTCGGGTTCACCCAGCCTTAAATGGGTACCGGATTTTTTTCTGGGAAAGTAAAGCGGCACGGGCGTAATACCGACCACATTACCCCAAAAATCATGTGCTGAAGGTCTGTAAAATTTATGGTCACTAACACCATATTCCCTATACGCCACTTGGCGTGACGAGGCTCATTACTTACTTTACTTCTTCTAATCACTAAGAATGTCATAATGGAGGAAACAAGTTTGTCCTAACTTCCTGGTAAGACTCGAATGAACAATCCAGAAAATTACCACATCTGCAGACCTTATTGACTGAACTCTGCAAGCACCCCAGGGTTGCCCTGCAGTGGATCCCGTCTCACTGTGGAATACCAGGAAATGAGAAAGCAGATCAGTTGGCAAAGGAAGGTTCAAAAGGCACACAACTAGATACACCAGTTACATACCATCATAAGAAACAGATAATCAAATCAATCAGAGGCCCACAACCCCCAAATCAGGATGCCTTTCATAATATGAATAGATATGAACAAGTTATCATTATACGCCTCAGAACAGGACACAATCGACTCCATAGTCACATGTATACAAAATTCAAGATCGGCACCTCAACTACTTGTACATGTGGACAGGCACCTACACTGAACTTCAGTCTCTGAACAATACTACAGACAAAACTATATGGGCCACTGCAAGAATTACAAAAGACAGTAAAATTCATACAGGAAACGACATTGCTGATATAGACAATACTTCGAGCGAACGAAAGATAGATAGATAGAATGAACAAACCAACAAAAGTATCAACAAGCAACAGTGTGTATCGTAAGCAATGAATTCAGTATTTAATATGCAAACCCGCTATATGTTTACAATTATATTTACTTATTCTATACCTGTCAACATCTGTTTCCAAACCGATTTTTTTTACTTCTCTGTTCTGCAATCTATTCCAGTCCAGGTTTCGCTCGTTCAGTATTTTATCCATTTAACCAACAGAAACCAGATCACGTGGATTCTGCAAGGTCTGTCACAAGCTTTGTAGAGAGAAAAAATTCTCCCGCTGTTTTAAAACGAGACAAAGTAATCTGTTGACGGAAAATATTAACAGTAAGAAGATAAAATATAGAAAATATAATAATGTGTGGGAGATTTGGCGGGGAGATTAAGATGAAGGTAGAAATAGTTTAAAATACTTTCGTGGTGAGAAAGAACAAAAAATGTAATAAAATATCGAAGTTTTTGAAAATAATAATTTAGGAAAATAAATGTGTGTTGCCCCATTGGTTGGGAACATGAACATACATAGCACGTCTGTTTGCTTCAGTTTAAAAGTTACAACTTAGTTCTGGTACAGAGAACCTTACAGTGGATGTATGTGCAGATGAAATGAGCCAAATATGTTGGTTTCGTTCTCAGATTGAATGGGTTCAGGGGGCAACGGCGACTCACAGAAGCAGAGCTGGAAGCTGTCAGAGACCCATAGCTGGTGGTTTTCGCCATGACCGGTGAACCAGAACCATCCAGATCTGCTCCATCTCCGCACAGTGTCTCCAGAAATAGACTAAACTGAACAGCCAATAATTTCAGAGGAGGAGGTATGTTTACAGCAATCTTAAAAAAAAAAAACCACAAATAATCAACAACATAAAAAAAAGTACAATATAAGATCCGAAACATAATCGAACCTGAACACCTTGGCACAGCATCCCACCACGAGAAATCAAACGCTAGAGCACAAGCCAAGGAGTACGAGTTCGATCCTAATTCAGACTATATATTGTTCTTTGTTCTTTTTTCTGTTGTTTTTAATTTATGATGTTTTCCCCGAGTGCTGTAAACATACCTCTTCCCATGAAATGATTCGTTCACCTCGGTAGTTTCCCTTTATTATATTATTCACTTATTAATGTGATCTCCTAACCTCAATAATCTGGCCAAGCGAGTAGAGATCAAAGAAGGAAGACAACCCGGTACTCAAACAATTAGCATTGTAATCGGATGGGTCGGCCAAAGGCGCTAATATCATAGTTCTACTGCAACACAACCTTTCTACGTCCACTTTGCGTCCTTCTAAGGACGGATGATGAAAGGAACAAGTAATTTCGTTAGTAGTCATCGGGTGAACGACAGGAAAAGAAAGAGAAAAGCATATGAAAATGGTTCAAAATTAAATTACTAGAAAATATAAACTTTCAGGTTTATTTATTTATTTTTTGTTGTAATACTGATAAATTTTCAAATGAAAAGATTATTAGAGGCCACAGAGATGGGATTTCTCAGAAGAATGTTTAAAGTTCCCTGGACAGCTAAAAAGACCAATGAGGAAGTTCTCAAAGAGGCCAACACAAAAAGGCAAAACAAAAAAACCTCAGAAAGAAACAATCAACATTTTCCGGGCACATCATGAGAAGAGGAAAGTTGGAATACTTGGTTACAACTGGCAAAATAAAAGGAAAGAGAGTTTGTGGACGACAAAGATAGAAAATACTGGATAGGTTGGTTTCATGGCATGGAAAACAGTCAACAACAGAACTGATACGATACACGGTGGATAGAAAATTGTGGAAGGACATGATCGCCTACGCCAACCGGTATGGCACATGATGGTGATGATAAGGAGTCTCTATGAATGAGTGGATAATGCTACCTGATCAGTAGGGTCGGGGTTCGATTCTCCGAAGTGCCTGGAGCTTTTCTTTTTATTGGAGGCTCCGGGGTTCACCGGCTTTTAAAAATGAACACCATAAATATTTCTGGTAAGTAAAGGCGGCCTGGCGTAATACTGAACAGATCACCCTTGCCTGTGCAGTCCGCAGTAGTTAGGAGAAAATATGGTCACTAGCACAATATACCCCTTACACGTAGCAAGGCAGGGGAGGGAACCATTACTTTGTACATCTTTCACAGCTAAAGAGCTGAGAATGACGTATTTTACAGAGTAGAGAAAGTTGTCCAGAATACGAGGAAGACCGATAAAGGGATGGATAAAGGGAATACTAGAGTCACTAGGAGGTATAACACCAGAAGAGGCCAACAGTAGAGCAAAGAACCGCAGATTGTATCTCCCCTCGACGCTAACGGCAATGAAGAAAGGATAGAAGAAGAAGAAGAAGAAGAAGGAGAAGAAGAAGAAGGAGAAGAAGAAGAAGGAGAAGAAGAAGGAGAAGAAGGAGAATAGAAAGTTACTATAAGCAAATTACAGAGACAAAAGCGTTTTTACAGCAATCGGGAAAATCCACAAACCGGAAGTACGGAGAACAATCATCATGTACCATGCCTGCTGGCGTAGGGGATCATGTCTCTCCACAACTCTCAATCTTATCAGTTATTTATCATTTCTGTTGTTGACCTTCTGCCAGGCCCTTATCTTAAGCTGTCTGGCATTTTTTCTCTTTGCTTCCCTCTATCTCTTCTTCCCTCAATTTTTCCAGTTGTTACAATATATTCCAGCTGTTCCCTTCTCATTACATGACCAAAAAATGATGATTGCTTTTTCCTAATATTGGAAATTAGCTGGAGTGAGCCAGACATAGTATACTCTTTGAATGATGGTTATGGACCGCACGAAGCTGGGGCACTTTGTAGTTGATGTACATACCGAGTACCAGCTATAGACCGCGTTGTTGCTCATTGACCAGAGAAAGAAGAAGACGAAGGAGAGTCTCAGGGCAAACGCCTCACAATGAGCGATCAACGAACCATCTACGATCCCTTAACCTAATATAGGCCGCTTGACTACCACTTGACAGAATCCAACCTCAATTCATTCTATAAGTCCAAGTAGTGCACGAAACCTTGCCTGGACATAGTTCATGTGACCAGGAAAAGGCCGGCCATATTAAAATGTTTCTCCTTCCAGCGTCAAACAAATGAAACAAAAACAATAACATACTTAAAGTGATACAACAATATGACATTTAGCCAAAGGGGAAAAGTCCACGAACTGCTGAATAAATAACCAATCAACCGACTTGTATGTACAGTCCATAGCGTTTAATCAAACTTCTCATTAACAGATCCGAGCTCAGGAAGCATTCACACAGAAACACGTGCTGTTGAAAGATTCAGCTAGATCTGTAATAATAAAAGCTTCGTCCGACTGATTTACCCAGCAGCCTCTGTTAACAACTAAAGGATAATCCGTGAAATAAACCCTCCAATACGCTCGCTGACCGGAGGTTGCCCAAACGCGAGAAAGCGGAACATTTTCTCTCCCCCCACGTGATAAAAAGACCTCTATGAGATCTCGTGGCATAGAGTCCAAAACGGTGGCATGTCTGTAACAGGAATTCCAGTCAAAAGGTTGACAGCTAATCTGCTTACACTATCGGGTGTTCACTGGCGAAATATTTGGCCATGAAATCGCCCGGGCATTCACATTCAGTTGACGACTGTTTTAACGTTCAAAGATTTAGCACTATATACCAGGAGGAAGATTCTGATAGAGTCGATATATATATATATATATATATATATATATATATATATATATATATATATATATATATATATATATATATATCGATATATAATTGTAAAATAACCATTCATCGGGCAGCTAAACTACTAGAGAGACGAGACAAATTACAACTTTCGGCAACAGTGTTCATCATGTCTATCTATTGTCCTTTCGAGCCGAAGACGGCACATAGGGCAGAACCACAATCTCAAAAATAGAAACCTTGCGTGCCAAAATGGCACATATTGCAGAGATCACTGCTTCTAAAATCTATGGTCTGTTTCCATAACAATGCTTTTTACAATGACAGCTTGTCAAGCCATCGATTAACCTCCTTAGTCGCCTCATACGACATGCCTGGAAGGTCACAGTGTCACTATTCTTTACATCCCACATAATGTTCATCATGTACAAAACAATAAATATTATTGGAAAGAATTACTCCGTAACAACAATTAATATAAACACAAAAATCTGAAAGGCGACGGTTGAACGGTTGCACATGGTATTTAATATTGTGTATATTTTATGTTGAAATGTGGTTTTACAGACGAATGTTGAGAATACCATGCTCAGTTTGTAAGAGCAATGCAAACGTTCAGAAAGAGGCCATAGAAAGAAGAGAGCTCCATATCCAATATTAGGAATAAAGAATCATCTTTTTCTGGCCATGTAATGAGAAGAGAACCGCTAGAATATATTGTAACAACTGGGAAAATTGGGGGAAGAAGAGATAGAGGGAAACAAAGAAAAAAGATACCAGACAGCTTATGATTGGTTTGGCAGAAGGTCAACAACAGAAATTATAAATAATTGTCGAGTTCAAAGGTTGTGAAGATTCATGGTCACCTACTCCAGCAGGCTGGTACTGGATAATAATGATGATATTTTGTAACTGTACTTTTCACCATTACAAGTCTTGCCAATCACCAGCAATGGCTGTTTGTGCTGTCGTTGAAGATGGTCAACCAATGGATCAAGTAGACGTCATCAATGCCCTCCGAGATGTGGGAAGAGCATAAGACTTCGACAACCATGAGTGCACGTCACTCATTCGGATGAAAGAGATGGGAGTTAAGATGGGCACATCCAGAAACTAGAGATTTAGTGGCCGTGTACGAAGCACTTACAAACCAACACAGAACTGGAGTCGTCAGTGGCTGGATACTGCGGGACTTGCTGAAGAGGGGATCTGTGCACCAATGACATGTTCGGAGTAAAATGATGTTACCCCACAAATAATTCAGTAACTCAATAACCAACTCTGACATAGATGCCAAGATAACATAACAGCAAGCATCAGTGAAATACTCTTTGTGAATGATCAGGTCTCGACAGCTAGGTCAATGGCTTGCGCCAAGATCGGTGAACCAGAATCATTCAGACCCTACTCCACCTCTTCGCAGTGCCTACTGAAACAGACTAACCTATCTAGTGTGGCCAAGCAAAAACTGGTACTCAAAAATAACATGCTGAAATCGGATGGGTATGTTTTCAGCACTCGGAAAAAATGACAAATAATGAACAACAGAAAAAAACAAAGAACAATATATGGACCGAAGCAGGATCGAACCCGTACTCCATGGAACAGCGCCTTGCCACTGAGTACGGATTCGATCTTGCTTCGGACCATATGTTGTTCTTTGTTTTTTTTTCTTTTGTTGATTATTTGTCATTTTTTCCGAGTGCTGAAAACACACCTCCTCCTCCGAATTAATTCACTGATTATTGCCTCAAAAGTTTACCTCTATAATAATTTCCATTTATTATTATTTGTTTCCAGAAATCGGATGGGATGGACCGAAAGGCGCAAATATCATAGTTCTACTGCAAATCACAACACAGCGTATCTACGCCCACTTAACGTCCCTTTAAGAAGGACGGATGACGAAATGAACAATTAATTCCTTTAGTAGTCATCGGGTGAACGACTGAAGAAGGAAACAAAACAAGAAAAGCGAACTCAGTTAATTATTGCTAACATTATGGATTGTTATGTGACCTAGACTCTAAGCTGAAAACGATAAATATTGAAAATAAACCTGCTTTCCTTACCACTCATACACTAGCACATAATACACTACATTATTTTGTATAAACTTTTGCACAGGAATGGACTACAAAGGACAGGAGGTAGGGTTCAATCCCAACCGACGGTTTCCGGATTCACACAGCCTTTAATGGGTATGGGATTTTTTTCTTGGAAAGTAAATCGGCATGGACGTAATACCGACCACATTACCCAAAAATCATGTGCTGAAGTAAAATGTATGGTCCCTACCACCATATTCCCTATACGCTACTTGGCGTGACGTAGCTCTTGACTTTCTTATACTCTTTGTGCATAGGAAAGTAGCTATAGTCTGGTTGCCTGGCCTTGAACTTTTTAACCTTCTTGGTAAAACATGACCTGCTCAACTTCAGACTGTTTTTTAGGTCATAATAGGGAAAATTGGGGACACACGGGAACGGGGATAGCTCAGTGGTTAGTGGACTGGACTACGAAGGATAAGAGGTTGGGTTCGATCCTGATCGACAGCTTCCAGGTTCACCCAGCCTTTAATGGATACCGGATTTGTTTCTGGGAAAGTAAAGCAGCACGGGCGTAATACCGACCACATTACACCAAAACTCATGTGCTGAAGGTCTGTAAAAATTATGGTCACTAACAACATATTTCCTATTAGCCACTTTACTTGACAGGACTCTACTTTTTTTTTAACCGCACACACCAAAGGTACCATTTGTTTAATGTGTTTTATTTAATTTTAACTACAATTTTCAATATTAGGAAGAAACAATCATCATTTGTGGCCATGTAATGAGAAGAGAACAACGGGAATATATTGTAACAACAGGAAAAATTGAGGGACGAAGAAATAGAGGGAAGCAAAGAGAAAAGATACCAGACTGCTTAAGAGAATGGCTTGGCAGAAGGTCAACAACAGAAATGATAAATAACTGTCGAGATCGAAAGTTGTGGAGAGACATGATCAGCTACGCCAGTAGACATCATCGGTACTTGATGATGAATATGGTTTAGTTTAAACTGGTATTTTACAGGTCAATTTAAAAAAAAAAAAAGCTGGAGAGACAGAGAGACACAATGAGAGAGAAAGCGCGAAAAGAGAAGAAAATGGAAGTACTCATAATATGGATTGACAGAAGTATTGGCAAAAGTTTATAAAATAACGAAGCTTTGAAAACAGTTGAAAATTGTGAAATAAATATTGTAGTTATTTAACGAGATTGGAACAAGACATAATTGTTTAACGTGTCAAGCCTCAGAGACACATTAACTTATTGGGAGTAATTTGGAGTGGAAAACACAAGGTAATTGGGGTATAGGCAATGAAGTACTAAAGTGGGGTGACAATATCGTGAGATGTACATGAAAGACTTTAATAGTGTGTTCCTTCATTTTATTTTCACTGATACCTAAAAGGTGTCGTGGTTTATATTATTTGTCGTTCATGAGCTGCTCGAACTGTCTGAATTAGTGATTTTCCTTTGTTGTTACATGTCTCTATCACTGCATCTATCCATCTTTTTCTGGGTCTTTCTGTTGGTCTTTTTCCATGCATTCTCGAGAAGAACGCCCTTGATGGTGATTGGTGAGGATTCATTCTGACCAGGTGGCCAAACCATTTAAGTTGTTGTTGTTCTATATATTCTTGGCAGGGTTTTGTTCCTATCATTTTTCTTTGGTTTCATTTGGTATTCTATCTCTTCCTGTGTTGTTTGTTACTTTTCTCAAGCATCACATCTCACATGTACTGATCTTTCTTAAATGTGATTTTGAAAGGGTCCATGTTTGACTTTCATAGCACAAAGTTGGTATAAAAATGCTATTTATCATTTGTTGTTTAGCTGGCATAGAAATGTTTGGATGTCTTAGCAATGGTGAAAGCTGGTATGTGACAGCATTTGCTTTTTGTATTCTCATGTTCCTTCATCAATGCAGGAAAATCGGTGAAATGACCATCTATGGTCGTCTATCTTTGATGTGGAGATGATCACATGATAATGATGACGACAAAAAAGTGAATATTTGGTTTACCTTACAACAGTACCGCTACGTTTGTTAGTCAACGAAACAATCACACATCAAGAACAACAGAACTGACATACAACATACTAGTTCTAGATAAAAACAATACAAACTCGAAATATTATCTTTTCTGAAACACGAATTCTGAGGGAGGGGAGCCGGGTGAGGATTTTTTGTTTTCAGTATTGGGCGTGGCTTCCGTAACAACTGGGACAGAACTTTAAATCGCGAAGCTCAAGCTGTCAATAAATGTAGGATTTATGGGCGGAGCCACAGCAGCTAGGCAGAGTCGAAGTAAACTATTGGCGGGCTTCGTTCGTTGAGGGTGTGGTTTAATAAACAGCTATCATGCGCTGTGAGCAGAGTTGAAGTTTTGAAAGACGTACGATAAATATCAGTTTAGAACGTTTCTCTGATAACTTAAAAATTAAAAGGGAGTAACAGAGTCGTGTTGGATCGTTATATCACAAGTCTGGAACCATGTGTGAGAGTTAACGGCGACTTGGAAAAAACCCCCCGTTTTTTGACAACTCGACACGGATACATATTGAAATATTGTCACTATCCCCTGAACAGCTGAAATCAGTGAACTGAACATGGAGTAGGCCTACTGGTATGATAAATCTACTTTTAATTGTAATTCATTCTATTATTAGTATTTACAGTATATACGTCGAGAGTTTAAATTGTCCTTTGTTACATTTGTTGCTTTAATATTTGAGTAATGTAATGGCATGTTGTGATGATTAGTGTATGGGTGCTGTTGTAATTATGTTAGGATATTGTCATGTCAATATGGTGAGTTAATTTTAAATAAAAATCCCGAATGATACCAGGCCCAGAGTTCGAAATGTTTAACAGCGAGCAGCGGCACGTGTGATCTCGTTTAAAATGCGTTAGTTGAGTACAGTAAAGGTTTGCACTTCACTCTTCTACCACACACATTATAGGGCACCATTGGTATGTGATATCACGTATTTCAATTAAATATTTCGTTGCTTGAACTATACGGCCCTTTTCGTCTTGTCAGACGGTTTAATGGAGTCTGTTGTGTATTTTTAATTGGAAGGGAAAATACAAGGTAAAAGAGGCAGCGGTAGACCAAGACTAACATGGACGAGTAACATCAAAAGATGAACAAGTAAGCCTATGACAATCTGCGCCATCAAAGCAAGAGACAGAGTGGAATGGCGCTCCATGGTAGCAAACCTTAGATGCGGAGAAGGCACTCAACGATGATGATGATTGTGTATTTGAGGTTTTGTTTTTGTCGAACAGCTTCTCTCGTGGTTGATTCTACCAATGTTTGACAAACACACACGGCCACTGAATGATCAAGTCAGGCCCATTGATCCACAGGGTTTTCCATCTCTTTTCATGAGTCTTGTCTCTTCCATGTTTTGCCATAGTACAGCCTCAAATGATGTTATGCCATTTTTATACAGGCTCCCCATTGCTTGAACTGATGCATTAATAAAACAGGGGGCGGGGTTTTTTTCTGCTTTATTATATCCACGAACACAAATATGTGATAGTGATTATTTTATTTATTTCTGTTTGTGGTGACGTTAAATCTTTTTTTTTTAATTTTAAACTCAAAATTGTGCTACCAATGCCAGACCTGGACCTTAGATGCAAGAACAATAAGAATGACAGGAAACAGTCTGAGAGACAAGATCAGAAATAAAGAACTGAGAAAAAAGCTGGGAATAGACCCCGCCATAGAATATATAAGGAAACAACAGATAAAATGGCTTGGCCACGTGACAAGCAGAAAGTACAAAACACAACACAACGAGCCTTAAACGAACGTTGTGAGAACACCAGACCCAAGGGTCGACCACGAAAAAGATGGGTCGATGGAATATTAGAAGCACTAGGAAACATAACAGCAGCAGAGGCGAACAGAAGAGCAAAAGACCGCAAATTATATCTCCCCTCGACGCTGAAAGGCAGATGAGGAAGGAAAGAAGAAGAAGAAGAAGAACTCAAAGTTATATGGTATCACGAACGAGGCTGCCGTAACAGCTCATTTGGAAGATGTTTCACGATGTATGTCTAGGGAGGTTCCAAGTTCAGTTCCTGGATTCTCTAATTTGATAGCCGAGACCACATTGTCTAATCTAAGCATAAGTTCTTGCTGTGTTATATGGCAATGCGTCGATGAGTTCACAGTCTGAGTCTGCTGAACCATAGACATTGTCTGCTCAACCATAGACATTGTCTGCTGAACCATAGACATTGTCTGCTGAACCATAGACATTGTCTGCTAAACCATAGACATTGTCTGCTGAACCATAGACATTGTCTGCTGAACCATAGACATTGTCTGCTAAACCATAGACAGTAGTTGCGTAGCTTGGGATTGAGCCCAGTGGCGTCACACCGTGTACAAAATCATGGAGAGGGTGGATTGGGGGGGGGGGGGAAAGAAAAGGGGGGGGGTTCCGAAAAGGAAATAAAAGAAATTAGTCTTTTCCTTCTTGTTTCCTTCCTCATTTGCCTTTCAGCGTCGAGGAGAGACAACAATTTGCTGTCTTTTGCTCTTTTGTTGACTTCTGCTGTTATGTTTCTAATATTCCATCAATCCATCTTTATCGTGGTAGCCATTGGGTCTGGTGTTCTTGCGACGTTTATTGAAGGCTAGTCGTTTTTGTTTTGATCTTTCTATCTTATCACGTGGTCAAAACCATCGTAACACATGGAGAACAAAAATAAAAAATGGCACAGCAACTTTCGAGACAGTGTTGATATCAAATTCAAAAGACAAAAGGTGCAAGAGAAATGAGACAAGGCCGGGTACCGCGGGTACACCTGGCTCATTCTGTGGATGGATCTGTCTGTCCAGGATTGGCAAATTCAGCCACGAGAAAAGATGTTCAGTAAATCAGCACCCAGAATGAGGCACTAATGCTTTACCAAACTACTGATTTATCATGATTGCTTGCTACCAACCGTCAGTCAAGACGCCAAAGGCCATATATATGGCGGACATTATTATAAGCTTTTTTTCTCAGTTCTTCATTTCTGATCTCATCTCTCAGAGTGTTATCTTTAATGCGTCTAACACATTTCACCTCGGCAGTGGTTTTTTTGTTTAAATTGTTCTTGGGTCTAGAGTCCATGTCTGACATTGGCAGAACAACGTTGGGGCGAAGATTATATTGTAGAGTGCCCGTTTTGACCCTTTTAGTGTTGTAAGCTATCGATTAAATTAGTAGCATTAATATAGGAGGTTAGTGGCGGATTGCCTACCTTGCCCCAGCCGCGAACACCCCATCCTACGCCACTGATAGACAACTGAAACACAGAATGGAAGTGCTGGAACGTTAACTATAAACTTTTGGAAATATTCTTTCTCATTTTAATTAACACAATTGATGTCTCCTGCCTTTTCAGCTCCCTGTAGAGTATAGGTCTTCAAGAAACACTTTCCAAGCCGTGTTTCTTGCCATTCTTTTAAGATCATTCATATCTTCCCCATCATCTTCGACTCCATCAGTCTTCTCCAAGAATATCCTGGTCTTCCTCTTTGCCCATGGGGGTTCCAAAAAGGGCTTATTGTGTAATACTCTCAGTTGGCTTCCGCAGTGTGTGTCCTATCCAGCGTCATCGTCTTCGCTGTATCTCTTTATCCACTGGTACTTGACTGGTACATTTCCATAATGGATTTTTTATTTCGACAGTAAAGCAGCCCGGGCGTAATACTGACCACATTACCCCAAAAATGATGTGCTGAAGGTCTGTAAAATATAGGGTCACTAACACCATATTTCCCTATACGCCACTTGGCGTGACGGGGGTACTTTACTTTTTTACATTTCCATAATTCTATGTTAGTGATTTTGTCCTGCCATTTCTATCCTTTTATCCTGCGTAAGCATCCATTAATATACAATTGATGTAATTTATTGTCAATCTACTTTACTTAGTTCACTTACCGTTACCTTTCAGAGTCGACGGGAAATGATATTTGTGTGTCACTGCTATTAGGAGGGTGTCCTCATGTGGTTTCTGCTATTCCACCATTGAATTTAATTGATTACAAAAAAATGAAGCCTTTGAAATGTGGATTTATAGAAGCAAAGGTAGAATTGGATGGAAACAAAAGATAACAAACGATGAAGTTTTAAAACAACTGAGAATAAAAAGAGAACTACTAAACACAATTAAGACAAGACAAATGAAATTTTTGGGGCATGTTAAAAGACACAACAGCCTACTAAAAGTAATGTTGGAAGGAGAAATACAAGGTAAAAGAGGCAGAGGCAGACCAAGACTAACATGGACGAGTAACATCAAAAGATGGACAAGTCAATCTATGACAACCTGCACCATCAAAGCAAGAGACAGAGTAGAATGGCGATCCATGGTAGCCAACCTTCGTTGCGGAAAAGGCACGCGATGATGATGATGATGACCATTGAATTGTCTTCTGTCTAATAATACATTTTCCACTGTTTCTCTTTCTTGTGAGTGCTAATGTCTCTGGATGATGTAGTTTAATGTAGATACTATTATTATTTGTGAATACGATATATTTCTGATTGTAAATATTGTTAGTTTGTCTCCTATAGACTGATAGTATTAGTCGAGTCACAGATGCACACTGCTATGGTGCTCTAGCTAAAAAAAGAAATAATATTCGGCAAATTAACAATCTCTCTCTCTCTCTCTCTCTCTCTCTATATATATATATATATATATATATATATATATATATATATATGTGTGTGTGTGTGTGTGTGTGTGTGTGTGTGTCTGTGTGTATAATAATATATTAATGTCTTCCCTAACTCGGCGAGTCAGGTAGACATTCCCTTCTCATGTCGGACAGCATTATAGCATCACACTGAGCCAAAGCCACGTTTATCGCACAACTACTAGTAAGCCATTGGATCTTAATCGTGCAACTAATGAGCCATTGGATCTGTATCATGCAGCTAATGAGCTATTGGATCTTTATTGTGCAACTAGTGAGCCATTGGATCTTTATTGTGCACCTACTGAGTTATTTGATCTTTATTGTGCAGCTAGTGAGCCATTGGATCTTTATTGTGCAGCTAGCGAGTCATTGGATCTTTATTGTGCAGCTAGTGAGCCATTGGATCTTTATTGTGCAACTAGTAAGCATTGGATCTTTATTGTGCAGCTAGCGAGTCATTGGATCTTTATTGTGCAACTAGTGAGCCATTGGATCTTTATTGTGCAACTAGTGAGCCATTGGATCTTTATTGTGCACCTACTGAGTTATTTGATCTTTATTGTGCAGCTAGCGAGCCATTGGATCTTTATTGTGCAACTAGTGAGCATTGGATCTTTATTGTGCAGCTAGCGAGTCATTGGATCTTTATTGTGCAGCTAGTGAGCTATTGGATCTTTATTGTGCAGCTAGTGAGCCATTGGATCTTTATTGTGCGGTTAGCGAGCCATTGGATCTTTATTGTGCAGCTAGTGAGCCATTTGATCTTTATTGCGCGGTTAGCGAGCCATTGGATCTTTATTGTGCAGCTAGTGAGCCATTGGATCTTTATTGTGCAGCTAGTGAGCTATTGGAACTTTATTGTGCAGCTAGCGAGCCATTGGATCTTTATTGTGCAGCTAGTGAGCCATTGCATCTTTATCGTGAGCTCTCCCTACGCCATTGGATCTTTATTGTGCAGCTAGTGAGCCATTGGATCTTTATTGTGCAGCTAGCGAGCCATTGGATCTTTATTGTGCAGCTAGTGAGCCATTGGATCTTTATCGTGAGCTCTCCCTACGTCATTAGATCTTTATCGTGAGCTCTCACTACGTCATTGGATCTTTATCGTGAGCTCTTCCTACGTCATTGGATCTTTATCGTGAGCTCTCCCTACGTCATTGGATCTTTATCGTGAGCTCTCCCTACGCCATTGGATCTTTATCGTGAGCTCTCCCTACGTCATTGGATCTTTATCGTGAGCTCTCCCTACGTCATTGGATCTTTATCGTGAGCTATCCCTACGTCATTGGATCTTTATCGTGAGCTATCCCTACGTCATTAGATCTTTATCGTGAGCTCTCCCTACGTCATTGGATCTTTATCGTGAGCTCTCCCTACGTCATTGGATCTTTATCGTGAGCTCTCCCTATGCCATTTGATCTTTCTAACGAAGCTTAGAATTTTTTTTTCGAATTTGACTTTTACTTAAAGAAGATCAATTATAAAGCAGCTGTGAACACTGAACAAGAAACATTTGGCATAATGAAAGAAAAATAAGTGAACATTTGAACATGAAGCATTGGGTATAATGAACGGAAAATAAGTGAACATTTGAACATGAAGCACTGGGTGTAATGAACGGAAAATAAGTGAATATTTGAACATGCGTGACATAAAAAAAAATAACATAAAGGTAATGTTACAAAGAAAAATGCAGAAAAACTAAACTAGACTAATGCTGAACTAAAGATAAACTGTTCACTGGCCGATCCATATACAGAGCTCTTCACGGAGATAGAGGCGTCTACACAATGGCCGTCGGTAGTTTGATGAAAATAGCAGAGACGAAGGCGTTTGATTGGTTGCAAACACAATAGTGAACTCTTTGTTTGTGCTCAGTGACTCAATGAATGTGCTCCGCGTCAAGCCTAATTAGTCATTAGTAGTAAAAAAAAAAAAAGTAAAGTACCCCCGTCACGCCAAGTGGCATATAGGGAATATGGTGTTAGTGACCATAATTTTTACAAACCTTCAGCACATGATTTTGGGGGTAATGTGGTCGGTATCACGCCCGTACCGCTTTACTTTCCCAGAAAAAATTCCGGTACCCATTAAACGCTGGGTGAACCGGAAGCCGTCGGTTGGGATCGAACCCTACCTCTTGTCCTTAATTAGTCGTCAATGGCTGGGATCAATATAGAGACCTATGTTTTCTAGGATCACCTTTATTTATGTCCCGGGCTTTGCTAGTGTTGAGGTGAGTAACAAAGCAGACAGCCTGGCCGTTTGGGTAATATTAACTGCTGGACAGCCAATAGATCGGGCAAATATCATGAACAATCTACGAGAGATGGGTCGAACAAGGGTCTTTGACAGAAGTACAAATACATGGCTATCTAGACTGTGTGAACTGGGAGTAAAGAGAGATATCATTAACAATCTACGAGAGATGGGTTGAACAAAGGACTTTGACAGAAGTACAGATACATGGTTATCTAGACTGTGTGAACTGGGAATGAAGAGAGATATCATTAACAATCTACGACAGATGGGTTGAACAAAGGACTTTGACAGAAGTACAAATACATGGCTATCTAGACTGTGTGAACTGGGAATGAAGAGAGATATCATTAACAATCTACGAGAGATGGGTTGAACAAAGGACTTTGACAGAAGTACAAATACATGGCTATCTAGACTGTGTGAACTGGGAGTGAAGAGAGATATCATTAACAATCTACGAGAGATGGGTTGAATAAAGGACTTTGACAGAAGTACAGATACATGTCTATCTAGACTGTGTGAGCTGGGAGTAAAGAGAGATATCATTAACAATCTACGAGAGATGGGTTGAACAAAGGACTTTGACAGAAGTACAGATACATGGCTATCTAGACTGTGTGGACTGAGAGTGAAGACCGGTGTTACCAGAACAAGAGCGATATTCTGGACCAATGAGAGGATTTGTCAACCAACGCCAAACTGGCACATTTACTCGCTGTGTGCTGATGAACATTTTGAGTAGAAGATCGGAGCACCTATGGGCATATATACAAAAAGTATAAGTATAATTTACTTTTTTTAAAAAAACATATTCCTTGTAGCCTTGTTAGGAGCTGCGCGTTTTCTATCCTAGACCAAGCATGCAGCATTAATTGTTGTTTGGACTCTGCCGCTGCAGTATTTTTATGATAACGTCTATTTATCTCAATCTTGACCGTCTTGAGAACTGAATCTAGATCGTCGGTTGTTACTAATATTTTGTGTTATTTGATTTAATTTCCATGATAATACTGCACAACAGTTTTGTTTTTCTTTGTGTTTGTTGTATGTTGTTCCAATGAATTTTATGTTCCCATTTCTAATTCTGTGTTAATTTAATTCCGTGTTTTGTGATCTTTATTTAGGAATGATTGTTGGTTGGTTGATTTCTTGCGTTCACCCGATGACTAAAGTATTCTAGAGTACCATGGTAGACTAGAATATTCGTCTTCATCATCCGCCCTTACAAGGACGTAGTGGACGTGTCTGCGTTGTGTTGAGATGTGCAGTATAACTGTTATATTTGCGCCTTTCGGCCCAACACATCCGCCTTCAGCACGACATTTTTGAGTACCGGGTTGTCTTCCCTCTTCGATCCCAGCACGCTTGGCCAGACTTGACAGGTTAGTCTGCTACTGGAGGCACCGCGGAGAGGTGGAGCAGGGTCTGGATGGTGTTGGTTCACCGATCCTGGCGCAAGCCATCAGCTGTGGGTCGCTGACAACTTCCAGCTCTGGTGCTGGTGGGTACACCTTCGCCTTGTGTCTATAAGAAACAGTTGTAAAAAAACGAACACTAGCTAATGTCAAAGGAACTAATCGTAACAACAGATAACTCTGGATGCATTTCTTATATTTCATTCCTTGGAAATAAAATATCCACCGGAGGAAGTCACAACGGTATGAGATTCTCTTTGGTTTGTAATTATTCAGGGTAAACTTGTCGACCTTAGAGGTCGCAAGAAACAGGGTCGGCGGTCCACCAGCTGACAGGACCTACGACCTCCTAATCGTTCTCCATTGATAACAAATTGCGTCCAAACAGGCTGGCTAAAAGGAGACAAATAACAATCAATAAATATTGTAGAGGGAACCCCTCGAGGCGAGCTGCGAATCATTTCAGGGGCTGTGGTACGTTTGCAGCACTTGTGAAAAAAATTACAAATAATCAACAACAAAAAAAGCAAACAACAATAGATAGTCCAAAGCAGGTTCGAACTCGTACACCTCGACACAGCGCCCTGCCACGAGAATCAAACGCTAGAGCACACGGCCAACTAAGCTACCTAAAAAAAATCACTATCATTGGCGATATCTTTCACGTAGATGTACTCATGACTTTAGTACACGAACACAACTCGGGAATAAATTGTGTATCTGTATTTTTCCTATTAAGACAAGTATCTCCCGGATAGGGTAGGGCTGGATACTTGCGTTGCAGACACACATCTATAGGACGAAATAACACGAATAGTAGTTTCCAGTGGTTGAGACTGGAGGCAAATAATAATAAAAATGAATTTTATTTTAGAGGGAAACTTCCTAGGCGATAGATCTGCGAATAATTTCATAGCCTAGGTTGTTTTTTTCTGGTAATGTTTACAGCTCTGGGAAAAATAAATCACAAATAATCAACAACAGAAAAAAAGCAAAGAACAACAGGAGTACAGGTCAGATCCTGCTTCAGACTATCGATTGTTCATTTTTTTCTGTTTGTTGATTATTTATGATTTTATTGCGAGTGTTGTAACCATACCTCTTTCCCTGAAATGATTTGCTGGCTAACGGAAGCTAGGATCGTCGTGTTCCCTGTAATGGTGGCTCGGATAGAAAAACAAAAACAAAACAAAACAACTAATCACCGTAACAACGGTTTTAATTTAACGACCTAAAAGTCGCCAGTAACACGCTGCAGATGTTGCGACTTTGTACGATGGAAGATTACATCTCCCTCTTCTAGCACGCAGGTAATAAAGTATCACTGTTATGTCATGTATGATATTAGAAAGAAACATTTCATTGTTTCGATTGATCGTTCCATATAGTGGGGCAAACAAGATTAATTGTTGTTGTTATCTATTCTGTTCATGGTATCAATATCATTGAAATCGGAAATTTCACATATCCGCTCCACTACTGCTTCCGCCAAAGCTCGTTGGCAAACTCTGTTAATAAGGTCAACTACCATGTCGCCCTTATCGGCGGAATAAGCGACGATTTCAAGCGACGTTCATCGATAAGAAAGTGCACATTGTCAGGTTTTATCCATGGCCACAAATGTGAGATAGTGATTGTTTGATTTATTGAAGTTTGTGGTAAAGCTAAAACTGCATCCTATTCAACCTTACATGATCTCTACATGAGGGCTATATCGAAATAACAGATAAATGTCACCTTAATCTATATAATATTTGTCTCCTTTTCTTACATTCATCATATGGCTACAACAGGAACGATAACTCTTTTCGCCACCCGTCATGACAAAAAAAAACGTGAAGTCGACGTAGACGCGTTGTGGATGTGGTTTATTTGCGATCCCACGAATTCAAGTTCAGCGGGATAATTTTAAGTACAGGGGTCTTCCGTCTGTAATATCCTAGTTTAAATACATAAATTAAAGTGATCTCCCCTTAGTTGCAGCATAACAAAACTACAGTGTTTCTTAAACACTAACAATGATCTCTATGTTCATCACTAACGCAATTTATTTTATTTGTGTGGGTTAGGTATGGTGTTAGGAAACATCGGACGTTACCGTCACGTTGTTTCTCTTTCCTCCCTTCTCTACTAGGGGTCTTCTAGTGGCGGATTAGAAAACCATCGAATAAAGAGCCATGTTATTTAAGGGGACGTTACTTTACCGATCGGAAATAATTTATGTCACTAAACTAAGACTTTACCTCTTCCCTCTTCGATCCATACTCGGCTAGTTTGTTTACAGGAGCACCACAGGAGAGTGGAGCAGAGTGTTGATCAGCCTTGCTGTTCGTCAGTCCTGACGGAAACAGTTCTGGTTCGCAGACCTTACTCAGGTCAGTTGCTGGACAGGCTTATATCATAAAACGCCATCGGTGCCACAGCACGGTTGTGGTGACATGCCACAGCTTTTGGGGGTGAAGGGTAGTGACGTGGGGACAGGGTGGCCGCTCTCTCATTGAAGAATTAAAGTGTGTCAATATGGGGGCTGAGTTCCCACCATGTTATCTCGTCAAGGCAGTTCATAAACAGGAGACAAATAATTATAAATAAATATTATCATAGAGGGAAACTTGCGATGCGATATATCAGAGAATCAGTTCATGGGGAAGAGGTATGTTTACAACTCTCGGGGAAAAATCACAAATAATCAACAACAGAATTTAAAAAAAAAAAAAAAAAGAACAATGTATGGTCCGAAGCAGGATCGAACAGTTATCTCTGGAACGTTAAAATTTGGAATGCATTTCTTATATTTTATTCCTAAATTCCTGAATTCTTGGGAATAAAATATCCACCGGAGGAAGTCACAACGGTATAAGATCCTCTTTGGTTTGTAATTACTCAGGGTAAATTTGTCGACCTTAGAGGTCGCAAAAAACAGGGTCGGCGGTCCACCAGCTGACAGGACCTACGACCTCCTAGTCAGTCTTCATTGATAACAAATTGCGTCCAAACAGGCTGGCTAGAAGGAGACAAATAACAATCAATAAATATTGTAGAGGGACCCCTTCGAGGCGATAGGTCAGTGAATCATTTCAGGGGCTGTGGTATGTTTGCAGCACTCGGGAAAAAATTACAAATAATCAACAACAACAAAAAATTTTAAAAATTAAAAAAAGCAAACAACAATAGATAGTCCAAAGCAGGCTCGAACCCTTACCCCTTGCCACAGGAAACCAAATCTGAGTTGGTCGTTCGCTCTAGCGTTTGGTTTTTCGTGGCAAGGCGCTGTGCCAGGAAGTATGGGTTCGATCCTGCTTCGGACCATATATTGGTCTTTATTTCTTTTTTCTGTTGTTGATTATTTATGATTTTTTTTCCGAGAGCTGTAAACTTACCACCTCCTCTGAAATAATTCGCAGGACGTAACCACATTTCTCCGCCGCAGTCATTGACGATTTATCTATTTCAGTGTTAACGAATTAGTCAATTCATAATTCATATAAAATATCATTGCCATATATTTTATATAAACTAAACGTGAGTAATTTTAGTGATCATTCAAATATTTTCTAACAGATATTGTATTTACCTTGAGAACTGTCCTTTAGTTTGGGTGCCAGAGATTGTGTGTTGGACAAAAAGACGTGAGTAGTCCAGCATTGACCACATTTAAGATGTGCTGAGGGTGGAGGGACAATGCGTCCCTAAAGTCTGGGCGCAAAGACAAAAATACAATTTTTCAAGGAATGAAATTTCTTCTTCTTCTTTCCTTCCTCATTCTCCTTTCAGCATCGAGGGGAGATTTAATTTGCGTTTTTTTTTTTTTGCTCTTCTGTTCGCATCTGCTGCTGTTATGTTTCCTAGTGCTTCTAATATTATGTCAGTCCAACTTTTCCGCGTCATCATTTGGGTCGGTCACTGACCAAACAACTTGATGATTTAGACTTTGCTGATGACATAGCTCTCCTATAACACAGCCATCAACAGATGCAGGATAAAATGGGTATATTAGATGAGAGATCACAACAGCTAGGACTAAAGATTAATAGAGATAAGACCAACATTATGAGAATTAATGCAGTTGGCAATCACCAAATACAACTATGAGAAATACCTCTACTAGACGTACAATCTTACATATATCTAGGCAGTAATATAGATAAAGAGGGAGGAACAGAAAATGATGCCAAAAAAAGGATATCAAAAGCAAGAGGAGCTTTCATTGCACTGGGAAACATATGGAAATCCAAAGAAATTAGGTTAAATATAAAAATAAAAATTTTCAACTCAAATGTTAAGTCGTTCCTATTATATGGCTGTGAAACATGGAGAATAACAAAATTGACAATTACGAAGGTACAGACTTTCAGTAATGGATGCTTACGCAGAATAAAGGGATGGAAATGGCAGGACAGTCACTAACGTGGAATTATGGAAATGTACCGGTCAAATACCAGTGGATAAAGAGATACAGCGAAGACGATGGCGATGGATAGGACACACACTACGGAAGCCAACTGAGAGTATTACACAACAGGCCCTTTTTTGAATCCCCAGGGGAAAAGACAAAGAGGAACCCCAAGGAATTCTTGGAGAAGACAGATCGAAGCAGAGATGAAGATGATGGGGAAGACATGGAATGATCTTAAAAGAATTGCAAAAAACAGAACGACTTGGAAAGTGTTTGTTGAAGACCTATGCTCCACTGGGAGCTAAAAAGGAGTGAATTGAATGAATTTGGGCCTAGTGTTCTAAAACCACTGTTCCGCTGGCTGAAAAGCTGACGTACGGGGTTCGAAGCCCGCGGTAGACAGAAAGGATTTTTTCTATCGGTGGTGAAATAAAAATACTGAGTCTCACACGTCGTGGCGAGTGCTTGACCAAGCGGCCTTTATCCCTCTGGTTCTATCGTTGCCCCCGACGTACACCAGCAATGGTACTATGTGTCGTAAAGATAGTTCTCGCAACGTTTCGCAACATTTTATTCTATTGGAATATTAAATATGGTCTTCAATAAAAACAAAATGAATTTTTTAAAAAGTGAACTATCCCCGTCACGCCAAGTGGCGTATAGGGAATATGGTGTTAGTGACCATACAATTTACAGACCTTCAGCACATGATTTTTGGGATAATGTGGTCGGTGTTATTCCTGTGCCGCTTTACTTTCCCAGAAAAAAAATCCGGTACCCATTAAAGGCTGGGTGAACCAAAAACCGTCGGTTGGGATCGAACCCTACCTCTTGTCCTATGTAGTCCAGTTCACTAACCACTGAGCTATCGCCAAGGTCTTCAATAAGATTCCCATCATTTGGGATGCAAAGGTTGACCCGCTTTGTAAAATTCACGTGAACTCGTAATAAATTCACATTGCTGTCAATGTTAGCTCATTCACTCTTTATGCGTTGAATCACGTGTAACCACCTACATTTGTTTAAGTTCTGGCATTAACATGTCTCGTCCAGTGAGAAGTACCAGTTCAATTCTATCTTCTTACAACTTATATTTAATCTGTGGAGAAAAAGTTATAGTTCATGAGATTCCCTGTGTGTCCAGACTTTCGGGACACCCTGTATAACACTCTATATTCCCGGTACTTCACTCAATATTCCTTGTACATAACTCTATATTCCCAGCATGTCACTCTTTATTCCCTTACGTCACTGTATATTCCCTTAGGTCACTGTATATTCCCTGTACGTCACTCCATTTTCCCTTATGTCATTCTATATCCCATGTATGTCACTCTAAATTCAATGTACGTCACTCTATATTCCATGTACGTCACTCTATATTCCCTGTACGTCACTCTAAATTACATGTACGTCACTCTATGTTCCATGTACGTCACTCTAAATTCCATGTACTTCACTCTATATTCCATGTACGTCACTCTATATTCCATGTACGTGACTCTAAATTCCATGTACTTCACTCTATATTCCATTACGTCACTCTATATTCCCTGTACGTCACTCTTTATTCCCCGTATGTCACGCTATATTCCATGTACGTCACTGTAAATCCCATGTACTTCACTCTTTATTCCCCGTACGTCACTCTATATTCCCTGTACGGCACTCTATATTCCCTGTACGTCACTCTTTATTCCCCATACGTCACTCTATATTCCATTACGTCACTCTATAACTCATGTACGGCGCTCTATATTCCATGTACGTCACTCTATATTCCATTACGCCACTCTATATTCCCTGTAAGTCACTCTATATTCCTTGTACTTCACTCTTTATTCTCCGTACGTCACTCTATATTCCATTACGTCACTTTGTAATTCCTGTACGACACTCTATATTCCCTGTACGTCACTCTTTATTCCCCGTACGTCACTCTATATTCCATTACGTCACTCTATAATTCATGTACGGCACTCTATATTCCCTGTACGTCACTCTTTATTCCCCGTACGTCACTCTATATTCCATTACGTCACTCTATAGTCCCCGTACGTCACTCTATATTCCATTACGTCACTCTATAATTCATGTACGGCACTCTATATTCCCTGTACGTCACACTCTAGACGTGATTACTAAGGTTTATTTTTAAATCTGTGTCTACAGATTAAGTTCGAATTGACTACAGTTATTTACTAAATGATTACCTCACACCGTTTGCTAACAAACTGCTACTTGTGTCTCACCTTTGATTTAGTCTAGCTCCGATGTTTCGTTTGAATTTTGTTGATTAATGAAAACATTTCTTTCTTTCAGAATTCAATTAGAGAATCTCACGGATAAACAGGCGCTATGAATCTGTCACTCACTTATGTCACTCCTCCTCGTCATGGCTTACAACAGACCTATGTCCACGCCCAATTCATCAATTCGAATGCGAACAACATGGAAAAGCAGTGGCTGTTTCGGACGTCCCCTCAAGATGTCCCCGTTCACCAACAGAGCCATATCGCGGGAGATCAAGGACCAGGGTTTCTCACTTCGTTGTCTCACATGCCCTGCATAGAATCGTTTAATTTGCCTAGCTACGAAGTTGGGCCTAGTTTCTATAATTTTAGCACGATCCCCGCAGATAGAACAAGTGGATTACGCAGTAGTTTACAAGAAAATGCTGCGGTTCCTGTCAGTAATTGTTACTTAATGTCGAACAGAGGCACAAACAATCCGAACTCGAAACTCGCAACAGAAAGTGACGAGCCCAGCTCAGGATGTAAAGTTCGCACTTTGGGGAGTCAGTTTCCTAGACGGACAAATTCCCCGCCTCCTGATAAAAGAGCCCATACGCCCCCTTTGTCACCGACACTGTCATGCGGTGATGTTAGACAAGTGACTTGTTCCATTACGAATAATTCCAACAGCACAGACAAAGAGGATTGCAAAGATAGTGTTAATTGTTTGTGTGATGACATGGGCATGACAGACAATAATAGTGAGACGTCAAGTTTTAATGCAAAGACAAAACAATGCACGCGTCAACAACATACAGACAACAATGCTTCAAGTCAAACTAATGTTAGCCCAGTTGCGCAGTTTTGCGAGAAAGGCAGCGATATTAGTAGCGATGATGATAATGATGACGATGATGAATACCTTCAAGTTGATTCACCTTCTTCATCAATAATTGGCGAACATCGTCATTCTCGTCCCTCCACTTACACCGACGAAGACCGACATTCTCAAGAGGATGATCTGAGAAGCTTAGGAGAAGACGATATTAGCCATGATAACTGTGATATCGATGACCGCACGTCAACATCAAAAGACTTCGACGTCCTTAGTGACAGTGATTGCCCCAAAAAAACATCGGAAGCTTCCACTGCTAATTCCATAGGAAACAACACAACCGTTAAGAAGAAATCAAGCCTTGTCAAGCCTCCATATTCTTACATAGCTCTGATTACAATGTCCATTCTACAGTCGCCTAGAAAGCGTCTTACCTTGTCCGGAATATGTGACTTCATAATGAACAGGTTCCCTTACTTCAGGGAAAAGTTCCCAGCATGGCAGAACAGCATCAGGCATAATCTATCACTCAATGACTGTTTCGTTAAGATCCCACGCGAGCCGGGTAACCCAGGCAAGGGCAACTACTGGACCCTTGACCCCGAAAGTGAAGACATGTTTGACAACGGGAGCTTCCTACGTCGAAGGAAACGCTACAAGAGGCCCAGTCACATGGAAATGATGAGCCAGGTTCCGTTCATGTCAGCGGCGGACTCATATTTTCACCGGCAGCGGTTTTTAGTTCCTCATTCCCCGCAACACGGGGCCTTTCATCCCGTCTCAGGACAGTTGGGCTACCCGTTCGTCTCTCCAGATTTGTACAATCCACTCGCGATGATGAGGAACGATTACCCTGCCTCTATCCATCCCCAACGCCCAGAAAACCGTGAACAATTCCAAACACTTCTTGGGCGGGTCGGAGTTAATGACCTTCCCACTGCTGCTGCTAGTAGATCAACAACACTTCAAGGTCATCCAAGTCATTCAATTCAACATCAGCTTCGACTGGACGTTCAAGACAGATGTCAAGGATCGCATCGAGATCGAAACCCACACATTCCAGCATCGCAACCTCATTCCTCTCACTCATCACCTCCACATTTACCACCACCACCATCACCATCCACAACCACACATGTCTCAAACAACAAATTCTCGTCGACGACTGGAATGAAGACAGGTTTCACGATTGATAATATTATCGGAGCTTCTTTAACATCATCATCGTCAGCATCACCGTCTTCATCTCCATCGTCAACTGATGCTAAATTGAAGAAACATGACTCTGTGATAACATCACCAGCGTCATCAGTAACAGTTCCATCCCCTTCAACCAACATACCGAGATTACTGCCAGCCTACCATCCAGGTCTAACGAAGATGGACTTAACAGCGCCTCCATCACTTCCACATCAACAGTTCCAGCACACCAGCGCTTGGAACATCGCTCGAAGAGGTGGCCTAAGTGGCAGTGCGTTTATCTCCCCCTTTGCAGGGACATGGTCAAACTTAATTCCCCGTGACCTTGAACATTACCGACAGTACATGCAGGCATGTGTCATTTCAGGCTGGCCAAGGTGATCCCAACACTGCTTTCTTAAACAAACCGTACACGTCTCGAATATTTGTCAAATATTTATATTTTATTTTGGATAAAATTATCATCTTTTGAAACAAGTGTTCTTTGCTGTAAAGGTATATAAAGTCTATTATTTGATAATGAAACGTGTATTTATAATGTCTCAAGATATAAAATAGTTTTGAACAGGACAAAACCCTTTGGTTGAAGACAAGATTAAACAGTTTAATCTGAACGTGACTGATCATACAATCTGATATTTTTCCTGAGATATCTTTCTTTATTTAATCAGACTGGTTAATAAATGGACATTTGACAAGAAAACAGAAAACTGAAGAAGAGAACAGAAAAACTGAAGAAGAGAACAGAAATCCCTTGATTTATAGAAGTATGGGACGAATTAAATGGAAATAAAATATATTTTTTTAAAAAGATGAAGAATTAACAACTAAAAATGAAAAGAGAATTATTAAACATAATTAAAAGAAAACAAATGAGATTTTTGGGTTATGTTAAAAGACACAACAGCCTTCTAAAAGCAGTCTTGGAAGGGAAAATACAAGGTAAAAGAAACAGAGGCAAACCAAAACTAACATGGGCGAGTAGCATCAAAAGATGGAGAAGTCAGCCTATGACAACCTGCATTATCACAGCAAGAGACAGAACAGATTGGCGCTCCGTGGTAACCAACCTTCGATGTGGAGACGGAATTTAATGAATGAATGGCGCTCAGTGGTAGCCAACTTTCAATGCGGAGACGGCACACAATAATGATGGACAGAATATGTTAACATTCATATATCATAACCCCTATATAGCATATGTCATAACCCCTATCAGACTTATTGCATTTATCGAACTCGTGCAAAACACTGTAGCCCTAGACATGTCAATGTCTGTGCTACTTGCTACCACTAGCACTTATAATTGTAATGTTTGGACTGTGGACTTTTTTCAATAAACAATTACTTCTACTAGTAAAGGTTATAATAAAAGGAAATAATTTGTTTCAAAACAAGTTATACTTTCAATTGTTTCTGTTTTATTTATTTTAGAAATCAATGCTCAATGCCTTATTACTTTGTTTGACTTAGTTCAAACCATCTGTGGAGATAGGGTGGTCTAGCGGTAAGACATTGACCCCTGGACAGGAAGGTTCCGGTTTTCCATCCTCACCACGGGCGGTAGGAATTTTTCAAAAATCAAACCTGTAGTTTCTTCGTGGATTTACCTTCCCCTGGTCTCTGGTAGGTGAGATCCCATGTCTAGTCTTCTCTGGGTAGTGAGATCCCATGTCTAGCCTTCACTGGGTAGTGAGATCCCATGTCTAGCCTTCTCTGGGTAGTGAGATCCCATGTCTAGCCTTCTCTGGGTAGTGAGATCCCATGTCTAGCCTTCACTGGGTAGTGATATCCCATGTCTAGCCTTCTCTGGGTAGTGATATCCCATGTCTAGCCTTCTCTGGGTAGTGAGATCCCATGTCTAGCCTTCTCTAGGTAGTGAGATCCCATGTCTAGCCTTCTCTGGGTAGTGAGATCCGATTTCCAGTACTCTCTGAGTAGTGAGATCAGATGCCTAAACCTCTCTGGATAGTGAGATCCGATGTCTAGCCCTTTCTGGATAGTGAGATCCGATGTCTAGCACTCTCTGGATAGTGAGATCCAATGTCTAACCCTGTCTGGATAGGGAGATCCGATGTCTAACCCTCTCTGGATAGTGAGATTCGATGTCTAGCCCTCTCTGGATAGTGAGATCCGATGTCTAGCTCTCACTGGATAATGAGATCCGATGTCCAGCCCTCTCTGGATAGTGAGATGCGATGTCCAGCCCTCTCTGAATAGTGAGATCCTATGTCTAGCCCTCTCTGGATAGTGAGATCCGATGTCTTGCTCTCTCTGGATAGTGAGATCCGATGTCTTGCTCTCTCTGGATAGTGAGATCCGATGTCCAGCCCTCTCTGGATAGTGAGATCCGATGTTCAGTTCTCTCTGGATAGTGAGTTCCGATGCCCATCCCTCTCTGGATAGTGAGACCCAATGTCTAACTCCTAACTATCTCTGGATAGTGAGATCCAATGTCTAACTCTCTCTGGATAGTGAGATCCGATGTCTAGCTCTCTCTGTACAGTGAGATCCGACGCGTAGTCCTCTCTGGTTAGTGAGATCCGATGTCTAGTCCTCTCTGGATAGTGAGATCCGTTGTCTAGTCCTCTTTTGATAGTGAGATCCGATGTCTAGTCCTCTCTTGGTAGTGAGATCCGATGTCTAGCTCTCTCTCTGGATAGTGAGATCCGACGTTTAGCTTACTCTAGATAGTGAGATCCGATGTCTAGTCCTCTCTGGATAGTAAGATCCGATGTCTAGCCCTATCTGGGTAGTGAGATCCGATGTCTAGCCCTCTCTGGATAGTGAGATCCAATGTCCAGCCCTCTCTGGGTAGTGAGATCCGATGTCTATAGCCCTCTCTGGGTAGTGAGATCCTATGCCCAGCCCTCTCAGATAACGACGAAAAACAGGAGATCCTGTGTGCACTCCGCACACGTTAGAGAACACTTGGTAGTTTGAAGTTGAAAAGAGTAGGCCAAAAATGGCAGCTGTCCGGGCAAAAATGGTTAAACAAATGCAACAAATAAACTGAAGACTGATGTATCTGACCGAACGGCGCAGATAATGCAGGTATATCGTAAACCAGCGACACGACGCATCCACGACTACTTGATGTGTGAACGTTAAAAAGAAGAAACAGTCTGCGATTATTGTTAGTAGATCATGTACTAGAACGACACACGATTCCTTACCATGGAAAGCATGTTGTAAAAAGGTAGAGGGAAGAAGAGCAAGAGGCAGACACAGAGTAAGATGAACAGAAAACATCAAAGAAACGCTACAATAACAATTGATAATGAGTGAAGGCGAAAATTGAAGGAGTAGACCTGGCGACAGTTCAGAACTACAACTACCTTTGACATACTATAACCAGTGATGGAAAATGTACAACTGAAATAAACAAAAGAATAGGAATGGCGAAAAGTAATGAAGAAATAAAGTCAGGAAGAACATACTAACATCAAAACAAATAACACCAGGGCTAAAACTAAGAATAGCAAAATGTTTTGTCCTCTCAACATTTCTGTATGATGCAGAAACATGGACATTAGACAAGAAAATAGAGCAGAGAATTACAGCCCTTGAAATGTGGATATATAGAAGAATAGGTAGAATTGGATGGAAGGAATAGAAAACAAACGATGAAGTCTTAAAACAACCAAAAATGAAAAGAGAACTACTAAACACAATTCAAATAAGACAAATGCGATTTTTGTGCCATGTTAAAAGACACAATAGCCTACTAAACGTAATCTTGGAGGGGAAAATACAAGGTAAAAGAGGCAGACCAAGACTAACATGGACGAGTAACATCAAAAGATGGACAAATCAGCATATGACAACCTGCACCATCAAAGCAAGAGACAGAGCAGAATGGCGCTCCATGGTAGCCAACCTTCGTTGCGGAGATGGCACTTGATGATGATGATGAAGTCGCCAAAAAGTTGAGAACCAGAACTTTGTATCTCCCTCGACACCCGAATGTGTACAAGAGGAAGGAAAGATAAGAGAGATAGAAAAAAGCAAATGTGTTGTTCTTTTGTAACGATGCCGTGGCAATTCTAACAATGTTTTCACTTATCAAAGGATACTTCTTTTTTTTTTTTTAAGGCTTTATCATCATGTATTTTGTATCTCTCCTTACTTTTATATCTGTCTGTTTTTTAATCTGTCTGCCTGCCTGTCCGTCTATCTATCTGACTGTTTGTCAGGTTGTCTTTCTACATGCTTGCTCACCTGTCTGTCTATCCGATTGTCTGTCAGGTTGTCTTCTTCCCTGCCAGTCTATATACCTGCCCGTCTGTCTGCCTGTCTACCTATCTACCTATCTACCTGTCTACCTATCTACCTGTCTACCTATCTACCTATCTACCTGTCTACCTATCTACCTATCTACCTGTCAACCTATCTACCTATCTACTATCTACCTGTCTACCTATCTACCTATCTACCTGTCTACCTATCTACCTATCTACCTGTCAACCTATCTACCTATCTACCTGTCTACCTATCTACCTATCTACCTATCTACCTGTCTACCTGTCTACCTGTCTACCTATCTACCTATCACGATAGACAGACCGCACTATGGCTCTGCATGTTATAACATGCTAAGTCTATCAAGATTTTTTTTTTTAATAGTGACGTCTTGCGGCGTTATGGACAAAAAAATGTATCTTACTTGTTAGCTCCTTGATCACATTTGTAGTTCTCCAGGTCTGGTTCAAACTGTTTATTTTTTTAAATTCACTTTTCATCGCACAGTTTGATGCAGTCACGTCTCTCAAACTAGAAGACTGTAATGATTTCATTGCTGATCAGCTAATTCTTTGCCGCTGATTTTTGTTTTGTTAAATATCCGTTCTCACTTCGCCAGTCTGTTTCCAGGGGTACAGCTGGGAGGCGGGTATGGTGTAGATCAGCACTGTCGGTTGTCGACCTTCACTTATATAGTCAGTTATAAGTTGCCGGCCAAACGCTGCTGGGTGTCTTAAGCTCCACTCAGTTGCCTTAAGCTCCACTCAGTTGCCTTAAGCTCCACTGATATGTCTTAAGCTCCACTCAGTTGCCTTAAGCTCCACTCATATGTCTTAAGCTCCACTCAGTTGCCTTAAGCTCCACTCAGTTGCCTTAAGCTTCACTCATATGCCTTAAGCTCCACTCAGTTGTCTTAAGCTCCACTCAGTTGCCTTAAGCTCTACTGATATGTCTTAAGCTCAACTCAGTTGCCTTAAGCTCCACCCAGGGATGGCGTCATAGGACGCACCAAAATGGCAGCTTATTTATATTCGAGCCATGGACTAAGCAATGTTTACTTTGAACACCACGATATCTGTTATTGCAGCGAGTTGGCAGATTTTTGAAAATGTGTTCAGGGGTTTGAACATAAATGTTTGTTCACAGTTCGTTGTAGAGTCGTTAATTCGATGGCTTCGTTTCGGACGTTTGGTAGCTAAGGACCTAACTTGTGCAAACGGATGGCATTGGCAAGGATCATTTTGAATCTATGAAGTGGGCTCATTTTGTGTTTAACTCAAAAGCATATGTGCTTTTTAACCAAAGACCTTTTTTTTGGGGGGGGGAGGGGGGGGGGAACTCAAGGAAGATATCCCCGATGGAAGAATAAATTGTACTATTAGTCCCATAAATGATTCGCTTCCAGAAGTTTATGATGTAAACAAAGCAGTTTTGTAATTGCAAATGAATAATGTCCACACCTATAATTGGTCAGGACTGTGTAGCAGCAGCAGCTTTATAGCGAACACAGAAAACATCATAGGATTGTGCTGTTCTGAAGCAGCTATGCCATGCTACCCTAGAATTGCCTTTAATGGGATTACTGTGACCACAAACCACTCTCCATGTGTGTGCCACATATTTACACCCCGGAAAGAAATACTGAATATAACAACATCATATGCCGTCTGTGATATTAATGACCACAAACCAGGAGCCTCCTGTATGATTGATACAACTGTTGCACCAAGCACTTCATCAGCAGAGCCAGATCTATGGAATGTTAATCTGACATTGTTCTTGAATGATGTCCAAGTTAATGAGACATCAGAATCGTGTGGCAGCAGCTACAAGACGGGAGCAGAGAACATCATCAAGTTCTGCTGCTATAAAGGAGACTTGCCTTGCTATCACAGAATTGCCTTAAATGGGATCACTGTAGTTGAAAACTTCTCCTCTTGTGTAAACTACACATTCACATCTAAGAGCGAATCAGTGAAGGTCACAAAATCATATTCTCTCTTTGGTTTTACTAACTACAGGTCAGGTGGCTTCTGTTGGATTGGAAATGATAACTTACCACCACTGTGTGTCTATATGTTTGGAATTGGAGTCATCAACGATGGCCTAACATCATCAAGTGCTACGACGATCATCATTTTCGGGAGAATGCGAACTTCCATGGTATATGGTGGATAGGCGGCAGGAACCATTGAAGGCTATGTCTGAAAAGTGTTCCTTCTTGCAGTTTCCTCATATTCCAAGTCCGGCTTGTTGCAGGAGCTACTGAGTTAAGTGCTCTGTGCACACCGTGAGCTGTGTGTCTCATCCGTTTTGATCCTGTTTCGATATCCCGCTTGTTTACGATGAATGATGATATCGTATGACAGGGAACAGTTGGCTGTGTTCACTTTCTGCGCGGTTTCGCCTTATGTCTTTTGGCGTGTGCTGAGACTGCTACGATGGGAACTACAGTTACCTTTCTTTGTTTGGGAGATGTGTTAGTAATTCGGATGATTCCACTGGCACGGGCGGTTGAGCAATTATGGATTTTAATTCGTTTGCAGTGATACCGAGGCCTTCCATAACCAATAACCAATAACCAATAACCAATAACCAATAAGCTCCACTCAGATGTACGAAAGCAAACCAGAACACATAGCGGACATACAACTTGTTATTAATGCAGTCTATTTAGTTTAGTCTTTCTCTATTGTGCTGTCCTAAATGGATATTCAATTTTTGTTTCTTTTAGTAAATAATCTAATGACGTTTCTGATGGTTTCTTTGAATAGTTTTTATAATAATAAAAAAAAACATGATGTTACATATTTGGAAAAAAAAGGATGTTAATTTATATGGTTTACTGACGCATAACGGATTCAGACACATAGTTATTTCCCTTTCTTTGACCTTTAACACCACTCAAAAAGAAATATCTTTATAGAGTTACTGTGCTATAGCAGTAACATGGAAGTTATAAAAGGGGTAACAACGGTTTTATCGTTGGGCATTAATGTATATGAATGATAATGTTGAGTGTTTTTAATACTATGAAGACTACAAATTTGGCTATTAGTTGAGAAAACACACAAAATATGCGAAGTGAATGTTGAAAGTATTTGGAAAGAATCTAGAAAGAGTCCAAGAATATAGTTATCTTTGACATATTCCAAATGGTGGAAAATGTAAGACAGAAGGAAAAAAAAGAGTAGCAATGACAAAAAACAATTCTAAAAACATGAAAACTATACTCTCATGAAAGCATGACATATAACATATAGCATCAGAACTACAACAATGAATTGTAACATATTATGGTACAAAAAAATGGACATGAAATAAGAAAATAGAATAAAATTGAAGCCTTTGAAATGTAAAGTAAAAAGTGAAGAGCCCCGTCACGCCAAGTGGCGTATAGGGAATATGGTGTTAGTAACCATACATTCTACATACAGACCTTCAGCGCATGATTTTTGGGGTAATGTGGTCGGTATTATTTGAAATGTGGATCTATAGAAAAATGGGGAGGATTGGGTAGAAGGAAAAGAAGACAACCAAGAATGTTCTGAATCAGCTAAACATGGGAAAAAAGGAACAACTTAACACAATTAGAAAAATACAACCGAAATGTGTGGACACAACGTCCAACTAAAAGTAATATTGGAAGGGAAGGTACATGACAAGATAAGGCGGAGGCAGATCAAGACTAGAGAGGACTGATAGCATCAAAAGGTGGATAGATGAACTTATAACAACGTGCACTATCAAGGCAAAAGACAGTAAAATGGCGCTCCATGGTAGCCTACCATCGGTGTGAAGACGGCACCCAATGAATGAATAAAAGAGTTGAAGAAGCCTTTACTCTCCACTCTCCTTTCTCCACACTCCTCTATCCACACTCCTCTCACCACACTCCTCTCACCACACTCCTCTCACCACACTCCTCTATCCACACAACTCTCTCCACACTCCTCTATCCACACAACTCTCTCCACTCTCCTCTCTCCACACTCCTCTCACCACACTCCTCTCACCACACTCCTCTCACCACACTCCTCTATCCACACAACTCTCTCCACACTCCTCTATCCACACAACTCTCTCCACTCTCCTCTCTCCACACTCCTCTCACCACACTCCTCTCACCACACTCCTCTATCCACACAACTCTCTCCACACTCCTCTCACCACACTCCTCTCTCCACACTCCTCGCTCCACACTCCTCTATCCACACTCCTCTCACCACACTCCTCTCACCACACTCCTCTATCCACACAACTCTCTCCACACTCCTCTCTCCACCCTCCTCTCTCCACACACCACCCTCCACGCTCCACTCTCCACACTACTCTCTCCACGCTCCTCTCTCCACACTCCTCTCTCCACACTCCTCTCTCCACACACAACTCTCTCCACACACCTCTCTCCACACCCCACTCTCCTCTCTCCACACTCCTCTCTCCACACACCTCTCCACACCCCACTCTCCCCTCTCCACACTCCTATCTCCACACTCCTCTCTCCACACTCCTCTATCCACTCTCCTCTCTCCACACACCTCTCTCCACACTCCTCTCTCCACGCTCCTCTCTCCACACTTCTCTCTCCACACACCTCTCTCCACGCTCCTCTCTCCACACACCTCTCTCCACACCCCACTCTCCTCTCTCCACCCTCCTCTCTCCACACACCACCCTCCACGCTCCTCTCTCCACACACCTCTCTCCACACTCCACTCTCCTCTCTCCACCCTCCTCTCTCCACACACCACCCTCCACGCTCCACTCTCCACACTACTCTCTCCACGCTCCTCTCTCCACACTCCTCTCTCCACACACAACTCTCTCCACACACCTCTCTCCACACCCCACTCTCCTCTCTCCACACTCCTCTCTCCACACACCTCTCCACACACCTCTCTCCACACCCCACTCTCCTCTCTCCACTCTCCTATCTCCACACTCCTCTATCCACACTCCTCTGTCTACACTCCTCTCTCCACACTCCTCTCTCCACGCTCCCCTCTCCACACTTCTCTCTCCACACACCTCTCTCCACGCTCCTCTCTCCACACACCTCTCTCCACACCCCACTCTCCTATCTCCACTCTCCTATCTCCACACTCCTCTCTCCACACTCCTCTATCCACACTCCTCTGTCTACACTCCTCTCTCCACACTCCTCTCTCCACGCTCCTCTCTCCACACTCCTCTCTCCACGCTCCTCTCTCCACACTTCTCTCTCCACACACCTCTCTACACACTCTACTCTCACGTATGGGTGAAAACTCGCGTGCTAAGACCCCGATTCAAATCTCGCACCTTACGTTGAGAGTAAGGAGGCCCTTACTCTTTCCCGCTTTTATTACCTTCCAGTAAAAATATGATCATGTACACATTTTTTTCCTTAGTGAGCTGGGTGGCCTAAAGGTTGGACGTTAGTCTCTGGACAAGGAGGTCTCGGGTTCGATTCGCCCTACAGGAGCTAGAAATTTTTTTTTCTTAATCTATGGTTTATTCGTGGCTTCCCATTCCCTGGTCTCTTTGTCGCGAGATTCGATGTCTAGTTCTCTTGGATTCGGCGGAAAATAGGATGTCCCGTGCGCACTGTGCGCACGTTAGAGAACCTTTGGCAGTTGACAATTTATAAGAGTGGACGAATAATGAGCCGCTGACCGAACAAAGTTGATGGGAAAAAATCTAATCAAAACGTTCAACCCCTTCGCCGAAAAAAAATTACCTCTGAATTCGGAGAATATGTGCTTGTATGGCGAGGGACACCTGAGCATACGATTGACTGTGTGAAAAATAGGGTGGGTGGTGTGGGGAAGTTATTTTTGTGGGAAACATTCAGTCCCTGTGGAGTTCGCTAGAGGTATAAAGCTGACATGAGAAGGTAACAAAAATATAATCATTCATTGTCTTAGTATGACGGATTTGAGGGCATGGCTTTGGGATTGAACCACTATCCATTGTGTCAGTAAGCTAGATCGCTAACCGCTACGCCAATAGGACAGACAACAATTACATAGATCATGTTAGCACTCACATGCACATGGTTATGGTTATGGAAGGCCCCGGTATCGCTGCAAACGAATTAAAATCCATAATTGCTCAACCGCCCGTGCCAGTGGAATCATCCGAATTACTAACTCATCTCCCAAACAAAGAAAGGTAGCTGTAGTCCCCATCATAGAAGTCTCAGTACACGCTGAAAGACATAAGGCGAAACCGCACAGAAAGTGAACTTAGCCAACTGTTGCTTGTCATACGATATCATCATTCATCGTAAATATTTGGAATTTCGAAACAAATACACATATTAAGTTCGAAAACAAATTCGTTCAGAACATTGATACATAAATGTTAAATTCAAAAGACCAGAACTATAATGTAACACACACTTAGACCTAATCAAATACAATGCACCGAGCTAAAGGAAGAGGGCTTGGACATTTCGAGTGCCGGTATTGATCTCGCGAAAAAGTTCAGCTAGGGCTCGAGTTCGTGCCGACACAAATAAAATCGAACAAATCTTTGGACGAGAATTAAGACTAATGCTGGTTCCGGATCACGCAGGTCAACAGGTTAAGTAACAACAAATCAAAACAGAACGGATTGTAAACGGAGACAAGAAAATATAACATGAGCTGAGGTCATATTCGCAGTACAGATGAAATAAAAAAAAGGGGGTGGGGTGGGAAAATTCCTTTAAAAAAAGAGTATTGTACTGGGTAGTCAGCTTGTCAAAGTCAAGCCACAGAACAACGTCACGTGACGTACAGGTCATGACGTTTGTGGTAGCACTTGAAAAAAAAAAAACACTATTTTCACAATCTCTGTGTGTGTGGTGGGGAGGGAGGAGTAACATAATCGATGTTCTCTGTACCTGTACTGGTTTAAGGATCGTTGAATGGTCGATCAGGAAAAGACTAGCGAGCACAGACCAGGTCATTAACAACTGCTTGCACGAGGTTTCTCAATGAATGACAAGTTGTCTCTAAAGTAATCATCATCAAGTGCCTACTGGCGTAGGTGATCATGTCTCTCCACAATTTTCGATCTCGGCAGCTATTTATCATTTCTGTTGTTGACTTTCTGCCAAGCCATCCTCTTAAGCTGTATGTTATTTTTTTCTCTTTGCTTCCCTCTATCTCTTCGTCCCTCAATTTTTCCAGTTGTTACAATATATTCCAGTTGTTCTCTTCTCATTACATGGCCAAAAAAATGATGATTGTTTCTTCCTAATATTGGAAATTAGCTCTCTTTTTGCTTTGACCTCTCCCATAACATTTTCATTACTCTTCTTAGCTGCCCATGGTACTCTCAACATTCTTCATTAAAACCACATTTCTACAGACTCCAGTGATTTTCTTGTCTGCTGCCCTACTGTCCATGATTCACATCCATATGTCAAGACTGGCTCTACATAACTTTTAAGAACTCTTTTTCTTGTTTCGATTGTCAAAAATGGATTGCATAGTATCTTCCTCATTTTTTGGAAAGCTGCATTTTGCCTGAGCCATTCCCATCTCACCTCTTTTGTACATCTCTAATGTAATAGAAACATAATATTATGCAATAGCCGCAAGTAGCACTTTGGATGTTCCAAATTCAAAGCCAAGACACAGCTCACTGTTTTAATGTTTAAGTAAGACATTAGTTATGAACTGAAATTGGGTAGCCTTTATTCGCAAAGATCTTCAGGCGTAATACATTCTTCTTATTCTTCAAAATGGTATGTTATGGAAGTGGTTTAAATTTGTGACTGACCACACTAAAGATGAAATAATTTCTAGCTGTGGAATTTGTTAAAAATGTAGTTGTAATTAGCAGAATGTCCCGGTGTCACTGCAAACGAAGTAAAATCCTTAATTGCTCAACCGCCCGTGCCAGTAGAATCATCCGAATTAACTTAACAGAATTATTTTTATCTCATTGGCGTTTTGCAGACCAAGACTAACATGGACGACTAACATCAAAAGATGGACAAATCAGCCTATGACAAAATGCACCATCAAATCAAGCGACAGAGCAGAATGGCACTCCATGGTAGTCAATATTCGTTGCGGAGACGGCGCTTGATGATGATGATGATTGGCATTTTAAAATTTAAAAAGTAGGTCACAAATATGGTCGCTTTCCGGGCAAAATAATCCGCAGAAACTTACACACAACTTGGATCCCAAGATGCGTCACGACATTCGTGTTCATGGGCCAGGATTTTCTCTAGATTCTGCATGAGTGTATCAGAGCGTGCTAGGCAAGGTTGCGTACTGTCACCAGATTTGTTTAATATTTATAGTGAGATTATTTTAAGATCCATAAGGGGCATGCCTGGAATAATAATTGGAGGTCATAATGTAAATAATCTAAGTTATGCTGATGATACAGTCTTAATCGCTAAGAGTGAAAATGAGTTACAAGAAATGTTAGACACTATAGTGGAAAAAAAGCAAAAATAAAGGACTCAGCCTTAATAGCAAAAAGACAGAAGCAATGGTAACAACAAAGAAAAAGACATCACCTCAGTGCAAAATAAAGACAAGTGGAACAATATTAAAACAGGTAAATGAATTTAAATATTTGGGAACTTTGTTAACCTCAGACGGAAGATGTACAAAAGAGGTGAGATGCAGAATGACTCAGACAAAAGCAGATTTCCAAAAAAATGAGGAAGATACTATGCAATCCATTTTTGACATTAGAAACAAGAAAAAGAGTTCTTAAATGTTATGTAGAGCCAGTCTTAACATATGGATGTGAATCATGGACAATAGGACAACATACAAGAAAATCACTGGAGTCTGTAGAAATGTGGTTTTACAGAAGAATGTTGAGAATACCATGGACAGCTAAGAAGAGTATTGAAAACGTTATGAAAGAGGCCAAAGCAAAAAGAGAGCTAATTTCCAATATTACGAAGAAACAATAATAATTTTTTGGCCATGTAATGAGAAGAGAACAACTGGAATATATTGTAACAACTTGGAAAATTGAGGGACGAATTGATAGAGGGAAGCAAGGAGAAAACATACCAGACAGCTTAAGAGAATGGCTTGGCAGAAGGTCAACAACAGAAATGATAAATAACTGTCGAGTACGAAAGTTGTGGAGAGACAAGATCACCTACGCCAGAAGGCCCGGTACTTGGTGATGATGACGATGATATTAGAGCACCTATGGAGTCGTCGGGTATGCAGTGATGATGATCCTAAAAACAAACAAACAAGCAATGCAATCAGAATGGAAGTAAAATAACAATTCCAATCTAGAAACCACATGTAAGAGAGAACGAGAGAGAGAGAGAGAGAGAGAGAGAGAGAGAGAGAGAGAGAGAGTCTCGAAAGAGATAATACACAGAGCTATAAATAGAAATGTGTCAACAATGCCTTTTGAAAATGTGCTTAATTTGCCGGGACTAACAGTTCCTTGGCGGGAGCCGCGATAGCTCAGTGGTTAGTGAACTGGACTACAAAGGACAAGTAGTAGGGTTCGATCCCAACCGACGGCTTCCCGTTCACCCAACCTTTAATGGGTACCGGATTTTTTGTGGGAAAGTAAGGCGGCACGGGCGTAATACCGACAACATTACCCCAAAATTCATGTGCCGAATGTCTGTAAAATTGATGGTCACTAACACCATATTCCCTATACGTGACTTGGCGTGACGGGGGTACTTTACTTTACTAACAGTTCCCGATCACTCATTTAGAGCTGTGGTTTCTGTCACGTGCAATCACACAGTGCTTGACTCAACCAGAACATGATGATGATAACTGCAAACAAAAAAAAAGAGGAAGAAAAGAACATTGAGCGTTGTTGTAGCGTGGTTGACAGTAACGCTAAGATACTTGCACTTTTTGCTTCAAAACACCCAACTTTGCCAAGATATATTTTACTTACCGGGTTTGCATTCCCTCATCAATTCCCACTTGATGAGTCACTCGAGTCAGTCTGTTCCCAGTGATACCACCTCGAGGTGGAGTAACATCTTGACCACTTCTGTTTTCTGTTTCACTGAACCCAGATAAACCACCACTTTAATTCACTCACTAGGTGCCGTTTCCACATCGAAGGTTGGTTACCATGGAGCGTCATTTATTGGGTGCCGTCTCCACATTGAGGGTTGGCTATCATGGAACGTCATTTATTGGGTGCCGTCTCCACATTGAGGGTTGGCTAACATGGAGCGTCATTTATTGGGTGCCGTCTCCACATCGAAGGTTGGTTACCATGGAGCGTCATTTATTGGGTGCCGTCTCCACATTAAAGGTTGGCTATCATGGAACGTCATTTATTGGGTGAAGTCTCCACATTGAGGGTTGGCTAACATGGAGCGTCATTTATTGGGTGCCGTCTCCACATTGAAGGTTGGCTAACATGGAGCGTCATTTATTGGGTGCCGTCTCCACATTAAAGGTTGGCTATCATGGAACGTCATTTATTGGGTGCCGTCTCCACATTGAGGGTTGGCTAACATGGAGCGTCATTTATTGGGTGCCGTCTCCACATCGAAGGTTGGCTAACATGGAGCGTCATTTATTGGGTGCCGTCTCCACATTGAGGGTTGGCTAACATGGAGCGTCATTTTTTGGGTACCGTTTCCACATCGAAGGTTGGTTACCATGGAGCGTCATTTATTGGGTGCCGTCTCCACATTGAAGGCTGGCTATCATGGAACGTCATTTATTGGGTGCCGTCTCCACATTGAGGGTTGGCTAACATGGAGGGTCATTTATTGGGTGCCGTCTCCACATCGAAGGTTGGCTAACATGGAGCGTCATTTATTGGGTGCCATCTCCACATCGAAGGTTGGCTAACATGGAGCGTCATTTATTGGGTGCCGTCTCCACATCGAAGGTTGGCTAACATGGAGCGTCATTTATTGGGTGCCGTCTCCACATCGAAGGTTGGCTAACATGGAGCGTCATTTATTGGGTGCCGTCTCCACATCGAAGTTTGGCTATCATGGAACGTCATTTATTGGGTGCCGTCTCCACATCGAAGGTTGGCTACCATGGAACGTCATTTATTGGGTGCCGTCTCCACATCGAAGGTTGGCTACTATTGAGCGCCACTTATTGGGTGCCGTCTTCACATCGAAGGTTGGCTACCATGGAGCGCCATTTACTTGGTGCCGTCTACATTTCGAAAGTTGGCTACCATGGAGCACCATTTTACTTTCTCTTGACTATGTGATGCACATTGTCATAGATTCATCTGGCCGCTTTTTGATGTTATCAGTCAACTTTAGTCTTGGTCTGCCTCTGCCTCAGCTGCCTATTAACATTCCCTCCAAGATGACATTTACAAGTGTATTACATCTCTTCACATGTCCCAACAATTTCAGTTGTTCTTTTTCGAATTATGTTAAGTTGTTCTTTTTCCAAGATTAAATTGAATCATCATCATCATCAGGTACCAGGCCTGCCGGCGTAGGTGCTCATGTCTCTCCACAGCTTTCGATCTCGACAGTTATTTATCATTTCTGTTTTTGACCTTCTGCCAAGCCATTCTCTTAAGCTGTCTGGTATTTTTTCTCTTTGCTTCCCTCTATCTCTTCGTCCCTCAATTTTCCCAGTTGTTACAATATATTCCAGTTGTTCTCTTCTCATTACATGACCAAAAAATAATGATTGTTTTTTCCTAATATTGGAAATGATCTCTCTTTTTGCTTTGACCTCTTTCAGAACATTTTCATTACTCTCCTTAGCTGTCCATGGTATTCTCAAGATTCTTCTGTAAAACAATTTTTTACAGACTCCAGTGATTTTCTGTCTATACAGTAAACAGTACAATCTGTGGCTGCCCTGCTGCCTTGCATGTAAGCTCGGGGGAGTAAAAGGCTAAGGGAGGGTACTCCGATGTAAAACAACCCCACTGCCTTGTGGGTGAGCCATTTTAGTCAAAAGCTAGCGGAGTCAACCGTAAAACAAACCGACGGAAGGCAACAGAAAACTACCGTCGTAACTTCTTTGTACAATCATGAATTAAATTGAATGAGTAACATAAAACAGATGGACAAGTCAACCTGTGACAACCTGCACTATCAAAGCAAAATACAGGGCGGAATAGCGCGCCATCGTAGCCAACCTTCGATGTGGAGATGTTTTTAGCTATTCTTAGTTTTAGTTCCCTGATGTTATTTGCTTTGACGTGAGTATATTGTTAGTGTTGTTGAAGTGGCTATTCTTTTCGTTGTTACACTTCTTACATTGTATACATATACTTTATCATATTACTTACATTCATCATCATCATTGAGTGCCGTCTCCGCAACGAAGGTTGGCTACCATGGAGCGCCATTTTGCTCTATCTCTTGCTTTGATGGTGCAGGTTGTCATCGGTTGGTTTGTCCATCTTTTGATGTTACTCGTCCATGTTAATCTTGGTCTGCCTCTGCCTCTTTTACCTTGTATTTTCCCCTCCAGGGTCACTTTCAGTAGGCTGTTGTGTCTTTTAACATGGCCTAAGAATCGCATTTGTCTTGTTCTAATTGTGTTCAGAAGTTCTCTTTTCATTTTTAGTTGTTTTAAGACTTTGTCGTTTGTTTTCTTTTCCTTCCATCCAATTCTACCTATTCTTCTATATATCCACATTTCAAAGGCTTCAATTCTCTGTTCTGTTTTCTTGTCTAATGTCCATGTTTCAGCACCATATAGGAATATTGAGAAGATGTAACATTTTGCTATTCTTAGTTTTAGCTCTGGTGTTATTTGTTTTGATGTTAGTATGTCCTTCATGACATTAAAATTACTTTTTGCCATTCCTATTCTTTTGTTTATTTCAGTTGTACATTTTCCATCACTGGTTATAGTATGTCCAAGGTAGTTATAGTTCTGAACTGTCTCAAGGTCTATTCCTTCAATTTTGATATTCACTTGTGGGTTTTGAGTATTTTCTTTGTTTATGATCATAGTTTTAGTCTTTTTGATATTCATATCTAGTCCATATTTTTTGCTTGTCGTGTTTATTTCATTACTTGCATTGTATACACATATTTTATCACATTACTTAATTTGTATACACATACTTTATTACATTACTTACATTCTATACACATAATTTATTACATTACATACATTGTATACACATACTTTATTACATTACTTACTGTGTATAATCATACTTTATTACTTTACTTACATTGTATATAAATACTTTATTACTTTACTTACATTGTATATAAATACTTTATTACTTCACTTACATTGTATATAAATACTTTATTACTTTACTTACATTGTATATAAATACTTTATTACTTAACTTACATTGTATATAAATACTTTATTACTTTACTTACATTGTATATAAATACTTTAATACTTTACTTACATTGTATATAAATACTTTAATACTTTACTTACATTGTATATAAATACTTTAATACTTTACTTACATTGTATATAAATACTTTAATACTTTACTTACATTGTATATAAATACTTTAATACTTTACTTACATTGTATATAAATACTTTAATACTTTACTTACATTGTATATAAATACTTTAATACTTTACTTACAGAGAGAAAGAACTTTTCTTTCGGGACTGAAATAAAAATCGGAATCTCACTCGTCATGGCGACGTTTTTTTTTTTTTTAATTGATATTTCCACATGCAGATTATGCTAAATGTGCTGAAATTGTTATGCGTGTTGTTACAAAAGGGGGGCGGTGGAGGGATTACCAACGGGCTGTTTAAGTATCATTGATAATTCTATTATACAAGAAAATCACTGGAGGATGTAGAAATGTTTTACAGAAGAATGTTGAGAGTACCATGGACAGCTAAGAGAGCAATGAAGATGTTCTGATAGAGGCCAAATTAAAAAGACAGCTACATTTCAATGTTAGGAAGAAACGAATCATCATTTTTTGGCCATATAAGGAGAAGGGAACAGCTGGAATATATTGTGACAACTGGGAAAAGTTAGGGACGTAGAGATAGAGGGAAGCAAATAGAAAAGATACAAGACAGCTTAAGTGAAAGGATTGGCAAAGTTCAACAACAGAAATAATATATAACTGTCAAGATCGAAGGTTGTGGAGATACATTATCATCTACGCCAGCAAGCAGTGTACTTGATGATGATTATACAAGAATGAGAACTAGGATTGATCGATAACAAATTTCCTTAATCACAGAAACAAGATTTGAGAGCACTAGCCACGCTTTTGTATTTTTCAAGAGAAGCACATTTGCGCGTTTAATCCAGCAACACGAATCAGCCTCAATGACCGGAAAACACTGGCAACGTCGTACGCATTGAATCCGCAACGGTGGCCTTACATTCCATATGCCAGTTTGTTTGCTTGTACTATTCTGACCTGAAATTGTGAATAGAAGTTCTATTTTTTTTGGCCCACCAAAACGCCGATGGCAACAATTGATACTTTAATTATCATTCTACATTAACAAGCCAGGTACTTTCTGCGTTTCTCGATCGTCCCGGTTAGAGCAGATATTAGGGAAGCATTTTTAAGGTAAGAAAACGTGAAGCCTTACCGCACTGCCGTCAAAATGATTGTAGAGGGATTCAATGAATCAATTTTGCGTGTGTGAAGTGACGTCGATTTTTGATTCTGAGAGCAAGACAAACAAACAGCGACATTTTAAACGGATCAGTGGCACTAACGAGTTAATTGCTTGAAAGTTATTGTTATAAATGGAACACAAGAGCATTCTCTGACATACTTAATTATTTATTTATATCATTCCCTAACATACTTAATTATTTATTTATATCATTCCCTGACATACTTAATTATTTATTTATATCATTCCCTGACATACTTAATTATTTATTTATATCATTCCCTGACATACTTAATTATTCATTTATATCATTCCCTGACATACTTAATTATTTATTTATTTCATTCCCTGACATACTTAATTATTTATTTATATCATTCCCTGACATACTTAATTATTTATTTATATCATTCCCTGACATACTTAATTATTTATTTATAACCCACCCCCTTATACCATCATATGCCAACGATGCCACATGACCTATATTGGTGAGTCTGGGAGAAGATTAGCGGAAAGATTTTGTGAACATCTACGTGATGTCCAACAAAATACTGGTACCCCGGTGTCTTCCCACTTCATCTCCCCTGATCACAAGGGCAAAGACGACATCCGTGTCTCTGGTATTGTCCTTTGTCACTCTGGCGACCGCAGCCGCTATACTTTGGAAAATCGCCTTATAGTCCAGTATGGTTCGCTGACCCCGAGAGGTATGAATGTATCACACTCATACGCATAGTTTTCTTTTGGTTGCTCCTTCCCTTTTGCTTAGCCTTCTCTACTACACATATTTGGGTTCTTTGGTCTACTTACTATGCCATGCTTTTTATAGTTCTTCTCCTCTAGTCCCTTATGAGACACTTTGGTTTTCTCCTCTATACCTTTTTTTGTGCTCCTTACCCCTCATTTGTTTTTATTGTACCCCACTCTCAAACATCTCACTCTTACCGTCTTTTTACACCTGTTAGTCTACTATTCGATTCTTTCTCCTTTGTGTTTGCACACTGACCCCTGTGTGAACTCCTCTGGTTATGTGTACATTTACGCACTTTTTTGCACGTTTCTCGACGTTCACGACAGCCGCACTTGGTTACGATTGCATTTTGGATTTGACAGGATAGTTTTATTTATTTTGTTTTCTTTAACACATTTCGATTGTTTTTGTTTTGGTTGTTTTGTTATTAGTTTTGTGTGTGTGTTTTTTTGTTTGTTCCCGATGAAGGCCTATTGAGCCGAAACGTTGTTTAATCTGTGTCGTCCACTTGTCACGTAAAGCTTCTTACATACCATTTTTTTATTTTTTTATTTTTCCTCGTATCTTTATGTCCTTGTTTTCTAAATTTTCACATGTCTGTTGTATCCTCATTTACAATTTTTCACAATTTTTCTTTCTTTGGATGCATATTATTATTTTAACAATGTTCGTGCAAGAAATACTTATATGTACGATTAGGGTTTTAAATTGTTTATATATAGGCTGACTGCAATTACATTTCCTTTACGTTATGTAAATAAAATACCCCATGTCAGGAATTATCCAGTTATTTCTTTTAAGAAGTGAATGATGTGATGAGTATACAACAGAAATAGGCGTACTTAATTCATTATCTACATTTTTAAAATACAAACTTATTCGTTCCTCACATCTTGAATCTACTCAACTAATTCACTCACTTATTGATTAATCGAAAAATGCGAAAATGACTTGGAACGCACCCTGGCGCTCTCCGGTCAAAACGGTTGAAACAAAAATTGATTTGAGTAAATGATTTGGGGAAAAAATAAATAACGGCGAGGTGGAGCACACTCCATTTTTCTCCACACTAAAGCGTCGTGTCCTAGTTTAAGGATACTCCACTCCTTTCATTAAAATATATCACGGATCACCTACATATTTACCAACAGAGGGACTCTCTGGAATATTGTGCTTCTGTTGACACGGAAGTTAGGAAGGAAGGAAGAATGAAAGGGAAAAAGAAATAAAGGAAGTTAAAAAGGGAAGGAAAGGAGGGAGGAGGAAGGAAGTAAAGGAAGGAAGGAGGGTAAGAAGGGATGGAAAAGGAAGGAAGTTTTGAAAGAGGGAAAGAGGGAAGGAAGAAAGGAATGAAGAAAAAGAAGGAAGGGAGGAAGGGAGAAAGGGAGGAAGGAAGGAAGGATGGAAGGAAGGAAGGAAGGAAGGAAGGAAGGAAAGAAGGAAGGAAGGAAGGAAGGAAGGAAGGAAGGAAGGAAGGAAGGAAGGAAGGAAGGAAGGAAGGAAGGAAGGAAGGAAGGAAGGAAGGAAGGAAGGAAGGAAGGAAGGAAGGAAGGAAGGGAGGAAGGAAGGAAGGAAGGAAGGAAGGAAGGAAGGAAGGAAGGAAGGAAGGAAGGAAGGAAGGAAGGAAGGAAGGAAGGAAGGAAGGAAGGAAGGAAGGAAGGAAGGAAGGAAGGAAGGAAGGAAGGAAGGAAGGAAGGAAGGAAGGAAGGAAGGAAGGAAGGAAGGAAGGAAGGAAGGAAGGAAGGAAGGAAGGAAGGAAGGAAGGAGAAAGAGTTGGTTATCAGTAATTCTAAATAGATCCAGAAACAAATAGTTTGAGCCTATAAAACAGGCACCAACAAACAACAACTTATATCAAACACTGATAAATATTTTTTTTATTATCGAAAAAAGTAGGCTTGCCTGAAATAGACTTGCCAAATATCGAATGACAGGCCAGTTGCTACCTATGTGGCTGACTTAACTGCTGAGCGCTCAACACTTTATTTTTCTTCGAGGATATGAGGCACAACGTGTGAGAGGCATGTATGTATGTTTAGGGATGTATGTATGTGTGTGTGTGCGCGCACGCTCGTAAAGTGAGGGAGCAAAAACAGTAAGTTTAAAAGAAATGTTACGCGGAATGTGCAAGACTGTTCATATAAAGTTAAGAAAAATTGTACATATAAACATGGGCAAGACTGTACATACAAACATGGGCAAGACTGTACATACAAACATTGGCAAGACTGTACGTACAAACATGGGCAAGACTGTACATGCAAACATTGGCAAGACTGTACATATAAACATGGGCTAGATTGTACATACAAACAAGGGCAAGAATGTGCATACAAACATAGGCAAGACTGTACATACAAACATAGGCAAAACTGTACATACAAACATAGGCAAAACTGTACATACAAACATGAGCAAAACCCAACAGTCAACAGTTTCGGAAGAACTGCGTTACTTAAAAAGACAAATTTAGAATCTTCTTCTACTTTCCTTCCTCATTTTTCTTTAAACGTATTTTAATCTATCTGCCTTATCACGTGGCGAAAACATGTTATCTGTTGTTTCTTTATGTATTCTATGGCGGGGATAAACAAACATCTCGTTGACTTTGTCATGAACATAACAGTTATTGAAACTGTTGTCAGGAGGCGTGTTTCTGCTAGTAAAATATGAATGATTAACATGAATGATTAATATAATCCTTTCAGATACGCCAGGCAGCAAAGGAGCTAAAGGTTGTCAGCAGCTCCTGGAAGATTGCTTGCGCCAGGATCGGTGTGAACCAGGGCTGTCGAGATCCTACTTCGCGGTGTGAACCAGGACTGTCGAGATCCTACTTCGCGGTGTGAACAGGACTGTCGAGATCCTACTTCGCGGTGTGAACCAGGACTGTCGAGATCCTACTTCGCGGTGTGAACCAGGACTGTCGAGATCCTACTTCGCGGTGTGAACCAGGACTGTCGAGATCCTACTGCGCGGTGTGAACCAGGACTGTCGAGATCCTACTTCGCGATGTGAACCAGGATGTCGAGATCCTACTTCGCGGTGTGAACCAGGATGTCGAGATCCTACTTCGCGGTGTGAATAATAGAACAAAGAAGTATGTGTTAGCACTCGGAAAAATTGACAGACAAACAACAATAGAAAAAAACGAAGAACAATATATGGTCCGAAGTGGGATCGAACCCGTACTCAGTGGCACCGCGCCTTGCCACGAGAAGCCGAACGCTTGGCACACTACCACGCAGCCAACTAAAAAATTGGCTATTGCAGTAGTGTCTTACACGATGACGTTCTCAATGACTATAGCATAGGGTAACGATCACAGACCGGAAATAAATTGTATATTTGTACTTTCCTATTAATGCAAGTATCTCCCAGTAGGGCTGAATACTTGTGTTGTAGACAAACATTTATTGGACGAAACAGCACGAATAGTAGTTCCCAGTAATTATATACTGGGTACAAATAATAATACATAAATATTATTATATGGGGAACTTCCGAGGCGATAATAGGGAATAATAGAACAAAGAAGTATGTGTTAGCACTCGGAAAAATTGACAGACAAACAACAATAGAAAAAAACGAAGAACAATATATGGTCCGAAGTGGGATCGAACCCGTACTCAGTGGCACCGCGCCTTGCCACGAGAAGCCGAACGCTTGGCACACTACCACGCAGCCAACTAAAAAATTGGCTATTGCAGTAGTGTCTTACACGATGACGTTCTCAATGACTATAGCATAGGGTAACGATCACAGACCGGAAATAAATTGTATATTTGTACTTTCCTATTAATGCAAGTATCTCCCAGTAGGGCTGAATACTTGTGTTGTAGACAAACATTTATTGGACGAAACAGCACGAATAGTAGTTCCCAGTAATTATATACTGGGTACAAATAATAATACATAAATATTATTATATGGGGAACTTCTCGTGGCAAGGCGCGGTGCCACTGAGTACGGGTTCGATCCCACTTCGGACCATATATTGTTCTTCGTTTTTTTTCTATTGTTGTTTGTCTGTCAATTTTTCCGAGTGCTAACACATACTTCTTTGTTCTATTATTCCCTATTATCGCCTCGGAAGTTCCCCATATAATAATATTTATGTATTATTATTTGTACCCAGTATATAATTACTGGGAACTACTATTCGTGCTGTTTCGTCCAATAAATGTTTGTCTACAACACAAGTATTCAGCCCTACTGGGAGATACTTGCATTAATAGGAAAGTACAAATATACAATTTATTTCCGGTCTGTGATCGTTACCCTATGCTATAGTCATTGAGAACGTCATCGTGTAAGACACTACTGCAATAGCCAATTTTTTAGTTGGCTGCGTGGTAGTGTGCCAAGCGTTCGGCTTCTCGTGGCAAGGCGCGGTGCCACTGAGTACGGGTTCGATCCCACTTCGGACCATATATTGTTCTTCGTTTTTTTCTATTGTTGTTTGTCTGTCAATTTTTCCGAGTGCTAACACATACTTCTTTGTTCTATTATTCCCTATTATCGCCTCGGAAGTTCCCCATATAATAATATTTATGTATTATTATTCGCGGTGTGAACCAGGACTGTCGAGATCCTACTTCGCGGTGTGAACCAGGACTGTCGAGATCCTACTTCGCGGTGTCCCAAGAAGCAGGTTAACCAGTCTAGTATGGAGATGTACGACAAATATAAAGTAGCAACCATCAATATATGCGGAATAAAAAAATAAAGAAGTTGATCACATTGGCAACGAAGAAATTTAAAATACTAGGATTAGCGGTGAGACGCTGTATGTACATATTTCGGCTCATACATCAGAAACCATTGCACAGGTTTGTGGGTACTTAGTTGCCTTTGCTCCTTAATTGTCAAACGGCAGAGGGAGAAGACTATTGACGTTGTGCCGTGATAGACACTAGCAGCGTTGATGTGTGTCACAGGAGTGTCGGCAGCTCACCAGGTGACCAAGACCTAACCCTAAATCCCGTGTCAGTCTCCTCCCGGTTACAGCCTGTGCCCAAACAGGCTGGTTAACAGAAGGGAGACAAATAATAATAGATGAATATTATTATAGAGGGATACATCCGAGGCGATAATCAGCGAATCAATTCAGAGGAAGAGGTATGTTTACAGCACTCGGAAAAAATAACAAATAATCAACAACAGAAACAAAAAAAAAACAAAGAACAATATATGGACCGAAGCAGGATCGAACCCATTCTCAGTGGCACAGCGCTTTGTCACGAAAAGCCAAACGCTAGAGAAGTTCTCTCCATGTTTTCCCTCTAATGTCTGTATCTAACTCTCACTCTGTTTTCTCTGTTCATCTTATATATAGTTAGCTGAGTGGTAGTGTTCCCTAGAGTTTGACTTTTCGTGGCAAGGCACTGTGCCACTGAGAATGGGTTCGATCCTGCTTCGGTCCATATACTGTTCTTTGTTTTTTTTTCCGTTGTTGATTATTTGTAATGTTTTCAGAGTGCTGTAAACATACCTCTTCCTCTGAATTGATTCGCTGGTTAACAGAAGGTAGCGGCGCTGTGACTGATACGGACGACTTAATTTTGCAGAACCTCTAGGCAGGACAAGTCACACAGTTTTACAGCCACAGCCTGGAGCTAGATGAACGCCAACTTCTCCATAAAAAACCGGAAATATCAAGAACGCCATTATGACCTGCCTCATTCAAGAATTAAGTGCGTTCGTTTCACATCGCGACATTAGTAAGTTAATCAACATCAACACTGAATATTTAGAGAATCATGATCGCCTACGCCTGCCATCCGACACATGTGGACGGTGAAACAGATTTGTGCAGAATCCCTTACCAGCACGGACCAAACTTGATAAGTATTAATCTCCAACCCTACACCCAGGAGACGTCAATGACGAAAACATATGACGGCAAACAACCTGCAAGCTCATGAACACCTGAAACGCAGTATTTTAACCTTGAAATGATACAGAAAGATCATTGAAGGGCAGGTATCCAGCCACAAGTAACAGAAAAAGCGAGTGTGCTATCACCTGTAAGAAGGAATGCAGGAAATTATACAACGAAACTAATTACTCCAGACCTGGAAATCCCTTTCCCCAGGTAACACTCACTGGAGTCGTAGTCTCGCGTGCTGGGGTGATACCTGTTTGGTCTCTTTGTTTTCATCTTCCGTGAAAATTCTCTTAACTGCGTGATTCCATGTTTGTCTAACGGTTAGAAACCGGGGACATAAACAGTCCCCCGCAGTTAAATCCCTTGCAGTGCCTTAAACTGACCTTTGAGCATCCTTTATTTAATCCAATCCTGCCTGTAGGTTGAAAACAATGCTGGTATATACGTTTATATACGAGTTTCCAGGAAATTCACTCTTTTTAGTGCAATTATGGGGACGGAAGTATAGAACCCGGGGATTGGAAGGTCTGGTGAGGTAAGGTGCTCGCATCACAACCAAAAAGGTGCCCAGTTCGAATGTTATCAGCTGCTTTCCCAGATGGTAGAATCCTAGTTTAAGCACATAAATTATTTTTCAGACGAGTAACGTCCCCTTGAGTAAGCTTGCACTTTCTTTGGCGGCTGTCCAGTCTGTCATTGTTACAGAGAAAATATAAACAACGCTCGGGGAAAGTACTAACCCGAAACCCAAAACCTAAACCCTGAAAACTATTTTTAGTATTTGAAAACCACACCCCAAATAAGGGGAGATCACTCGTTTCTCTGAAATAATTTATGTGCTTAAACTAGGAAATTACCGCCCAGATATATCGCATCTCAATGTAGATGGCGATAAAAAAAAGATGACACTGTTTTCAAGTTATGTATGTTGTGATCATGCAGGTGAAACAGAGGCAGCTAATTCTTTAGAAATATACAGGGTTTAATATACATGGTTTAATATACAGGGTTTAATATACAGGGTTTAATATACATGGTTTAATATACAGGGTTTAATATACAGGGTTTAATATACAGGGTTTGATATACATGGTTTAATATACAGGGTTAATATACATGGTTTAATATACATGGTTTAATATACAGGGTTTAATATACATGGTTTAATATACATGGTTTAATATACATGGTTTAATATACAGGGTTTAATATACAGGGTTTAATATATAGGGTTTAATATACAGGGTTTAATATACATGGTTTAATATACAGGGTTTAATATACATGGTTCAATATACATGGTTCAATATACAGGGTTTAATATACATGGTTTAATATATAGGGATTAATATACATGGTTTAATATACAGGGTTTAATATACATGGTTTAATATACAGGGTTTAATATACATGGTTTAATATACAGGGTTTAATATACATGGTTTAATATACATGGTTTAATATATAGGGATTAATATACATGGTTTAATATACAGGGTTTAATATACATGGTTTAATATACAGGGTTTAATATACATGGTTTAATATACATGGTTTAATATACAGGGTTTAATATACATGGTTTAATATACATGGTTTAATATACATGGTTTAATATACATGGTTTAATTATGGATTCTAATTCGTTTGTAGGGGTACCGGGGCCTTCCATAACCACAACCACATACAGGGTGTAAGTCGCAGTGCAGTGAAACAGAATATCATGACGTAAATTTCATCAATCTGTTACATAATTTCAAAAATACTTTTTAAGTAATTGGATGGCGTCTTTATAAACACCCTGTGCGTTTTTTTATAGGAATACTTTATTTTTTACATACTTTCATGACGTAGTATATGTCGCAGTAAATGTATATACTCTTAATACATCTACTGTGTTCGTGTTCTGTGTGTCCTTTTTTGTGTTCTAGTTTTTGGGGAAGGGTCGTATATGAGGTCCAGACGTTGTTGTTTGTTCTTTTCTCATCTCTCATGTAAAGCTGTCATAATACTCTGTATTCACCTCGTTTCTGATCACCAGCTTTACCGCAGCACCACACTTTTGTTGTTGTTTCCCTATATTGCGAAACCTGGACATTTGAAAGTCGAGAAAGTGAGGCAATGTGCCACTGTCAGGACCGAATTACAAAAAAGTTAAGTAACTTATATAACATCTTCACAATAATTGTCATCAACTTCTTTAATGTACTCAACGCTGGTGCTACGGAGCTCATGATCTGTGCCGAAATGTTTATGACTTTACAGATTTGAGTACTAAAGAGAGACGGGTGGAATGGAGGTAAGGCGCCGGCCTCATGATATGGAAGTTCAGGGTTAACATTCCACCGAATCATTTCAGGGGACGAGGTATGTTTACAACACTCGGGAAAAATAAAATCACAAATAATCAAGAACAGAAAAAAAACAAAACAAAGAACAATATATGTTCTGGAACAGGATCGAACCCGTACTCCTCGGCACAGCGCCTTGCCACCAGAAATCAAACGATAGAGCACATAACCAACTCAGCTATCTAAAAAACAAAAAAAGTATAGCTATCATTGGCGATGTTTTTTGACAATATATTTTTTTTTAGATAAGTCTCTGAATTTCGCGTAGTTCAAATCGTGTGCTTAGACCTATACGAGAAGCACTATAGAGACAACCGTGAGTCCACGTCATTGCTTCGGATGAAAGAGATGAAAGTTAAGATGGGCACAGCCAGAAACGAGAAACTTAGTGGGTGTGTAAGAAGACGTATCAACTAACACATAACTGGAGTCATCAATCGCTGGACACTGCGGGACTTGCTGAGGAGGGTATCTGAACACCCATGGACATGTTCAGAGTGCAATGATGATGACCCGCAAATAACTCCATAACCATAGAACGTGTTACAGTCTGAACAAGTAAAAGAAAACCTGTCAATCAAAGATAGACATCAATAGTACCTGCCTGCCTGTGCAGTAGCGAGGACGCATTTCATACATCTAAGTTTGCCATTTGTATTTACTTCCTAATATTTCATATAGCATATTTCCCTTACGTATTTTCTTCTAATTTTATATTTTCTTTCTTTGGTTGGTTAGTTTTAGTTGCTTCATAACATGTCTTATAGTAAGTATATCTTCATTTCATTTGTCCGTTCTTTTTGGTTTGTTTGTTGTTGTCCTTGTTTTCTGAAGAAGGCCGCATGTAGACCAAAACATCACTAATCTGTCTTGTCCTCTCTGGTAGAGCTGTCACCAAACATTGTTGGAGTGTTTACTCCACTTCTACCCCCCTTCCACCGCCTGCGAGGGGAAACACAGGGGAATAGGAAATCATCTCAGAACTGCAGTCATCAATTTCGACATACTGGGGAAGAGATCTGAGTTCTTAAGAACGTGTTCAGTGTGCAATTATGACTAAACTAAACTAAACTAAACTAAACTAAACTAAACTAAACTAAACTAAACTAAACTAAACTAAACTAAACTAAACTAAACTAAACTAAACTAAACTCTATTCCTGAAATTACCACATTTCCAAAAAATGGAAAGAGAATGTGTGCAAACTGCCATCGACGTCTAAAGTAAGGACAAAAAAAAACTCTTATTTGTTATATAGAGCCAATCCGGTGTGAATGGAAGTAAATTATGGACAATTCAACAACAGGTAAGAAAATACAAATGTGGGATTATACAAGAAAATGTGGTTTTACAGATACAGTTGTAAATAGCAGAGGCTGATAAAATAAATAGTGAGAACTCAATGAAGGAGATCGAGCAGAACAAGAATTTAAAAAAAAACTGTTAGCAAGATTTAGGGGAGATAATTATCATTCTTATTCGTTCTGCTCTTATCTAGGCGCTGATGCTTGCGTCACAGAGAACGGAGGTTGTTGTCAGTATACTATAGTGTCTCTAGATATTTGGTTGTTGTTGTTGTCAGTATACTATAGTGTCTCTAGATGTTTGGTTGTTGTTGTTGTCAGTATACTATAGTGTCTCTAGATATTTGCTTGTTGTTGTTGTCAGTATACTATAGTGTCTCTAGATATTTGGTTGTTGTTGTTGTCAGTATACTATAGTGTCTCTAGATATTTGCTTGTTGTTGTTGTCAGTATACTATAGTGTCTTTAGATATTTGCTTGTTGTTGTTGTCAGTATACTATAGTGTCTTTAGATATGTGGTTGATTGTTGTTGTTGTCAGTATACTATAGTGTCTTTAGATATTTGCTTGTTGTTGTTGTCAGTATACTATAGTGTCTCTAGATATTTGGTTGCTCGTTGTTGTCAGTATACTATAGTGTCTCTAGATATTTGGTTGCTCGTTGTTGTCAGTATACTATAGTGTCTCTAGATATTTGCTTGTTGTTGTTGTCAGTATACTATAGTGTCTCTAGATATTTGGTTGCTCGTTGTTGTCAGTATACTATAGTGTCTCTAGATATTTGCTTGTTGTTGTCAGTATACTATAGTGTCTTTAGATATTTGCTTGTTGTTGTTGTCAGTATACTATAGTGTCTCTAGATATTTGGTTTTTGTTGTTGTTGTCAGTATACTATAGTGTCTTTAGATATTTGCTTGTTGTTGCTGTCAGTATACTATAGTGTCTCTAGATGTTTACTTGTTGTTGTCAGTATACTATAGTGTCTCTAGATATTTGCTTGTTGTTGTCAGTATACTATAGTGTCTTTAGATATTTGCTTGTTGTTGTTGTCAGTATACTATAGTGTCTCTAGATATTTGGTTTTTGTTGTTGTTGTCAGTATACTATAGTGTCTCTAGATATTTGCTTGTTGTTGCTGTCAGTATACTATAGTGTCTCTAGATGTTTACTTGTTGTTGTCAGTATACTATAGTGTCTCTAGATATTTTGTTTTTGTTGTTGTCAGTATACTATAGTGTTTCTAGATGTTTACTTGTTGTTGTCAGTATACTATAGTGTCTCTAGATGTTTACTTGTTGTTGTTGTCAGTATACTATAGTGTCTCTAGATGGTTACTTGTTGTTGTCAGTATACTATAGTGTCTCTAGATATTTGGTTGTTGTTGTTGTCAGTATACTATAGTGTCTCTAGATGTTTACTTGTTGTTGTTGTCAGTATACTATAGTGTCTCTACATGTTTACTTGTTGTTGTCAGTATACTATAGTGTCTCTAGATATTTGGTTGCTCGTTGTTGTCAGTATACTATAGTGTCTCTAGATATTTGCTTGTTGTTGTCAGTATACTATAGTGTCTTTAGATATTTGCTTGTTGTTGTTGTCAGTATACTATAGTGTCTCTAGATATTTGGTTTTTGTTGTTGTTGTCAGTATACTATAGTGTCTTTAGATATTTGCTTGTTGTTGCTGTCAGTATACTATAGTGTCTCTAGATGTTTACTTGTTGTTGTCAGTATACTATAGTGTCTCTAGATATTTGCTTGTTGTTGTCAGTATACTATAGTGTCTTTAGATATTTGCTTGTTGTTGTTGTCAGTATACTATAGTGTCTCTAGATATTTGGTTTTTGTTGTTGTTGTCAGTATACTATAGTATCTTTAGATATTTGCTTGTTGTTGCTGTCAGTATACTATAGTGTCTCTAGATGTTTACTTGTTGTTGTCAGTATACTATAGTGTCTCTAGATATTTTGTTTTTGTTGTTGTCAGTATACTATAGTGTTTCTAGATGTTTACTTGTTGTTGTCAGTATACTATAGTGTCTCTAGATGTTTACTTGTTGTTGTTGTCAGTATACTATAGTGTCTCTAGATGGTTACTTGTTGTTGTCAGTATACTATAGTGTCTCTAGATATTTGGTTGTTGTTGTTGTCAGTATACTATAGTGTCTCTAGATGTTTACTTGTTGTTGTTGTCAGTATACTATAGTGTCTCTACATGTTTACTTGTTGTTGTCAGTATACTATAGTGTCTCTAGATATTTGGTTGTTGTTGTTGTCAGTATACTATAGTGTCTCTAGATATTTGGTTGTTGTTGTTGTCAGTATACTATAGTGTCTCTAGGTATTTACTTGTTGTTGTTGTCAGTATACTATAGTGTCTCCAGATATTTGGTTGTTGTTGTTGTCAGTATACTATAGTGTCTCTAGATGTTTGCTTGTTGTTGTCAGTATACTATAGTGTCTCTAGATATTTGGTTGTTGCTGTTGTCAGTATACTATAGTGTCTCTAGATGTTTGCTTGTTATTGTGGTCAGTATACTATAGTGTCTTTAGATGTTTGCTTGTTGTTGTCAGTATACTATAGTGTCTCTAGATGTTTGCTTGTTATTGTTGTTAGTATACTATAGTGTCTCTAGATATTTGGTTGTTGTTGTCAGTATACTATAGTGTCTCTAGATGTTTGCTTGTTGCTGTTGTCAGTATACTATAGTGTCTTTAGATGTTTGCTTGTTGTTGTCAGTATACTATAGTGTCTCTAGATGTTTGCTTGTTATTGTTGTCAGTATACTATAGTGTCTCTAGATATTTGGTTGTTGTTGTCAGTATACTATAGTGTCTCTAGATGTTTGCTTGTTGTTGTTGTCAGTATACTATAATGTCTCTAGATATTTGGTTGTTGTTGTTGTCAGTATACTATAGTGTCTCTAGATGTTTGCTTGTTGTTGTCGGTATACTATGATGTCTCTAGATGTTTGCTTGTTGTTGTCAGTATACTATAGTGTCTCTAGATGTTTGCTTGTTGTTGTCAGTATACTATAGTGTCTCTAGATGTTTGCTTGTTGTTGTTGTCAGTATACTAATACATCTCTAGATGTTTGCTTGTTGTTGTCAGTATACTATAGTGTCTGTAGATGTTTGCTTGTTGTTGTTGTCAGTATACTATAGTGTCTCTAGATGTTTGCTTGTTGTTGTCAGTATACTATATTGTCTCTAGATGTTTGCTTGTTGTTGTTGTCAGTATATTATAGTGTCTCTAGATGTTTGTTTGTTGTTGTTGTCAGTATACTATAGTGTCTCTAGATGTTTGCTTGTTGTTGTTGTCAGTATACTATAGTGTCTCTAGATGTTTGCTTGTTGTTGTTGTCAGTATACTATAGTGTCTCTAGATATTTGGTTGTTGTTGTTGTCAGTATACTATAGTGTCTCTAGATGTTTGCTTGTTGTTGTTGTTGTCAGTATACTATAGTGTCTCTAGATGTTTGCTTGTTGTTGTTGTCAGTATACTATAGTGTCTCTAGATGTTTGCTTGTTGTTGTTGTCAGTATACTATAGTGTCTCTAGATATTTGGTTGTTGTTGTTGTCAGTATACTATAGTGTCTCTAGATGTTTGCTTGTTGTTGTTGTCAGTATACTATAATGTCTCTAGATGTTTGCTTGTTGTTGTTGTCAGTATACTATAGTGTCTTTAGGTATTTGCTTCCTTGCTTGATTCTCTCTTTCATTAATGGAGCGTATTTCTTTAACGTACCTGTTTGCTGTTAAAAAGGTAAAAAAAATTGCTTCTTGCATGTGTCTTCTGAGGGGCCGCGATAGCTCAGTGGTTAGTGAACTGGACTACAAAGGACAAGGGCTAGGGTTCGATCCCAACCGACGGCTTCCGGGTTCTCCCAGCCTTAAATGGGTACTGGATTTTTTTCTTGGAAAGTAAAGCAGCACGAGCGTAATACCGACCACATTACCCTAAAAATCATGTGCTGAAGGTCTGTAAAATATAGGGTCACTAACACCATATTTCCCTATACGCCACTTGGCGTGACGGGGGTACTTTACTTACTTATATGTCTTCTATTCCATCCATCCATTGCTTCCTTGGTCTTCCTCTTACACTCTGTTTTGATGTTCTTAGATAGAATGCTCTTGGTGACATTTGGTCTTGTTTCATTCTAAGCGCCCATACCATTTCATTTGTAGTTCGCATATATATTCCAGACATGGTTTAATTACGATTTCTTCTCTGATTTGAACATTTGATACTCTATCTGCCCTTGTGTTGTTTCTTACTTTCCTTACTTATCTCATTTCGGATATCGCGGTTTTCTGTAACGTTGCTTTGTTTAATGGCGATGTTTGACATTGGTAGCATCATGTTGGTGTGAAGATGCTGTCTATCATTTGTCACTTAAATGTGACTTTTTGTGACTTTCAATGTCACTGTCATTGAAATACTTGGACGTTTCAAAAGTGGAATCAGTTGCCAGTTAATAATGTCAACAGAACAAAATAACACTGTTGAAACCGGGAAAAAAAATCAAGAGAATAATAAAAAATAAGGAAGTAAAGAGAAAGCATGCCAGACATCTTATCAGAATGGTTAGATACGTACTCAGCAACAACAGATTTGAATTACTGAAACCAACAACAAAATAGTTAAGCAGCTGAAATGAAATAAACAACAAATTAGTTCAACCGCTGTAGAGACAAACAATTCTGAAAAGACACGGTCGTCTATTATAGCACTTAATGATTTCTGTTTTAATTACTTGAAATCTTCGTGAGTGTATTTAAACACAAACCAAACACACACTAATTTGGAATAAACAACTACGTGCTATAAAACTATAAAGAAACATTTCACATTGCAACATGTTCTAGAAAGATCGACTTGTTAATGTATTTCCAATCCTTATCAATGAATAAGCTTGATCAAACAATTGCTAACACAAGACGTCTTACTGCTACAAAGTCTGTTGTTAAAAAGCAACGTTAAAAGCCGCGTTAAACTTTTAGAGTAACCGCACTTAAACAGACTCCCCCATTGTCCTTGACCCACACATCAAACAAGTGGTGGAGTGGATAGTGTAGTTGTACTTCTTGCGTCACAGTTCGTGCCGTGATACCTGGACAAAAGCTTGAATAGGTCACACGCCAGGTAAGCAACTGTCAACAAAAAGAAGGAAACAATTACCGGGAACTATTGGGTCAGGTGAGGCACCCGGAGAGATTGACTATAAAGGTGTTGGGACTATGTTGCTGTAGGGAGCAGAAACAACCCCTAGGAGATCGTCCTCCTAACGGTTTGAGAATAATAGCGGGCAGACGCCGACAGATGATTAAAAAAATAAGATAAATAAGACATTCTTCATGTTTGCTGGAGGTAATGTGTCTGTTCTCATTGATCGTCACTTACTAGTCGACAACACAATTGAGTTTCATGTAGGCACATTATATCTACATTCGCTATAGTAACAGATACGTATAGCTTTTTGTGATGTTTAATGTGATGTTTAATGTGATGTTTAATGTGGTGTTTAATGTGGTGTTTAGTGTGGTGTTTAATGTGATGTTTAATGTGATGTTTAATGTGATGTTTAAATGTGGTATTTCCTCTTCTTCTTTCTTCTTTTCTCTTTTCACTGATACCTAAAAGGTGTCGTTGTTTATATCATGTGTCGTTCTTGAGCTGCTCGAACTGTCTGAATTAGTGATTTTCCTTTGTTGTTACATGTCTCTGTCACTGCATCTATCCATCTTCTTCTAGGTCTTCCTCTTGGTCTTTTTCCATGCATTCTCGAGAAGAACGCCCTTGATGGTGATTGGTGCGGATTCATTCTGACCAGGTGGCCCAACCATTTAAGTTGTTGCTCTATATATATTCTTGGCAGGTTTTTATGTGGTATTTAATGTGATGGTTGGGCGATGTTTTATGTGATGTTTTATGTGATGTTTTATGTGATGTTTATGTGATGTTTAATGTGATGTCTAATGCGATGTTTAATGCGATGTTTAATGTGATGTCTAATGTGAAGTTTAATGTGATGTCTAATGCGATGTTTAATGCGATGTCTAATGTGATGTCTAATGTGATGTCTAATGTGATGTTTCATGTGAAGTTTAATGTGATGTTTATTGTGATGTAAAGACATAGGTCGAAACGAGCTGTTTTGTTCTCACCTGTAAACCTGTAAAATCATCATCATCATCATGTACTGTACAGTTGGCGTAGGCGACCATGTCCTTCCACGACTTTCAATCAATAATGTATTGTGTCAATTCGATCATTTACTATTTTCCATGCCATGGCACCAAGCGATCTAATGTCTTCTCTCTTTCCCTGTATTTTGCCAGTTGTAACCAATTACACTAACTTTCCGGGGGAGCAGAAGCGCCTGCGACCTGTCTTCGCAATAGCAGGTTCGGTGCACCATCAGCTGACCAAGACCTAGTAGTTCTGCCTCCTCGTGGTCTCCCCTGGTAACAGTCTACGTCAAATCAGGCTGGCTGACATATGCTAGGATCGCCATGTTCCCTGTAGTGGTGGCTAATGCTGATATAGAAGACCCAGTATTGCAGTTTCTCTGGGCTGGACTAGTAGTTTCCCAGCATCGCCTGGGATAGCCGGACTCCAACTTCTCCAGTAAGAACCGGGAATGTCAAGAAAGCCATTACGACCAACCACAACAATGAGTCAAAAGACACCCTGCCTGCATCAACTCGTGGCATTACGTCAACAACAACTCGTGGCATTACGTCAACAACAACTCGTGGCATTACGTCAACAACAACTCGTGGCATTACGTCAACAACAACTCGTAGCATTACGTCAACAACAACTCGTGGCATTACGTCAACATCAACTCGTGGCATTACGTCAACATCAACTCGTGGCATTACGTCAACAACAACTCGTGGCATTACGTCAACATCAACTCGTGGCATTACGTCAACAACAACTCGTAGCATTACGTCAACAACAACTCGTGGCATTACGTCAACATCAACTCGTGGCATTACGTCAACAACAACTCGTGGCATTACGTCAACAACAACTCGTAGCATTACGTCAACAACAACTCGTGGCATTACGTCAACATCAACTCGTGGCATTACGTCAACATCAACTCGTGGCATTACGTCAACAACAACTCGTGGCATTACGTCAACATCAACTCGTGGCATTACGTCAACATCAACTCGTGGCATTACGTCAACATCAACTCGTGGCATTACGTCAACAACAACTCGTGGCATTACGTCAACAACAACTCGTGGCATTACGTCAACATCAACTCGTAGCATTACGTCAACATCAACTCGTGGCATTACGTCAACATCAACTCGTGGCATTACGTCAACAACAACTCGTGGCATTACGTCAACATCAACTCGTGGCATTACGTCAACAACAACTCGTGGCATTACGTCAACATCAACTCGTGGCATTACGTCAACAACAACTCGTGGCATTACGTCAACAACAACTCGTGGCATTACGTCAACATCAACTCGTGGCATTACGTCAACATCAACTCGTGGCATTACGTCAACAACAACTCGTGGCATTACGTCAACATCAACTCGTGGCATTACGTCAACAACAACTCGTGGCATTACGTCAACATCAACTCGTGGCATTACGTCAACATCAACTCGTGGCATTACGTCAACATCAACTCGTGGCATTACGTCAACAACAACTCGTGGCATTACGTCAACAACAACTCGTGGCATTACGTCAACAACAACTCGTGGCATTACGTCAACAACAACTCGTGGCATTACGTCAACAACAACTCGTGGCATTACGTCAACAACAACTCGTGGCATTACGTCAACAACAACTCGTGGCATTACGTCAACAACAACAACAACAACATCTCTAACTTTCCTGTTCTCACGATGTTGTTGAAAAATACCCATTGTCTCTTTCTGATGTTCTTTCATCATCATCATGTGCCGTACCGGTTGGCGTTGGCGATCATGTCCTTCCACAATCTTCTATCCACAGTGTATCGTATCAGTTCTGTTGTTGACTGTTTTTCATGCCATGACACCAAGCTATCCAGTATTTTCTCTCTTTGTCGTCCGCGATCTCTCTTTCCTTTCATTTTGCCAGTTGTAACCAAGTATTCCAACTTTCCTCTTCTCATGATGTGCCCATAAAATGTTGATTGTTTCTTTCTGATGTTTTTTAAGAGTTCCCTTTTTTGTATTGGCCTCTTTGAGAACTTTCTCATTGGTCTTTTTAGCTGTCCAGTGAACTTTCAACATTCTTCTGAGAAATCCCATCTCTGTGGCCTCTAATCGTCTTTTCATTTGTTTGTCTACTGTCCATGATTCGCTTCCATAGGTCAGAATTGGTTCTATATAGCATCGATGAACTCTCTTTCTCATTTTTATTGACATAGATTTGTTGCATAAGATATTTATCATTTTCTGAAATGCTATTTTGGCCTGAACTATTCTGCTTTTTATTTCCTTGTTGCATCTTCCATCTGATGTTATCATTGTGCCCAAGTATTTCAAACGTTGCACTTGTTTCAGATTTGTCCTGTTTATTTTTATGCTGCATGATGGTGATGATTGTTTCTTCGATATAACCATTACTTCTGTTTTCTTACTATTCAGACTGAGACCTTTCTTGTTGCTTTCTTTTACTATTATGTCTATCCTTTCTTGTAGTCCATTCTCTGTCTCTGCTATTAAGACTGTGCTATCCGCATATTGTAAATTATTTATGTTGTGACCGTTGACTTCAATTCATTTTTTGTCTACTATTGATCTCACAATATGTTCGCTGTAAAGTGATGTTCTTTAGAAGCTTAAAATCTTCTGTTAGGCAAAGTGTATTTTTGTGCTAGTAGGTAAGTATAAATATCAAATATAATAAATATGCAATGCTATGTGGGCGGGGGTGAAGCTGTAGAAAACAAAGACAATAATGGTTGTCATGCCTGATAAAGGGAGCCGCGATAGCTCAGTGGTTAGTGAATTGGACTACAAAGGACAAGGAGTAGGGTTCGATCCCAATCGACGGCTTCCGGGTTCACCCAGCCTTAAATGGGTACCAGATGTTTTCTGGGAAAGTAAAGCAGCGCGGGCGTAATACCGACCACATTACCCCAAAAATCATGTGCCGAAGGCATGTAAACTCGGCTGGGTGAACCCGGTGCCGTCGGTTGGTATTGAACCCTACCTCTTGTCCTTTGTAGTCCAGTTCACTAACCACTGAGTTATCGCTGCCCCCTTTCCTGCACATATGACTCCATATATTTCTCAGGTAGGACTCTAGATCACCGTCTGTTTTGGGAGGAGTAATAACTGCTGCTTCAGCTTCATTCTCTAGACTGGTTTCATCAATTTGTTTTCTGTTTTGCTTGTTTGTTTGTTTATTTCAGTTGTCTTCTCCTGCTGTTCTTCCAACTGTGGAAAGAGTCTAACCAGTCCTACAAGGGGAACAAGAATTGAAGCAGAAAGGTAACAAGCATGTGCTGACAATGACTGCTCTGTAGTCGGATGTGTTTGTCCGAAAAGCTCAAATGATCGCAGCCTGTTGTAGTCGACAACACAGCGCATCTACGCCGATTTAACGTCATTAAAAAGACAAACATGAACATAAATTGTCTTCGGTTGATCGTAATAAAGAACCCCCCCCCCACCCCCTTTCCCCGAGTTGAGGCAGCATTGATGTGGGGTCCACTCAACATCCAAAGATGAGCACCAGATTTTTGATTGGGAATGTACAGAGTAGGGATCAAGTATGGAAACGATAAAACCACAAAATGTATCTTTGTCGCTGACAAATATGGGGACTGACATCAACCGTACAACGTGTTGGGACGCTTTCTTGTTATATTCAAATAGGCCAAATGCTCGGAAGGACAAATATGGGGACTGACATCAACCGTACATCGTGTTGGGACGCTTTCTTGTTATATTCAAATAGACCAAATGCTCGGAAGGACAAATATGGGGACTGACATCAACGTACAACGTGTTGGGGCGCTGTCTTGTTGTATTCAAATAGGCCAAATGCTCAGAAGGACAAATAATTTAAAATAGACAAAAATGGGTTGATTAAAGAAAGCTTTACGTAGTAAATATACGACATAAATCTGAACAACGTTTCGACTTAATAGGTCTTCAGCAGGAACAAACACACACACACGTAAGTAAATGTGTATGCATATCTTTGCCTTGACCCCAAAATGATCAGATCTTCTTCTTCTTCTTTCCTTCCTCATTAGCCTTTTCAGCGTCGTGGGGAGATATAATTGGCAGTCTTTTGCTCTTCTGTTCGCCTCTGCTGCTGTTATATTTCCTAGTGTTTCTAATTTTCCATGGATCCATCTATTTCGTGGTCGACCCTTGGGTTCTCGCAGCGTTTATTGATGGCTCGTTGTGTTGTGTTTTGATCACTCTGCCTTGTCGCGTGGCCAAACCATTTTATCTGTTGTTTCCTTATATATTCTATGGCGAGGGCTATTCCTAGTGTTTTTTCTCAGTTCTTCATTTCTGATCTTATCTCTCAGACTGTTTCCTGTCATTCGTCTAACACATTTGTATTATTGTTCTTGCATCTAGGGTCTAGGACTGTCACTGGTAGCACAACGTTATAATGAAGATGGTACTAAACAGTTCCCCATATAATAATATTATGTATTATTATTTGTACCCAGTATATAACCACTGGGAACTACTATTCGTGCTGTTTCGTCCAATAAATGTTTGTCTACAACACAAGTATTCAGCCCTACTGGGAGATACTTGCATTAATAGGAAAGTACAAATATACAATTTATTTCCGGTCTGTGATCGTTACCCTATGCTATAGTCATTGAGATCGCCTTTCGTGGAAGACACTACTGCAATAGCCAATTTTTTTGTTGGCTGCGTGGCAGTGTACCAAGCGTTCGGCTTCTCGTGGCAAGGCGCGGTGCCACTGAGTACGGGTTCGATCCCACTTCGGACCATATATTGTTCTTCGTTTTTTTCTATTGTTGTTTGTCTGTCAATTTTTCCGAGTGCTAACACATACTTCTTTGTTCTATTATTCCCTATTATCGCCTCGGAAGTTCCCCATATAATAATATTTATGTATTATTATTTGTACCCAGTATATAACCACTGGGAACTACTATTCGTGCTGTTTCGTCCAATAAATGTTTGTCTACAACACAAGTATTCAGCCCTACTGGGAGATACTTGCATTAATAGGAAAGTACAAATATACAATTTATTTCCGGTCTGTGATCGTTACCCTATGCTATAGTCATTGAGATCGCCTTTCGTGGAAGACACTACTGCAATAGCCAATTTTTTTGTTGGCTGCGTGGCAGTGTACCAAGCGTTCGGCTTCTCGTGGCAAGGCGCGGTGCCACTGAGTACGGGTTCGATCCCACTTCGGACCATATATTGTTCTTCGTTTTTTTCTATTGTTGTTTGTCTGTCAATTTTTCCGAGTGCTAACACATACTTCTTTGTTCTATTATTCCCTATTATCGCCTCGGAAGTTCCCCATATAATAATATTTATGTATTATTATTTGTACCCAGTATATAACCACTGGGAACTACTATTCGTGCTGTTTCGTCCAATAAATGTTTGTCTACAACACAAGTATTCAGCCCTACTGGGAGATACTTGCATTAATAGGAAAGTACAAATATACAATTTATTTCCGGTCTGTGATCGTTACCCTATGCTATAGTCATTGAGATCGCCTTTCGTGGAAGACACTACTGCAATAGCCAATTTTTTTGTTGGCTGCGTGGCAGTGTACCAAGCGTTCGGCTTCTCGTGGCAAGGCGCGGTGCCACTGAGTACGGGTTCGATCCCACTTCGGACCATATATTGTTCTTCGTTTTTTTCTATTGTTGTTTGTCTGTCAATTTTTCCGAGTGCTAACACATACTTCTTTGTTCTATTATTCCCTATTATCGCCTCGGAAGTTCCCCATATAATAATATTTATGTATTATTATTTGTACCCAGTATATAACCACTGGGAACTACTATTCGTGCTGTTTCGTCCAATAAATGTTTGTCTACAACACAAGTATTCAGCCCTACTGGGAGATACTTGCATTAATAGGAAAGTACAAATATACAATTTATTTCCGGTCTGTGATCGTTACCCTATGCTATAGTCATTGAGATCGCCTTTCGTGGAAGACACTACTGCAATAGCCAATTTTTTTGTTGGCTGCGTGGCAGTGTACCAAGCGTTCGGCTTCTCGTGGCAAGGCGCGGTGCCACTGAGTACGGGTTCGATCCCACTTCGGACCATATATTGTTCTTCGTTTTTTTCTATTGTTGTTTGTCTGTCAATTTTTCCGAGTGCTAACACATACTTCTTTGTTCTATTATTCCCTATTATCGCCTCGGAAGTTCCCCATATAATAATATTTATGTATTATTATTTGTACCCAGTATATAACCACTGGGAACTACTATTCGTGCTGTTTCGTCCAATAAATGTTTGTCTACAACACAAGTATTCAGCCCTACTGGGAGATACTTGCATTAATAGGAAAGTACAAATATACAATTTATTTCCGGTCTGTGATCGTTACCCTATGCTATAGTCATTGAGATCGCCTTTCGTGGAAGACACTACTGCAATAGCCAATTTTTTTGTTGGCTGCGTGGCAGTGTACCAAGCGTTCGGCTTCTCGTGGCAAGGCGCGGTGCCACTGAGTACGGGTTCGATCCCACTTCGGACCATATATTGTTCTTCGTTTTTTTCTATTGTTGTTTGTCTGTCAATTTTTCCGAGTGCTAACACATACTTCTTTGTTCTATTATTCCCTATTATCGCCTCGGAAGTTCCCCATATAATAATATTTATGTATTATTATTTGTACCCAGTACTAAACAGTACCCTATTTCTTCTATAAGTTCAACTTTTTTATTTGTTATTCCGCGTATATTGGTGGTTGCTACTTTATATTTATCTATCATCATCTTCTGTGATTTCTCTGAGCATGAAACGTTGATCCCTGTCAAATCAGATCATGATGTACATACACCACAACAAATACTCGTACAAGTAATTCTACTGCATTACCAAGATTACGCAGAAAATAGTCAATATATTATGGGCCTTGATTTCAGGTAGAGAATTACTTTTCCGTTGCTGCTACTGAGATAACTGATAGGGTTATCAAGTACCAGAGTTATCAAGCTGCTATTCTGGGTTATCTCGCTTCTGAGGTTCTGTTAGGGTGAGGCACATTTTTTAGGGAATCGCGATCGCCAGTGTAAGAGCTAATAGGAAGGCAAGAAGGAACGGTTCGTCTACTGTTACACGCCCATGCACCCTATTTGTAAAAATGTTACTTTTATACAGGAAGGTTTCAGTCACATTAAACACTGCAGTTACATTAGAGTACTTTGTTACATTACACATGAATCTAAATTCACCAAAGACTAATGTAACATAAAAGACAACTAATACATAAAAGATGACTCCTACATGTCAATGTTACTGTTATATAAGGCATTACTATTAAAACACTCACCTCAAGAGGGAGCCGCGAGAGCTGTGGTCTGTGATCTGGACTATTAAGTAGAAAAGGTCGGGCTCGATCTTAATCGACGGCTTCCGGATTCACCCAGCCTTAAATGGTTACCGGATTTTTTTCTGTGAAAGTAAAGCGGCACGGGCGTAATACTGACCAAATTACCCCAAAAATCGTGTGCCGAAGGTCTGTAAAAGTTATGGTCACTAATACCATATTCGTTATACGCCACGTGGAGTTTCGGGGGCTCTTTACTTATCTTTTTAACTCATATGAAGAGACATAATAATACCCTTCTAAAAGTCATCTTGGAAGGGAAAGCACAAAGCTGAGGCAGACCAAAACTAAATAACACCGAAAGATTGACAGGTGATTCTAAGTGAAAGTACACCACCAAGACAAGAGACAGTAAAATGACGCGTATCCAATCTTCGATGTGGTGACGGCATCCAATAAATAAAGAAAAACACTTCTTCTAGCAAATACAGGAAGAGAAGAAAATGTCAACAAATATGTTAGCTCATGTGTGTTTTGTTTTTGTTTGTTAGAAATTGTCATCGCCTTTGCCTGGAATAATCTCCTTTCACAATTGTGTAAATCTGAGCTCATTTCTCTTTACTTATTTGGCTTGTATTTGTTTTGTAAAAGTTCATGTATAAAAACAGCAAAAGTAGTCAAATGTAAGAAAAAGGATTTCAAAGATGAAGTGATGATCTTTTTTTAACTATCAGTTCTTGAAGTTCTGTCCCAGCTTTCAGGAAAGATTACTACTACCATGTTCCTCGTCATTTTGCAAGTTATCATTTAATTTAATTCTGTTCACCTCTCTCTCTCTGTCTCTCTCTCTCTCTCGCTCGCTCTCTCTACGCCACGAGCCTTCATTAAATGCTACAAGAACCCCAGGAAAGGTTCGACCAAGAAAACGATGGACTGATGGAACAATATAATCACTAGGAAACACAAGAACAACAGAGGACAAGAACAAAAGACCGCAAATTATATCTCCCATCGACGCTAAACGGCAGATCAGGAAGGAAAGAAGAATCTTTCTCTCACTCTCTCTCTCTCCCTCTCTCTCTCTCTCTCTCTCTCTCTCTCTCTCTCTCTCTCTCACGCCTTCTCAATCAGAATAAATTTTGAATTTCCCGCTGCTTTCTTCACAAGTTCATGTTGTAATTAACATCTCCACTTCCAGGTGGACAACAAACGCTTATCGCTCTATCTCTGTGTGCATTCCTACCAAATGTGGTTGTACATACGCCACCTCCCACGGAGATTGTTACTAGTGAGCTGGTTCCATATCAAGTATTATACACATTTGAGGAATAACACCCTACGGTTCATTGAACTGCTGTATAGTTAGCGACGAGGCGTTGGTCATAAATCTCACATCACCAGCCACACAGGAATTGTTTGTTTAATAAGATGCTGCTTTCCACACCGGCTTTCTTTCCTACAACTCACGTTATCTTCATGTCAAGACATACGGTCAAATTTAGCGGAAGAGAGATCTGTCTACATGAGCTGTTATGACTTCAAAGAAAGAGAACTCTTCTGTCTCTGTTTACAAGCTGGTCAGGGATGACCTGGATACAACGAGGGTTATTTGTCTCGTGGGAGGGCGTAAACATTTAAAGTGAAAATGATCGTGAAGAATTCTTTGAACACCCACCATCGGCGTATTTGATCAGCAGGCCCTCACGCTCGTCCTCTCCGGGGCGCACAGATGATTCATTATTCCAGAGTCGGCGCTGCAGGGAGGGTATGAGTTTACGGAAGTGGGGAATTAGGGAACAGGCAGTGACTTTGAATAAATCAAGAACAGATTGATGATTCCAGATATGTTTCACCCACATGGGTCCATATTAGGTCTACAGCGGGTATTTATTAAAAGCTATCTAACCTGTAATCTCCACATTGCTTGTGCGTCGGTGTGCTCATCTATCCATGGCTGGCTATGATAGACTGCCAACACTTTTGATAATACTTTCTTTTGATCTTCCCCGCGTCGCGTGACGTCACATAGAGCTTGTAGGGCTTTTCTACATCCATCTCTATTCTGGGCGAGATGTTCATCTAATGAGTCTATGCCTGCCAACTTTGCTTCTCTTATAAGAGTTCTATTCAAAGTCTCTCTGGGTTTTCCTCATTTTTTTCTGTATCCTTATGGTTCCTATCATCATCATCATCATCGAGTGCCTTCTCCGCATCAAGGGTTGGCTACCATGGATCGCCATTCTACTCTGTTTCTTGCTTTGATGGTGCAGGCTGTCATAGATTGACTTGTCCATCTTTTGATGTTACTCCTCCATGTTAGTCTTGGTCTGCCTCTGCCTCTTTTACCTTGTATTTTCCCTTCCAATATTACTTTTAGTAGGCTGTTGTGTCTTTTAACATGCCCCACAAATTTCATTTGTCTTGTCTTAATTGTATTCAGTAGTTCTCTTTTTATTTTCAGTTGTTTTAAAACTTCATCGTTTGTTATCTTTTGTTTCCATCCAATTCTACCTTTGCTTCTATAAATCCACGTTTCAAAGGCTTCAATTTTCTGTTCTGTTTTCTTGTCTAATGTCCATGTTTCTGCACCATACAGGAATATTGAGAAGATGTAACACTTTGCCATTCTTAGTTTCAGCCCTGATGTTTCCTATAGAAGAGCACATTTTGGAATTCTCTTGTTGTCTCTTGTTATCTCATATACGACATATGCCCATCTTCGCTTCCTAATTGATCATTGGCTGCATGGCCATTTCTCGTATCTCTATATTAGTCTTGAATCCAGTCCCTTTTACACAGAGTATTCTTCTTAGACATTTGTCTTCAAAAGCGTTTAGTTTTCTCACAGTCTCCTTTGTTGTGTTTTAGCTTTCACACGCAATAGTAATTCTCATCATCATCAAGTATGGTATATCAAGTAAGATAGAATTAGAGAATATCCTGCATGAAGAACAAGTAAGCATATGCTGTTTGCAGGAAACCCATCTAAACAACGACATAGCCTTGAAGATTAGGGGATACCAGTGCTACCGATCTGACAGAAAAAATAGACAAAAGGGCGGAATACTGACTCTTGTAAGGAACAACATTAATGCATGTCAGATTGAAGTGTATATGGATGGGGCGGAATATCAAATACTGCACCTCAGGACAGGAAATACAGACTTCCATCTACTTAACTACTACTGTCCGAGTGACCGCCCACTAGCACTAGACACAATTACATTACAAGAAAGAATAATTGTATGTGGAGACTTTAACAGCCATTCACAGAGCTGGGGCTATGAACATATGGACAAGAGAGGTGAAGAGCTTGAAAATTGGCAGGATGACAATGGGCTTATACTATTAAACCAGGCAACAGATCCACCAACATTCTACTCCAGATCATGGCATACCACATCTACACCAGACCTTGCTTTCCATTCACCAGACCTGGATTGGAATATCACACGAATTGTTGGGAAACAACTTGGAGGCAGCGACCACCGACCAGTCTTTTTAGTGGTACAAAATAAGGCCATCAGGGAGAGCAGCACTCTCTCCAGATGGAATTACAAAAAGGCAGACTGGAAAATGTATCAACACTACACCAGTGTACTGACTAAAGATATAAATACAGATAGAGACATCAACAAAATAGTTGATGAATTCAGTAGACTAATAATACAAGCTGCCAGTGAAACAATACCTAGAGGGGCACGGAAACACTACAAACCATACTGGAGTAGTGAACTAGAGCAACTACACAATGACATGGAAACATCTCGAAAGCAAGCAGAAAATAACCCTTGCCAAGAACACCACAACAACTACCAGCATGCTAAAGCCAAATTTCAACGGGCTAAACTACAAGCCAGACGGAGAAGCTGGAAAGAGAAAACAGAGTCCTTGAATCTTGAACGAGACACAAGAAAAGTGTGGAAGCTTGTAAAACAGCTGAATGATGAGGGTACAGAAAGGAACACCAAAATTACACTGAAGAAGGATGGAAACATTCTAACAGGTAAACATGCAGCAAATTACTTTGCAGACTCCTTTGCAAATGACAATAATATTGAAACTAGCCTAGAAAAACGACAAGAGACCCGTTTAAAACAACAAAATGCAAGACAAGAAGAGACCACACATGAAGTAATGGAAACACCCATTACACAAAGAGAGCTAGAGCTGGCAATATCCAAATTAAAAATGAAAAAGTCACCAGGCAGTGATGGAGTGTTCAATGAAATGATTAAGAACTTGGGAACTGCAGCTAAAGCAAAACTACTGCAGATCTACAACATTTGCTGGATCACAGGTAGAGTGCCACAGGCATGGAGAGAAGCAATTATGATACCATTACTAAAGCCAGGAAAAGATGGTTCAATGACATCCAGCTATAGACCAATCAGCCTTACAAGCTGTTTGTGTAAAACAATGGAACGTATAATCAATCTCAGACTCAGTGGTACTTGGAAAGTGAAAATCTCCTTGTCCCACAACAAGCAGGCTTTAGACAGTGTTACTCTACCGAAGATCAAGCAACCTATCTTTCCCAGGAAATTGAAGATGCGTTTCAAGAAAAGAAACTGGTACTAGCAGCATGGATAGACCTAAAGAAAGCATTTGATAAGGTATGGAAGGAAGGGCTTTTGAAGAAACTGAGAAATTATGGAGTAAATGGCAGGATGTACAAATGGGTCAAAGCATACCTGCATAATAGGAGAGCCAGAGTGCAACTGGATGGTCTTAAGAGTAAGAAGGTCTTATTGCGCCAGGGCGTTCCACAAGGAGGGGTACTATCTCCAACACTTTTTCTGATCTACATCAATGACCTAGTTACTGAACTACCACATGGCATCAAAGTGGCAATGTATGCAGATGACTTGGTAATGTGGTGCACAGAGGAGTATACAACAGTGGCCTCCAAATTGCTACAAAGAGCTATGAATGCACTGAATTCATGGACAAATAGATGGTGTATCAGCATCAATACAGACAAATGCAGTACTACACTTTTCACACTCTCCCCAAAACAAAAAGCAGGAGCCATCTACATAAACAATGAGCCTGTGAAAGAAGACATACAAGCTACATATCTCGGAGTTACATTTGATAACAAACTATCTTGGAAACAGCAGATAAATAAGGCAACCCAAAAAGCAAGGAGGAAATTGGCTATTCTAAGAAAGTTGTGTGGAACCACATGGGGTGCGAGTGGGAAAATACTCAGTAAAGTTTACCAACAGAGTATACGCCCACATTTAGAATATGGATCATCTGCATGGTGCTCAGCATCAAACACCACATTGCAAGAACTGGATAAAGTACAAAACCAGGCACTTAGGGTCATCACAGGAGCAATGAAATCAACACCAATATTGGAGATGGAGAAATTGTGGAGGATACCAGCACTGAGAGAACGGAGAGACACAAAGGTGCTGATACAGGCAGAAAAATTTGTATGCATGCCGAGACATCCAATGAAGGACAGATTCCAAAATCTTGCATTGGGACGACTTAAGAGAAGCAGTTTTATCCACCAAGCCAAGCGTATTAGTAGACAAACACCAGGCATGCCAAGAGTTGTTAAACCCCTTCTGCCCATACCAGAACAGACGCCCTGGACAGATGAATCAGGATTATCAGTTTAAATACGGACAGAAGTGAAAGGAATAGTTGACAAAGAGGAACAAAATAGTCTACAGCGAAAAACAATAACTCTCAGTTTCCTGGATGAAGGATGAAGAATACCCACAAGACCTATGGATCCGTGTGTACACAGATGGATCAGCACAGAATGCAGTAAAGAATGGGGGAGCAGGTGCATATATAGAGTACCCAAATAACACTAGGGATATGAATAAAATAGCAACAGGGAAATATTGTCACAATTATGATGCAGAAATACAAGCAATAAAGTTGGCAATAGAAAAGCTGCTGAACAGTAATCTTAGCCCACAGCCTGTAGTGTTTTTGACAGATGCAAGATCAGTACTCCAGGCACTACAATCCAGAAAATTACCACATCTACAGACCTTATTGACTGAACTCTGCAAGCACCACAGGGTTGTCCTGCAGTGGATCCCGTCTCACTGTGGAATACCAGGAAATGAGAAAGCAGATCAGTTGGCAAAGGAAGGTTCAACAGGCACACAACTAGATACACCAGTCACATACCATCATAAGAAACAGATAATCAAATCAATCAGAGGACCACAAGCCCCATATCAGGATGCCTTTCATAATATGAATAGATATGAACAAGTTATCATTATACGCCTAAGAACAGGACACAATCGACTCCATAGTCACATGTATACAAAATTCAAGATCGGCACATCAACTACTTGTACATGTGGACAGGCACCCCAGACTGCTGAACACATACTTCAAGACTGCACTGAATATAGTAGACTGAGGAAAATCCATTGGCCCATAGATACAACACTACAGACAAAACTATATGGGCCTCTGCAAGAATTACAAAAGACAGTAAAATTCATACAGAAAACGACATTGCTGATATAGACAATACTTCGAGCGAACGAAAGATAGATAGATCAAGTATGGTATAATTGTCCTATTGTCCATGATTCACATCCATATGCTAAGACTGGCTCTACATAACATTTAAGAACTCCTTTTCTTGTTTCGATTGCCAAAAATGGATTGCATAGTATCTTCCTCTTTTTGGAGAATAGAAATTCTACATTTTGATAATTAGATATCTGTTCTTTACTTGATTTTATTTCCTTCCGTTACTGGCTCCATTTGCGTCATATTGTCCAAGATTGGCTGCAACATGCTACGTAATTTCAACACAATACACATACCACGTGCGCTAAAAGCGGTCACAAGTAGACTGCAGGATCGGTGAAGCAAACCTGATTAAGACCCTACTCTACCAATCCGCTGTGGGTCTGATAACAGACTGTCCAATCTGTCCAAGAACGTAGAGATCGTTGAAGGAAGGCAACTCAGAAGATGCAGCATTGATATCGGATGCGTTGGGTCAAATGAAAATAGAAACACAAAACACGTGGGCACTAATTGAATGTTATTGTAAAGATGGATAATAAGGTGAGCCAGTCGTCGAGTTAACACAGAAGATAAAACAGAAGACGAACAAGAAGAAGAGGTAGACAGAAGAAAAGGTATTTTGCTTTGTTAATTGATCATTGTGTCTTCCTTGGACTATTTGTAACACCAGGGGTTCTCAACCGTTTTGTCCTAACGGGCTCACTGGACATTTTCCAAGAACTGCGGGCTCACTTGTCATTTTCCAAGAACTGCGTGTTCACTGGACATCTTCCAAGAACTGCGGGCTTACTGGACATTTTCCAAGAATTGCGGGCTTACTGGACATTTTCCGAGAACTGCGGGCTTACTGGACATCTTCCAAGAACTGCGGGCTCACTTGACATTTTCCAAGAACTGCGTGCTCACTGGACATCTTCCAAGAACTGCGTGCTCACTGGACATCTTCCAAGAACTGCGTGCTCACTGGACATCTTCCAAGAACTGCGGGCTCACTGGACATCTTCCAAGAACTGCGGGCTTACTGGACATTTTCCAAGAATTGCGGGATTACTGGACATTTTCCGAGAACTGCGGGCTTACTGGACATTTTCCGAGAATTGCGGGCTTACTGGACATCGTCCAAGAACTGCGGGCTTACTGGACATTTTCCAAGAACTGCGGGCTTACTGGACATCGTCCAAGAACTGCGGGCTTACTGGACATTTTCCGAGAAGTGCGGGCTTACTGGACATCTTCCAAAAACTGCAGGAGCCAGTATTTAAATGTATTGTTAAACAGCGGCTGCTCATATCTAAAACAAAATTCTGCTCGTCGCACAATTATTATGTGTCCATTTCCTTACATTAATAAATATAAAGCTGAAGATAGACAACACAATGAGCATTAAACAAGAAAGAATTAAATAAGAAAGCGTTAAACAAGAAAGTATTAAATAAGAAAGAATTAAATAAGAAAGTATTAAATAAGAAAGAATGAAATAAGAAAGTATTAAATAAGAAAGAATTAAATAAGAAATCGTTAAACAAGAAATAATTTAATAAGAAAGCGTTAAACAAGAAAGCATTAAATAAGAAAGAATTAAAAAAGAAAGTATTAAAAAAGAAAGCATTAAACAAGAAAGCATTAAACAAGAACGCATTAAACAAGAAAGCATTAAACATGAAAGCATTAAACATGAAAGCATTACACTAAATTAATGTGATTTTTGGCATTGCATTTCTTCTGCTAGATTTTGAAAGTTTGGGACGTATGATTTCTGTCAGTTCAAGTTCACCACTACTATAGCCATTCTGTCAGTTCAAGTTCACCACTACTATAGCCATTCTGTCAGTTCAAGTTCACCAATACTATAGCCATTCTGTCAGTTCAAGTTCACCAATACTATAGTCATTCTGTCAGTTCAAGTTCACCACTACTATAACCATTCTGTCAGTACAAGTTCACCACTACTACAGCCATTCTGTCAGTACAAGTTCACCACTACTATAGCCATTCAAGATACTAAACTAATTCCAACCGTTAAATCTGCTTTACTCTGACCGCTTGATGCTAATAGTTGCAGCTTCTGTTCATTGGGAAGGGGAAAAAAAAACGTCTGCATTTGCTTCATCCTTTCTTTTTTATTCTTTCAATCTTCCAATCAACTGAATGCCGGACAATAAGTGACGTCACTCGTCATTTATGAAGGTGGAATTTCCTTGCAACCAAGAAAACACGCGGCATGAGCAATGGCGCCCGCCAGCACGGCGTTCGTTGAGAAGCACAGAGCTACACCGTATCCCTAACATTGCACGTATACTCTTTGCTCATGCGTATCATCAGCCGTTTATCTTCTCAACACAACTAAAAGTGCGCGTGCTACAGTAATAACAATAATATGCTAAATATAGAATCACCGTTGATAGAAGAACAAAATATCAAGTCACATACATTTGCCACGGTGGTGCAACTGCTAGTAAACTGGCCTACTGAGGTCAAGTATTCCGGTTCGATTCCCTGTTACAGCAGCATTGCATTGATTTGCCTTGTCCCTCGATTCCCTATTACAGCAGCATTGCATTGATTTGCCTTGTCCCTCGATTCCCTATTACAGCAGCATTGCATTGATTTGCCTTGTCCCTCGATTCCCTATTACAGCAGCATTGCATTGATTTGCCTTGTCCCTCGATTCCCTATTACAGCAGCATTGCATTGATTGGCCTTGTCCCTCGATTCCCTATTACAGCAGCATTGCATTGATTTGCCTTGTCCCTCGATTCCCTATTACAGCAGCATTGCATTGATTTGCCTTGTCCCTCGATTCCCTATTACAGCAGCATTGCATTGATTTGCCTTGACCCTCGATTCCCTATTACAGCAGCATTGCATTGATTTGCCTTGTCCCTCGATTCCCTATTACAGCAGCATTGCATTGATTTGCCTTGTCCCTCGATTCCCTATTACAGCAGCATTACATTGATTTGCCTTGTCCCTCGATTCCCTATTACAGCAGCATTGCATTGATTTGCCTTGTCCCTCGATTCCCTATTACAGCAGCATTGCATTGATTTGCCTTGTCCCTCGATTCCCTATTACAGCAGCATTGCATTGATTTGCCTTGTCCCTCGATTCCCTATTACAGCAGCATTGCATTGATTTGCCTTGTCCCTCGATTCCCTATTACAGCAGCATTGCATTGATTTGCCTTGTCCCTCGATTCCCTATTACAGCAGCATTGCATTGATTTGCCTTGTCCCTCGATTCCCTATTACAGCAGCATTGCATTGATTTGCCTTGTCCCTCGATTCCCTATTACAGCAGCATTGCATTGATTGGCCTTGTCCCTCGATTCCCTATTACAGCAGCATTGCATTGATTTGCCTTGTCCCTCGATTCCCTATTACAGCAGCATTGCATTGATTTGCCTTGTCCCTCGATTTCCTATTACAGCAGCATTGCATTGATTGGCCTTGTCCCTCGATTCCCTATTACAGCAGCATTGCATTGATTTGCCTTGTCCCTCGATTCCTTAGCGACGGTTTCAAGATTCACGAGTCGTAAATGGGTACCGGCAATTTTTTTTTTTCTGGAAAAATAAAGACAGTACTGTCGTAATATTGACCACATTACTCTCAAATTGTGCAAGTGGTTGAAAATAATAGGCACTAACACGATTTTCCCAATATGCCACACTTGTTATGTGACGGAGTTTTCCCTTCTTTTGTCTGTATTAACGAAAACATACACATAATGAGCGTGGTCGATACGCTTTTTGTGATTAAAGCCATTAATTTTAATTTAACATTTAATTATTGTTTCCTATATAAATATTGGAGCCGCGAACGCTCAGTGGTTAGTGAATTGGACTACAAAGGACAAAAAGTCGAGTTCGATCCTAATCGACGGTTTTCGGGTTCATCCAGCCTTAAATGGGTACATGATATTTTCTGGGGAATTAATACCGACCACATTACCCCAAAAATCATATGTACCGATGGTCTATACAAATTATGGTTACTAACACCATATTCCCTATACGCCATTTGGCGTGACGAAGTTTTTTACTTAATTTTTTTTAAAGTATAAATATTCCGCTGGAGAAAGGAGTTGAGGGCAGGCAACATAAATAAATCTTGCTCACTCGGTGGTCGGATCAAATATTGGCAGACGCAGTCATGAAAGAATCTGTTCAGTAAAACAGCATCCATCACAGAGCACTAATACTCTACCAAACTATTGACACACTATCGAAGAATAATTTCAGAAACAGGTATGTTTACAACAATCAAAAACATTCACACATAAACAACTGAAAACACGAAGAAAAATATGCACCCGAAGTAGAATCCAACTTGTACTGCTCGACACAGAGCCTTGTCACCAGTGACCTGCATTTCAGAACACAGCCAACTAAGCTAACTGATACATTAGGATTGCTTGCGACCGACCGAATGTCGAAACTAAAAGGTCGTATGACATAATTAAAAAGCAAAAAGTAAAGAACCCCGTCACGCTAAGTGGAGTATAGGGAATAAAGTGTTAATGACCATAATTTTATGGACAGACATTCGGCTTAGATTATTGGGGTAATGTGGTCGGTATCACGTCCGTGCCGCTTTACTTTCACAGCAAAAAAATCCGGTATCCATTTAAGGCTGGGTGAAACCGGAAGCCGTCAGTCAAGATAAAAACCCGACCTCTTGTCCTTTGTAGTCCAGTTCACTAACCACTGAGCTATCGCGGCTCCTATATAACATGATTGTTTATTATTATTTATTATTGTTGTACATTATTATTGTTTATTATAATAGTTATATAGTCACTACCACAAATAGGAAGAGCCAGGAAAACTTCTCTAAGTACAATATTGAAGTAAAAGGAACAGTTCAAAGACAGTAAATGATTTTTAAATATCTAGGAACGGTAGTAACCTTCAAGCTCCAGAAATAGACTCAAGATGCAACAAAGCTTGTAGAATCATTGGTCAGCTATCACCACTATTATCCAACAAAGAAGTAACCCTACAGGTAAAACGGACACTCTACAATGCAGTCTGCATCCCAACGTTGTTCTGCCAATGTCAGACCTGGACAATAGACTCAAGAGCAATAAGAAAAATAGCCACTACCGAGTTGAAATCTGTTAGACGAATAACAGGAAACAGCCTGAGAGATAAGATCAGAAATTAAGAGCTGAGAAAAGGCTAAGAATAATTAGCGACATAATATACAATAATAACATCGGATGGAAGATTCACCACGGAAATAAAAAAAAGCAAAATAGCTCAGGCCAAAATAGCATTTCAGAAAATGAAAAATATCTTATGCAACACATCTATGTTAATAGAAATGAGAAAGAGAGCTCATCGGTGCTATATAGAACCAATTCTGACCTATGGAAGCGAATCATGGACAGTAAACAAACAAATGAAAAGACGATTAGAGGCCACAGAGATGGGATTTCTCAGAAGAATATTGAAAGTTCCCTGGACAGCTAAAAAGACCAATGAGGAAGTTCTCAAAGAGGCCAACACAAAAAGGCAGCTCCTAAAAAACAACAGAAAGAAACAATCAACATTTTTCGGGCACATCATGAGAAGAGGAAAGTTGGAATACTTGGTTACAACTGGCAAAATAAAAGGAAAGAGAGATCGTGGATGACAAAGAGAGAAAACACTAGATGGCTTGGTGTCATGGCATGGAAAGCAGTCAACAACAGAAATGATACGATGTACTGTAGATTGAAGATTGTGGAAGGACATGATCGCCTACGCCAACCGGTATGGCACATGATGATGATATAACATACAAAGAAACAACAGATAAATTAGTTTTGGCACGTGATAAGGGAGAAAGATCAAAACACAACACAACGAGCCTTCAACAAATTTTGCGAGAACACCAGACTCAAAAGACGACAACAAAAAAGGTCATTTGAAGGAACATAGAAACACTATGAAACACAAAAGCTGGAGAAGCCAACAGAAGGGGAAAAAACACTGCAAACAATATCTCTGCTCGATGCTGAAAGGCAAATGAGGATGGAAATAATAAGATAATAACGCAAAATGATGGAAGCACAGACTAGATGTGGTACAAAATAGCTCTATCCTAGGTAGCAGCTCAACGAGTTCAAACTAACTTAACGCAAGCAATCTTTGTAAATAGTAAAGTAAAGTAAAGTAAAGTAAAGTAAAGTAAAGTAAAGTAAAGCTCCTTTCCACTTTCCTACCTTCTCTGTTATCATGGTTGTGAAGTATGGTGTAAAAAAGTAAAGTAAAGAGCCCCGTCACACCAAGCGGCGTATAGGGAATATGGTGTAAAAAAAAAAAGTAAAGTACCCCCGTCGCGCCAAGTGGCGTATAGGGAATATGGTGTTAGTGACCATAAATTTTACAGACCTTCGGCACATGATTTTTGAGGTTATATGGCCGGTATTACGCCCGCGCCGCTTTACTTTCCCAGAAAAATTCGGTACCCATTTAAGGCTGGGTGAACCCGGAGGCCGTCGGTTGGGATCGAACCCTACCCCTTGTCCTTTGTAGTCCAGTTCACTAACCACTGAGCTATCGCGAATATGGTGTTAGTGCCCATAAATTTTACAGACCTTCGGCACATGATTTTTGAGGTAATGTGGTCGGTATTACGCCCGTGCCGCTTTACTTTCTCAGAAAAAAATCCGGTGCCGATTAAAGGCTGGGTGAACCCGGAAGCCGTCTGTTGGGATCGAATCCTACCTCTTGTCCTTTGTAGTCCAGTTCACTAACAACTGAGTTATCGCGGCTCCTGAAATATGGTGTTAGTCATCATATTTGTCCGTGGCCACGGCACATTATTGGGCGATGACAACAGTCTCCCTCTAGGCTGCATTTACTTCCAAAACAATCATATAGTACCCATTTTTAGAGGCTGGGGGAACTCAGAAGGGTCTGAAAAAAAAAGTCCACCACATCTGGGAATTGATCCCGAACCTTCGACGATCAAGAAGCGAGAACACTAACTACTCAGCCACTGAGGCCCTCGTCTTTATCAAGGACCAAATTCAGGAGAACAAGTAAGTAGCATTGATGTCGCTGTGTCGTTCTGCAGATCTCTCGTGGGCAATGCGCTGTGTCGAGTAGTGCAGGTTCGATCAAGCAACGGATTGTCTATTTTGTGTGTGTGTGTGTGCGTGTGTGTGCGTGCGTATGTGTGTGTGTATGCGTGCGTGTGTGCGTGTGTGTGCGTGCGTATGTGTGTGTGTGTGCACGTGTGTGTTTGTGTCTGTGTGTGTGTGTGTGTGTTTTCTGTCTATTAATTTTGGATTTTTCCGACTGTCGTAAACATATATGTCCGTGTCAGTTGCTGGTCTGTCGCCTCGGAACTTTTCATTCATAAAAATATGCATTTATTATTGTTTGTTTTTTGAGGAACATTATCGCCTACGCCAGCAGACATGGCATTTAGTATGATAATTATTTTTATTATTGCTTCTAATATCGCGATTTATTTCAAAATATGCTGCTACTTTTATTATTGCAACATTTTTATTATTTATTCTATTTGGCTAATATTATGATAATTATTTGCAGACAAATGAGTTCTAGGCAGAAACCCCCAGCTCAAGTGTTTGGTTTGAGGTTTTATAGCGGCAAATATTTTAATTATGACCTGTAGGACAGGCCATAATTTGTTCTCCGTTGACTGATTGAAACGTAGTTATTATTTATCACCCGATTCGATAGGTTCTTTGTGACACTCGTTGGACTTTAGGTGTAGAAACATTACTTCCAGGTCACACCGGAAAGTGTCGAGACCGCACAATGGGAACTTAAGAGGTAGACGATCATAGCCCCATAACTCGGCAACAGCTCACCGTGAAACCCGAGAGATCTCCGGTCAGGGGAGGTAATATTTGTGTTCCGATATAGTTCCGGTCGAAGTGTGACATGTTACTGTTGCTGAACATCTGATCGCCTCCCCTTGATTCGATAGAATTACAAGGTCAAGAGGTTAAGAATACTTGTCATGTAAGAGGTTTTCAAGTTTTGTATCGCTAGGTGTCTGTGAGTGTAGTCTTTGATTTTCTGGTCCTCGCACCACTTATACAAAGCTTGCAGACAAGTTTGGATCAGAAGTCAAGTACCTATATGTTCATGATGGCGTAGGTGATCATGTCTCTCCACAACTTTCGATCTCAACAGTTATTTATCATTTCGGTACATCTGAACCTTATAATGCAATATACATCTTAAGAACATTGATAGAAAGATCTATAGAGGTAAAGAAAGATCTATATATGTGCTTTATAGACTACACAAAAGCATTTGACAAAGTAAAGCATGTGGAAATAATCAATATGCTGGAAAAATTAAACATTGATAGCAAGGATCTGCGAATCATAAAAAAAACATGTACTGGCAACAAACAGCAGCAATACGAATTAACAACCAAACAGGACAATTTCAACTTATAAAACAAGGAGTCAGACAAGGCTGTGTTCTGTCGCCGGATTTGTTTTCACTTTACAGCGAACATATTATGAGATCGATAGTAGACAAACAAGGAATTGAAGTCAAAGGTCACAACATAAACAATTTGAGAGATGCGGATGACACAGTCTTAATAGCAGAGACAGAGAATGAACTACAAGAAATGCTAGACATAATAGTAAAAGAAAGCTTCAAGAAAGGTCTCAGTCTGAATAGTAAGAAAACAGAAGTAATGGTCATATCGAAGAAACAATCATCATCAGTATGCAGCATAAAAATAAACAGAACAAATTAGAAACAAGTGCAACGCGTCAAATACTTGGGCACAATAATATCAGATGGAAGATGCACCACGGAAATAAAAAGCAGAATATCTCAGGCCAAAATAGCATTTCAGAAAATGAAAAATTTCTTATGCAACAAATCTATGTCAATAGAAATGAGAAAGAGAGTTCATCAGTGCTATGTAGAACCAATTCTGACCTATGGAAGCGAATCATGGACGGTAGACAAACAAATGAAAAGACCATTAAAGGCCACAGAGATGGGATTTCTCAGAAGAATGTTGAAAGTTCCCTGGACTGCTAAAAAGATCAACGAGGAAGTTCTCAAAGAGGCCAACATAAAAAGGCAGCTCCTAAAAAAACATCAGAAGGAAACAATCAACATTTTTCGGGCACATCATGAGAAGAGGAAAGTTGGAATACTTGGTTACAACTGGCAAAATAAAAGGAAAGAGAGATCGCGGACGACAAAGAGAGAAGATACTGGATAGCTTGGTGTCATGACATGGAAAGCAGTCAACAACAGAACTGATACGATGCACTGTAGATAGAAGATTGTGGAAGGATGTGATCGCCTACGCCAACCGGTATGGTACATGATGATGACATCTGACAAGCCATTCTCTTAAACTGTCTGGTATCTTTTCTCTTTGCTTCCCCCTACCTCTTCGTCCCTCATTTTTCCAACTTGTCACGATAGGTGTTCCCTTCTGTTTACATGGCCAAAAAAGTTGATAGTTTCTTGCTAATATTCGAAATTAGCCCTATCTTTGCTTTGGTCTTTCTCATAACGTTTTCATTACTCTCCTTGGCTGTCAACGGTGTTCTCAACATTCTTCTGTAAAACCACAATTCTACAGCTCTATTTATTTTATTGTCTGTTGACCTCTTGTCAATGATTCACATCTATAAGTTAAGGCAGGATCTACATAACATATAAGAACTCTTTTTCCTATTTTTATTGTTAAAAATGCATTGCACAGTATCTTTCTCAATTTTTTAAAAGCAGCTTTTGCCTGAGCTATTCTGCATCTCACCTGTGTTGTACATCTAACATCTCACCTCTGTTGTACATCTATCATCTCACCTCTTTTGTACATATATCATCTTACCTCTGTTGTACATCTACCATCTCACCTCTGTTGTACATCTACCATCTCACCTCTGTTGTACATATACAATCTCAACTCTGCTGAACATCTACCATCTCACTTCTGTTGCACATCTACCATCTCACCTCTGTTTTACATCTACCATCTAACCTCTGGTGTACATCTATCATCTCACCTATGTTGTACATATACTATCTCATCTCTGTTGTACATCTGCCATCTCACCTCTGTTGTACATCTATCATCTCACCTCTGTTGTACATCTACCATCTCACCTGTGTTGTACATCTACCATCTCACCTCTGTTGTACATCTACCATCTCACCTCTGTTGTACATCTAACATCTCACCTCTGTTGTACATCTACCATCTCACCTCTGCTGTACATCTACCATCTCACCTCTGCTTTACATCTACCATCTCACCTCTGTTGTACATCTACCATCTCACCTATGTTGTACATCTACCATCTCACCCACTGCTGTACATCTACCATCTCACCTCTGCTTTACATCTACCATCTCACCTATGTTGTACATCTACCATCTCACCTCTGTTGTGCATCTACCATCTCCCCTCTGCTGTACATCTACCATCTCACCTCTGCTTTACATCTACCATCTCACCTCTGTTGTACATCTACCATCTCATCTCTGTTGTACATCTACCATCTCACCTCTGTTGTAAATCTACCATCTCGCCTCTGCTGTACATCTGCCATCTCGCCTCTGCTGTACATCTGCCATCTCACCTCTGCTGTACATCTATTATCTCACCTCTGCTTTATTTCTACCATCTCACCTCTGTTGTACATCTACCATCTCACCTCTGCTGTACATCTACCATCTCATCTCTGCTTTACATCTACCATCTCATCTCTGTTGTACATCTACCATCTCATCTCTGCTGTACATCTACCATCTCATCTCTGTTGTACATCTACCATCTCACCTCTGCTGTACATCTACCATCTCATCTCTGTTGTACATCTACCATCTCATCTCTGTTGTACATCTACCATCTCACCTCTGCTGTACATCTACCATCTCATCTCTGTTGTACATCTACCATCTCACCTCTGCTGTACATCTACCATCTCACCTCTGTTGTACATCTACCATCTCACCTCTGCTTTACATCTACCATCTCACCTCTGCTTTACATCTACCATCTCACCTCTGCTGTACATCTACCATCTCACCTCTGCTTTACATCTACCATCTCACCTCTGTTGTACATCTACCATCTCACCTCTGTTGTACATCTACAATCTCACCTCTGCTTTACATCTACCATCTCACCTCTGTTGTACATCTACCATCTCACCTCTGTTGTACATCTACCATCTCACCTCTGTTGTACATCAACCATCTCACCTCTGTTGTACATCTACCATCTCACCTCTGTTGTACATCTACCATCTCACCTCTGTTGTACATCTACCATCTCACCTCTGTTGTACATCCTCCATCTCACCTCTGTTGTACATCTACCATCTCACCTCTGTTGTACATCCACCATCTGAGGTTAACTTTGTTCCCATATTATTTACATGTATTTACCTGTTTTAATATTGTTCCACTTGTCTTTTATTGTGCATTGCGAATATGTTTTTATATTTATTGCTTCCAGTACTTCTGTCTTTTAGCTATCAAGGCTGAGTTCTTTATTTTTGCTTGACTTCATTGTAATATCTAACATTTTTTGTAACACATTTTGACTCTACGCGATTAAGACTTTATCATCAGCATACCTGAGGTTATTTATAACCCCCAATTGTTATTCCAGGCTTGTCCCTTATGGATCTTAAAATAATCTGACTGTACATATTAAATAAATATGGAAACAGCACGCAACCTTGCTTATATGTTACATCTATCTAATACATGGTATACACCTTCAAGAAACACTGCAAGAACACCAGGATCAAGTGCCGACCACAAAAAAAGAGGAAGATTGATAGAATAGCAGAACCTCTAGGAAACATAACGGCAGGAGAAGCCAAAAGAAGGGCATAAAACCTCAAACTAAGTCTCCCCATGACGCTGAAATGTAAACGGAGAAAGAGGAATATTTCAAATGTACTCGCATATTTTAATACAAAAAAAATTGATGAGACTTTACAGTAAATTAAACTGTAAGATAAGAAACCAAACAAGAATACATATCAAAATATATATGGAGAAGACACTGGAGGTACATCGGTCATGTGTAGAATGAGCACAAGATGGCTCCCACGCCAAGCCTTGATGGGGACACCGGGTGGCAAGTAAAGAAGCCCAAAGGAAACTAAGAAGAGTAATTCACAGAGAGGGCTCGAATATCAGAAATCAGCTTCAGAGCTAAAACCAATTTGGGAAAAAAAATTTCTTCTTCGTCTTCTTCATCTTCTTCTTTTATCTTCTTCATCTTCTTCTTCTTCTTCGTCTTCTTCTTCTTCTTCATCTTCTTCTTCTTCTTCTTCATCTTCTTCTTCTTCGTCTTCTTCTCCTTCATCATCTTCTTCTTCGTCGTCTTCTTATTCTTCTTCATCTTCTTCTTCTTCTTCTTCTTCTTCTTCTTCTTCTTCTTCTTCTTCTTCTTCTTCTTCTTCTTCTTCTTCTACTTCTTCTTCTTCTCTTCTTCTTCTTCTTCTTCTTCTTCTTCTTCTTCTTCATCTTCTTCTTCTTCGTCTTCTTCTCCTTCATCATCTTCTTCTTCGTCGTCTTCTTATTCTTCTTCATCTTCTTCTTCTTCTTCTTCTTCTTCTTCTTCTTCTTCTTCTTCTTCTTCTTCTTCTTCTTCTTCTTCATCTTCTTCTACTTCTTCTTCTTCTTCTTCAACTTCTTCGTCTTCTTCATCTTCTTCTTCTTCATCTTCTTCATCATCTTCTTCTTCTACTTCTTCTTCTTCTTCTTCCTCTTCTTCTTCTTCTTCTTCACCTTCTTCATCTTCTTCGTCCTCTTCTTCGTCCTCTTCTTCTTCTTTTCTTCTACTTCTTCTTCTTCTTCATCTTCTTCTTCATCTTCTTCGTCCTCTTCATCTTCTTCTACTTCTTCTTCCTCTTCTTCTTCTTCTTCATCTTCTTCTACTTCTTCTTCGTCTTCTTCTTCTTCTTCTTCTTCAACTTCTTCGTCTTCTTCTTCATCTTCTTCTTCTTCATCTTCTTCATCTTCTTCGTCTTCTTCTTCTTCTTCATCTTCTTCATCTTCCTCTTCTTCATCTTCTTCTTCTTCATCTTCTTCTACTTCTTCTTCGTCTTCTTCTTCTTCTTCTTCTTCTTCAACTTCTTCGTCTTCTTCTTCATCTTCTTCTTCTTCATCTTCTTCATCTTCTTCGTCTTCTTCGTCTTCTTCTTCTTCTTCTTCAACTTCTTCGTCTTCTTCATCTTCTTCTTCTTCATCTTCTTCATCTTCTTCTTCTTCTTCTTCTTCGTCTTCTTATTCCTCTTCATCTTCTTCAACTTCTTCATCTTCTTCTACTTCTTCTTCTTCATCTTCTTCATCTTCTTCTTCTTCTTCATCTTCTTCATCTTCTTCTTCTTCGTCTTCTTATTCCTCTTCATCTTCTTCAACTTCTTCATCTTCTTCTACTTCTTCTTCTTCTTCTTCTTCCTCTTCTTCTTCTTCTTCTTCATCTTCTTCTTCGTCTTCTTCATCTTCTTCTTTTCTTCTTCTTCATCTTCTTCTTCTGCTTCTTCATTCTAGTTCGAATTCTTTGTTTTATTATTTATTACTTTTTATTTTAAATACATGTCTGTGTGTGTGTGTGTGTGCTGTATGTGTGTGTGTGCTGTATGTGTGTGTGTGTGCTGTATGTTTGTTGCTACTGAATGCCTATTGAGCCGAAACATCGTTCAAATTTTTGTCAAACATTTATTACGTAAAGTTTTAACCATACCATTTCTTTATTTTCTTTCTCTGAATTGTTTCCTCCCCCCCCCCCCCACAAAAAAAATAAAATAAATAAAATAAAAAAAATAAAATAAAATAAAAAACAACAAACTTCGCAGTGGTTGGGCGAATTGTCAGGCATGAAAAGTGATGGTGTCTGCCGTGTTTTCAGTCAGAGAAGAACTACCATTTATTTGTTCAAGACTAGCGAAGTAAGAAAAAGGTAATGCATGTGAAGAAAATAAGGTAAAAGTAAAGATAAAGTACGAGACTTGAATCGGTGTCAGCACGAGAGTTTTAACCCATATTTGGAGACAAATAATAATAAATAAATATTATTATAGAGGGAAACTTCCGAGGCGATAATTCAGGGAAAATGCTGAGTGCTGTAATACATACCTCTTCCTTCTATAATTCCCTTAACCCATACTTGCTCGGCTGCCTATACAGAAGTGTTCGGAGACTTCTGAATAGTGTCGCTGACGCATCGAAACTCACGATGCGAGGCGGCATTCATCACTTTCCCAGATTACTACCTACCCTGGTACAAATTTCTGCTAGCGGTTGGGTCGACCGCGGTGGTATTTTTTTCCCCAACCACGAGTACAAATCACACTGCTCCCAGCGGGAATCGAACACGGGTTGTCCGAACGTCGGTAGCCCAGTCGGATTATTTTCCCAACTAGGCTACCGAGGCCCTCAAGTGAAGAAATAACAGAGAGGAAAGCATGTTGCTCATCACTGTCTGCTTTTGTAAGTTATAAATATATTATCGCTGTCATAAGTCGGAATCCAGAAAAACGACGGCCACGCTCACTCAGCTGTAATGTGTGTAAACGACTTATAGATTTGGGAATGTCTTTCAGTGTAACACTTGTGTTACATCTAGACTGGTGCAGATCACAATCCGACAGGATAATCTTCGAATGTTTTAACGTTTCCAGGCGAAGAAACCAGACCTTGATGCAAAGAGATGAATGATTGTCATATATACTAGTCTAGCCATTCTCAACACACATAAAGGCCAGTACACATACTTGACAATCATGAAGATACAGACTTTCATTAATGGATGCTTACGCAGAATTAAAGGATGGAAATGGCAGGACAAAATCACTAACATAGAATTATGGAAATGTACCAGTCAAATCTATCTATCTATCTGTATATCTATCTAATCTAATCTAACCTATCTATCTATCTATCTATCTATCTATCTATCTATCTATCTATCTATCTATCTATCTATCTATCTATCTATCTATCTATCTATCTATCTATCTATCTATCTATCTATCTATCTATCTATCTATCTATCTATCTATCTATCTATCTATCTATCTATCTATCTATCTATCTATCTATCTATCTATCTATCTATCTATCTATCTATCTATCTATCTATCTATCTATCTATCTATCTATCTATCTATCTATCTATCTATCTATCTATCTATCTATCTATCTATCTATCTATCTATCTATCTATCTAATCTATCTATCTATCTATTGACCTTTCGAGCCGTAGCCGGCCCATAGGGCGTAGACCAAGATACTCCTTCTCTTATCTGAATTTTTGTTCTAGCAGTTTTCAATTCTTTTAAAGATATTTTATTAAATCTCGCCATTTGCCTCTGTTCTGCGCAAGCAGCTCTATCTCATTGAGGGAGCCGATTCCTGCTGCTCTTGCCTCTCTCATCAATGTTCTTCTCAGTGTCTCTCTGGGTCTTCCTCTTTTTCTCTTACATGTTGTTTCCCACATGAGGGCTTGCTTTGCTATTCGGTTATTATCTCTTCTCATCACATGTCCAACATATGACCATCGTCTTTTCTTGATTACTGAAGATATTAGTGGTTGATTGGCGATTTCTCTAATTTCCTCGTTTGTTTTGAATTCGTTCCACGCTATACCAAGTATTTTCCTTAGACATTAGACCAGTCAAATACCAGTGGATGAAGAAATAGAGCGAAGACGATGGCGCTGGATAGGACACAGACTGCGGAAGCCAACTGAGTGTTTTACACAACAGGCCCTTTTTTGGAAACCCCAGGGGAAAAGACAAAGAGAAAGACCAAGGAATTCTTGGAGAAGACAGATAGAAGCAGAGATGAAAATGATGGGAAAGACATGGAATGATCTTAAAAGAATGACAATAAACAGAACGGCTTGGAAAGTGTTTGTTGAAGACCTATGCTCCACAGGGATCTGAAAGGTAGAAGAAGACTCATACTAATCATCATGTTGGAGGTCTTAGTATCTGAAATGTCGGGGAGGGCTGGAAGGGCTGGGTAGTCTAGTAGTAAGACATCTGTCTTAGTACAGGAAGGATCCATGTTCAAAACTCACCAAAAACGGTGGTGGTTTTTCAAAAACAGAAAAAATTATAGTATAATAAAAAATAGTATTTAGTCAATGACGTTACCCTCCCCTGGTCTCTTGTGTAGCCGGTGTCTAGCCCTCTCGGATAACGGCAATAAGCTGAAGGTTCCTGTAAGATTGGGAGTCTTGATAGCTCAGTGGTTAGTGAACTGGACTACAAAGGACAAGAGGTAGGGTTCGATCCCAACCGACGGCTTCCGGGTTTACCCAGCCTAAAATGAGTACCGGATTTTTTTGGGGGAAAGTAAAGCGGCACGGGCGTAATACCGACCACATTACCCCAAAAATCATGTGCTGAAGATCTATAGAAATGATGGTCACTAACACCATATTCCTTATACGCCACTTGGCGTGAAGGGGGCTCTTTCCCTTTACTCCTGTAAGACTCCTGTCAGATTGTAGATACATCTGCTTTTCCCACTAAACACTCGGGATCGACTAGATCCCTTTTCCAACTTTAGACCAGTCAGTCAGGGTTGTTCAATTAGAGCTGGCCTGGATCCCTACTCCTCGTTCTCTTGGGGTCACAGAAACTGGTTTTTGAGCAAATGTTGCTGTTGTTGTTGGTGACGGATTGCCACGAGTTGATGCGAGCAGGTTGACTCATAAGATGTGGCGGGACGAAATGGCTTTCTTGACATTCCCGACTCTTACTGGAGAGGTTGGAGTTCGTCTATCCCAGGCTATGCTGGGAAACTACTAGTCCAGCCCAGAGGTACTGCAATACTGGGTCCTCTATATCAGTAACAGCCACCACTACAGGGAACACGGCGATCCTAGCTTCTGTGATCAAATAAACATCGAAAAAAAATTATTGATCAGTTTAGGCTGTAACACTAGGCATGACTAAAGTCGAACAAATCTGGCAGAATGAGGAAAACATCTCTGCTTGTTAACTGCGACACAACTCAGCAAAATTCTCATGTGAACGAGGAAGACGGATGAGGCAGTTCGTTATAATTTTAGTAAACATATGGTATGTTATGTTGTTGAATTCTGCAACCATCTCTTTCTTTTTAGATAGTACATGCAAATAATCTGACACGAAAATCTGACAAATAATCTGAGAAACAATCTGACAATCAATCTGACAAGTAATCTGACAAACCTGACAAATAATCTGACAATCTGACAAATAATGTGACAAATAATCTGACAAACAATCTTACAAGTATTCTGACAAATAATATTACAAACAATCTAACAAACATGACAAATAATATGAGAAAAAAATCTGACACTTTGGTAAACCGTCTGACAAACTGGCAAACTTTGGCGTAGCGTCTAATAATCATTAAAACAAAGAAGTGATAACATAGATTGAAACCCTTACAGGTAGTCTGACAATAGTGCAAGCAACAGACAAACCTAACAAGCTATAAGACAAACTGTCTGATAATGGGAAAGTTTGACCAGATAACAAACAGCCCGAGAATAGAAGAGACTTTCATACGTCACCATTGCCACAAAGAACAATTGCCCCAGTGCCTACTGAGATTGTGACGGGATTAATTAATATTGCCAGTATCATTTGTCACGTGTGTTGTAAAAAAAAAGTAAAGAGCCCCGTCACGCCAAGTGACATATAGGGAATATGGTGTTAGTGACCATACTAATTTACAGACCTTCGGCACTTGATTTTTGGAGTAATGAGGTCGGTATTACGCCCGTGCCGCTTTACTTTCCCCAGAAAAAAAAATCCAGTACCCATTTAAAGTTGCGCGAACCCGGAAGCCGTCGATCAGGATCGAACCCTACCTCTTGTCCTTTGTAGTCCAGTTCACTAACCACTGAGCTATGGCGGCATCCTCGCGCGTGCTGTAGGAGGTGAATAATGGGGGTTTTAGAGATAAGGTCTTGGCTTGTGCTACGGAGTTCGTGTATCTGGCCTGAAGCCATCATCAATGTTAGTGTATGGTAGGGTGGTGGGGAACGTACTGTGGAGGGGATCTGACGAGTTGTTCGTTGAACAATGAAGATGATGTTAACTAAAAGATAACAAATCAACGAACAATGAAGATGATGTTAACTAAAAGATAACAAATCAACGAACAATGAAGATGATGTTAACTAAAAGATAACAAATCAACGAACAATGAAGATGATGTTAACTAAAAGATAACAAATCAACGAACAATGAAGATGATGTTAACTAAAAGATAACAAATCAACGAACAATGAAGATGATGTTAACTAAAAGATAACAAATCAACGAACAATGAAGATGATGTTAACTGAAAGATAACAAATCAACGAACAATGAAGATGATGTTAACTGAAAGATAACAAATCAACGAACAATGAAGATGATGTTAACTGAAAGATAACAAATCAACGAACAATGAAGATGATGTTAACTGAAAGATAACAAATCAACGAACAATGAAGATGATGTTAACTAAAAGATAACAAATCAACGAACAATGTTGCATGTATCTAGTGACTCATCATCATCATGTTCCCTACCGGGGTTGACGATCGTGTCCTTCCACAATTCTCTGTTCACAGTGCATCGTATCAATTCTGTTGTTCACAGTACATCGTATCAATTCTGTTGTTCACAGTGCATCGTATCAATTCTGTTGTTCACAGTACATCGTATCAATTATGTTGTTCACAGTACATCGTATCAATTCTGTTGTTCACAGTACATCGTATCAATTCTGTTGTTCACAGTACATCGTATCAATTCTGTTGTTCACAGTACATCGTATCAATTCTGTTGTTCACAGTACATCGTATCAATTCTGTTGTTCACAGTACATCGTATCAATTCTGTTGTTCACAGTACATCGTATCAATTCTGTTGTTCACAGTACATCGTATCAATTCTGTTGTTGACTGTTTTCCATGCGATGAGACCAAAGCTATCCAGTATTTTCTCCCTTTGTCGTCCGCGATCTCTCTTTCCATCTATTTTCTCAGTTGTAACAACGTATTTCAACGTTCCTCTACTCATGATGTGTACGAAAAATGTTGATTGTTTCTTTCTGATGTTTCTTAGGAGCTCTCTTTTTGTGTTGGCTTTTTTAAGAACGCCCTCGTTGATTCTTTTAGCTGTCCAGGGAACTTTCAACATTCTTCTGAGAAATTCAATCACTGTGGCCTCTAATCGCCTTTTCATTTGTTTGTGTACTGTCCATAATTCACTTCTAATGGTCAAAACTGGCCCTATACACCAGCGATGCATTCTCTTTCTCTCTTCCATTGACAGTGACTTGATATTCAAGACGTTTTTATTTATTTATTTTTTAAAATGCCATGTTGACCTGAGATATTCTGCCTTTTATTTCTGTGGTGCAGCTTCCATCTGATGTTATTATAGTACATAAGTATTTGACTCTGTACACTTGCTTCAGATTTCTTCCGTTTATTTTTAAATTGTATAATGGTAATGATTGTTTCTTCCATACGAGCATTTTCTCTGTTTCTGAGACCTTTCTTGTTGCTTTCCCTGACTATTATGTCCTCTATCTCCCCGAGACTACAAACGTGAAAACCTTTATTTGAAGACAATTGATAATTTATTGTCCCAAGTAAAACTCGTTTCACCGCCGTTGATAAATATCGTATCACGTGTTTGGCTAACAGGAATAATATCGCCCCGAGATTTGAGCTCAGACAGTCTCCTGCAAATGCCAGGCTCTCTACTAACTTCACCCAACGCAGCTCTTCAATCTGCAAGGGGCAATAATTCTGTCGGACGTGAAGTTCTAAAGAAATATTTGCAGACAAGACCCGGAGCTAGCTTTATTATGGCGGGAAACGTCGTAAAGTCCTAATCGCTGCCCAGGCGGCCGCTCTGAAGGTCAACAGCAGACGTTTCATTTAATGTCTCGTCCAGGAACCATAACGTCACAAACCGAGAGCCAAATTTGTTGACAAAAGTTAACATTTGGTCTGAAATCATAATAGTGACACCTGACAGAATTTATGCTCTTTGCTTGTGGTAATTATTTTGTTAAAAAATGGTTAGGTGTTGATTTTAGTATTTTTAAATGTAGTCACGTGACATATCAAAACGTAATGACGTGATGTGGTATAGGGAGAAAAAGCTTGTTGCCAACATAAAGATAAAACAATATTTGTTGGTCATTTAATGAGAATAGAGCAGCTAGAATATACGTTGCAACAAGTGCAATCAATTTATGAAGAAGAGATAGAGGAAAATGAGAAAGGAAAGATACCAGGCAGTTTAAGATCATCTATCGTCATCAAGTATCACGGAGGGGGAGGGGGAACGGGGTGGGGCTGGTTGGTATCGAGGCAAGGCAGCGGTCTCGAGACAGAGAGAGTGTGAGTTCAAATCCCGGCTGCACATGTTGGGATTTTTTTATTTGTGACAATTTCTCACTGCAGCAACCAGCAATGGTCTCAGCGGTGAGGCGCGGCTTGAAACGTGAATTACTCATCAACGGTAAAAAAAAAAATGTATGTGCGGCGAGGGACCTCTGTGTACACGGCTGCCAGGGAAAAAAAAACAGATTAACAGACAAAATTCAGTTCCTATTCTCTAGGGACTTCTCCAGAGGTGGCGAACGCAATCAATATATATATTATAGTTTCTTAGTGATACGAAGATATAAGTCCATGTTTTTTTTTCTTGGCTCTACGCTAGTTCCAATATCTGGGTAATGAGATCCGAGGTCTAGCACTTCTGGATTACAACGAGCCCCTGTTCACGCTGCGCATGTTAAAGAACTCTTGGCAATTGACCATCGAAAAGAGTAGGTCAAAATGGCCGCTGCTCGGGAAAAGTATTGTACAGAAATACAAAAACCACCCCTCCATTTTCAAGCTCTTCATGGGTGATACAGGGTTTGTATATTTCAGCTGCAACAATCTTAAGTGCCTTCACTAATGTGGGGCGTCGATATTTCACAATGGCGAAGAGGTGATGGTGAGTGCGAGCAGGCTGTGAGCACTACGGAGTTGTCAGATGTACAAAGGAGATTATTTGTCGACGAAATTAAACTAAACTTAACTAATCTAAACGAAACCAAAATAAATACCCAAAAAATAGAGAATATCAATATATTTTTAGAAAAAATAAATAAATAAATATAATGAATAATGGATGAACTCCGAGTCAGAACAAACTTAAAAGACAAGTGGACTAAATTTTGAGAGAAAGAAAGGTAAAGGTCGTTCTGTGGTATATAAAACCGCATTTAAGTTACCATGATAAGCTACAGCAGAGTAAAGAAAAGAAGTGAAGAGGCCCCGTCACGCCAAGGTGGCAATGGTGTTAGTGACCATACATTTTACAGACCTTCAGCACATGATTTTTGGGGTAATGTGGTCGGTATTACGCCAGTGCCGCTTTACTTTCCCAGAAAAAAATTCAAAAGCTACAACATATCTGAGGTTTATGTCTTTTGGTGTTTGACAGACGGTTGGTAGCAAGCAATCATGATAAGTTGGTAGTTAAGTTTAGTTTACATTTTAGTGTCATGCTGGATGCTGCTTTGCTGAATAGCTTCTCTCGTGGCTGAATCTGCCAATATAGGCAGATCCAGTCCCAGAACGAGCAAGATGTATTCGTGGTGCCTGGACTCGCCTCCTTCCTCCTGCGCCTGTTGTCTTCTGAATTTGATATCAGCACTGCCTCGAAAGTTGCTGTGTCTTTTTTATTTTTGTTCTCCATGTGCTATGATCTGCAGCCAGATCCTCCCAAGTTTCTTTCACTGATCGAGAATTCACTCAAGGAAGCCCTGCAATCATCCTTATTGTGAGAAGAAGAGGAAGAAGAAAGAGAAAAAGGGGGGGGGAGGGAGAAGGAGGAAAGAAGAAACAGAAGACGAAGAAAGAGAAAAAGATAAAGAAGAAACACAACTGCAAATAAAACGAACAAGAAGATGATGATGATGATGATGATGATGATGATGATGATGATGATGATGATGATGATGATGATGATGATGAAAAAGAAGAAAATAAGAACGAGGAAGAAAGAAACACATTGATCGATTATTTCTGTTTTTCTGGAAATTAGCAAATCTGCCATCTCCTCTTTGAAACTCAGTTCGTCCGTTGCCCATGTCTAAAATGCCCACGGAAACAGACGGGAAATCCCGACCGTTTTGTTTACCCAACTCGGGACCGACCGTCAACTTTGACAGCTTTTCGAAATGGGCGTTAAATGAAGCTTGTCTTGCAAAGCCAATATTTCACAACCGTTAAGCGATATTGTAGCCAGGTCTTGTTCTCACCGTGTCTTGCACCAGAAGTAGCTGTCTCTACACATGTTTCCAGCAATGATCGTTGGAGAGCAGAAAAACAATTTAGCTTCGTTTTTCAAAGTAATGACTATATCATAGACGTTCTTGGCAACAGAAGAGCGGAACGCGAAGTGTTTAAAACGGTGTGAAATAGTTCAATGTTTCACAGCTCATCGCAGCGGAAAGAAGTGTGAAATTGTAGTTAAAACGTGAGTTTCTGACAAGATTGCATATATTTCCTAAGGAGTAATAACTCTGGGAGATGGACGATGTGAAACGGAAGTCATGAAGAGTTCTTTTTAATCTTCTAAACTAGTAGTTTGCAACCATTTCTCAAGGGCTATGGTGCTGTAGACTAATTCCTCGGTGTATCATGGTGCTGTAGACTAGTACCCGCTGTCTAATGGTGCTGTAGACTAGTACCCGCTGTCTCATGGTGCTGTAGACTAGTACCCGCTGTCTCATGGTGCTGTAGACTAGTTCTCGCTGTCTCATGGTGCTGTAGACTAATTCTCGCTGTCTCATGGTGCTGTAGACTAGTCCTCGCTGTCTGATGATGCTGTAGACTAGTACCCGCTGTCTCATGGTGCTGTAGACTAGTACCCGCTGTCTCATGATGCTGTAGACTAGTTCTCGCTGTCTCATGGTGCTGTAGACTAGTCCTCGCTGTCTGATGATGCTGTAGACTAGTTCTCGCTGTCTCATGGTGCTGTAGACTAGTTCTCGCTGTCTCATGATGCTGTAGACTAGTTCTCGCTGTCTCATGATGCTGTAGACTAGTTCTCGCTGTCTCATGGTGCTGTAGACTAGTTCTCGCTGTCTCATGGTTCTGTAGACTAGTTCTCGCTGTCTCATGGTGCTGTAGACTAGTACCCGCTGTCTCATGGTGCTGTAGACTAGTACCCGCTGTCTCATGGTGCTGTAGACTAGTTCTCGCTGTCTCATGGTGCTGTAGACTAGTACCCGCTGTCTCATGGTGCTGTAGACTAGTACCCGCTGTCTCATGATGCTGTAGACTAGTTCTCGCTGTCTCATGATGCTGTAGACTAGTTCTCGCTGTCTCATGGTGCTGTAGACTAGTTCTCGCTGTCTCATGGTGCTGTAGACTAGTACCCGCTGTCTCATGGTTCTGTAGACTAGTCCTCGCTGTCTGATGATGCTGTAGACTAGTACCCGCTGTCTCATGGTTCTGTAGACTAGTCCTCGCTGTCTGATGATGCTGTAGACTAGTACCCGCTGTCTCATGGTTCTGTAGACTAGTCCTCGCTGTCTGATGATGCTGTAGACTAGTACCCGCTGTCTCATGGTTCTGTAGACTAGTCCTCGCTGTCTGATGATGCTGTAGACTAGTTCTCGCTGTCTGATGATGCTGTAGACTAGTCCTCGCTGTCTGATGATGCTGTAGACTAGTTCTCGCTGTCTCATGGTTCTGTAGACTAGTCCTCGCTGTCTGATGATGCTGTAGACTAGTACCCGCTGTCTCATGGTGCTGTAGACTAGTTCTCGCTGTCTCATGGTGCTGTAGACTAGTTCTCGCTGTCTCATGGTGCTGTAGACTAGTCCTCGCTGTCTGATGATGCTGTAGACTAGTACCCGCTGTCTCATGGTGCTGTAGACTAGTACCCGCTGTCTCATGATGCTGTAGACTAGTTCTCGCTGTCTCATGGTGCTGTAGACTAGTCCTCGCTGTCTGATGATGCTGTAGACTAGTTCTCGCTGTCTCATGGTGCTGTAGACTAGTTCTCGCTGTCTCATGATGCTGTAGACTAGTTCTCGCTGTCTCATGATGCTGTAGACTAGTTCTCGCTGTCTCATGGTGCTGTAGACTAGTTCTCGCTGTCTCATGGTTCTGTAGACTAGTCCTCGCTGTCTGATGATGCTGTAGACTAGTTCTCGCTGTCTCATGGTGCTGTAGACTAGTCCTCACTGTTTCATGGTCTTGTAGGCTAATCCTAGCTGTCTCATGGTGCTGTAGACTAATCCTCGCCGTCTCATGGTGCTGTAGACTAGACATGGCCGTCTCATGGTCTTGTAGGCTAATCCTAGCTGTCTCATGGTGCTGTAGACTAATCCTCGCCGTCTCATGGTGCTGTAGACTAGACCTCGCCGTCTCATGGTGCTGTAGACTAGTCCTCGCTGTCTCATGGTGCTGTATACTAGTCCTCGCCATCTCATGGTGCTGTAGACTAGTCCTCGCTGTTTCATGGTCTTGTAGGCTAATCCTAGCTGTCTCATGGTGCTGTAGGCTAATCCTCGCCGTCTCATGGTGCTGTAGACTAAACCGCTCTGTCTCATGGCCCTGTAGACTAGACCTCGCTGTCTCGTATTGCGTAATAAATTAGCCCTTACAGTCTCACGGTACTAAAATTAGTCTGTAGACTAATCCTCACTGCCTCATGTTGCGCGCGCGCGCGCACACACACACACACACACACAAAACACTGGTCCTAACTGTTATGATGTCTTTAGTTTGTTCTCATGATTATTTTGGTGTCATAAAGAGACTATTGTCATTCTTTTGTCGCTCATGGTCATCCCTCTTCATATAATAAATATATTTTCATCTATCTCTAGTACAATATACTCATTCTCAACTCTCTTTGGTACAATAAATTAATTTGCATATCTCATTAATACAATTTTCATTCTCATATCTCTTTGGTACAATAAACTTATTCTCATTTCTCTTTGGCACAATAAACTTATTCTCATATCTCTTTGGCACAATAAACTTATTCTCATATCTCTTTGGTACAATAAACTGATTCTCATTTCTCTTTGGCACAATAAACTTATTCTCATATCTCTTTGGTACAATAAACTTATTCTCATATCTCTTTGGTACAATAAACTTATTCTCATATCTCTTTGGTACAATAAACTGATTCTCATTTCTCTTTGGTACAATAAACTGATTCTCATTTCTCTTTGGCACAATAAACATATTCTCATATCTCTTTGGCACAATAAACATATTCTCATATCTCTTTGACACAATAAACATATTCTCATATCTCTTTGGTACAATAAACTATTCTCATTTCTCTTTGGTACAATAAACTTATTCTCATATCTCTTTGACACAATGAACATATTCTCATATCTCTTTGACACAATAACATATTCTCATATCTCTTTGGCACAATAAATGTATTCTCATATCTCTTTGACACAATAAACATATTCTCATATCTCTTTGACACAATAAACATATTCTCATATCTCTTTGGCACAATAAATGTATTCTCATATCTCGTTGTTACAATAAACTTGTCCTCATCTCTTTATGCCAGTACGTCGTCTTATTGATGTATATTTTGTTATAAACAAACTACGGACGGTCACCTAAGAGATATCATCTTTATAAGAGAAGGCAACAGAAGAACAAACGACCGCGAACTGTATTTCCTACCCCACCTCGACCCTGAAATACAAATAAGAGAGAAGAAAAAAAAACGTTCTATAAACAAGGTATAAAGTCAAGTTCGATCTATTGTGTACTTTAAAAAGTTGTCCTCTTTCACACAAAACAAAATCATCGATCTGAACACCTCGGTACGACAGCACTGTAACAGACCCTAGAAACTATAGACTTCTTCTTGTTCTTCTTTCTCGTCCTTTCAGCTCCCTGTGGAGCATAGGTCTCCAGCAAACACTTTCCAAGCTCTTCTATTTTATGCCATTCTTTTAAGATCATTCCATGTCTTTCCCATCAACTTCATCTCTGCTTTCATCTGTCTTATCCAACTACAAATTGGTCTTACTCGTTATCTCCTGCCATGGGGATTCCAAAAAAGAGCATGTCCTGTAATACTCTCAGTTGGCTTCTGCAGTGTGTGTCCTATCCAGCGCCTTTGTCTTTGCTGTATCTCTTTGGCCATTGATATTTGAAGGTCTTTATTTTACTGATTGTCATTTTTGTTGTCCTCCATGTTTCACAGCCATATAAGAGCACTGATTTAACATTGGAGTTGAACATTTTAATTTTGATTTCCATATGTTTCTTAATGCAATGAAGGCCCCTTCTTATTTTTTGAATCCTTATTTTGGTACCGTTCTCTGTTCCTCCTTCTTTGTCTATATTGCTGCCTAGATAACTATAAGATTTTACTTCAAGTGTCAAATGACAAACAGGCAGTAATCATTGTTTTGTTTCCGAATATTTTCTTCCTCATATTTTTTTTATTATTTCAGAACATCTTCAATTACAAATGCCGCGAAAATTTTAAGATTGTAACTAAAACCCCACTTTCAGACAAAAACCAACAACTGTGAAGAATGACCATTAAACGATGTTTGCCACTGGGTGGAAGAACAACTGGAATCATTATGAACCAACTTCAATTCACCGTAACCTGGAAAAGGGGGGGGGGGGGAATTGGATAAAAATGTATTTTCCGCTTAAACGACTCCTCAACAGGGAACATCTACAATGTACTGTTCTAGAGCCCAGTCTTCGGGAGAAATCTGCGACTGAATGCGCCACATCAAAGCCTCATGGTGAGAGAAACACGCCAAACATCGCGAACATAACCCACCGGACACGTTATTTCTCTTTACTACTGGATAATTTTGTCCGTTCCAGTAGATTGCCGATTGTGAGGATTATCACTGGCTACGGGGGTCACGTGTTGAAAGGTCATTATTTTCAGCCAATGAAATGCCATCTTGAAAATTAAATATGGAGGATGAGCGGATTGCGAAAACAGACATCAGTGGTTCTGTGAACATGGTCAGGTTATTTTTCTCGTCGGGTGTGAACCATCTGGGATGGGAAGCTAGTCCAGTGTTTCATCAAATTGGTAGTGAGAATCTCTTGAAATAGTTATCAGATCTGTGCTTCTATACATACTATTGTAGCACAAATCTTACTGCAGCACACATATTACGGTAGCACACAGATTACTGTAGCACACAGATTAATGTATCACACAGATTAATGTAGCACACAGATTACTGTAGCACACAGATTACTGCGTGTTAAACAGAACCAATCAACAACCCCGTTCACTCTCAGAGAAAAAGAGGGATGAGAGGAGAGAAAGGAGAGACTGAGAGAGAAATGGAGGATGGGATGAGAGAGGGAGAGAAAACGAAAAGAGGGAGAGACAGAAAGAAAGAGGGAGAGGTAAGGAATTATATTTGGAGAGAGGAAGGCAAAGATAACGAAAAGATGGAGAGCGATATATAATGAACGAGAGAGAGGGAAAGAGAAATAGCGTAAAAAAAGACAGGGAGAGAAAGAGAGATATAGAGAATGAGAGAGGAACAGAGACATAGAAGGAGGGAGAGAGAAAGAAAGAGAGATGGAAAGAAAGGGTGAAAGAGATAGTCAGATAGAGGGAGAGAGAAAGGTGGGGAGAGAAAGAGAAATAGAGAGGGAGAGTTTACAAGTAGAATTGGAAGGCATATATTCTTATTTATTTTGTCACTCCACTACTAGTTTCCGTTGGCACCATGTCTTAAAATGGCGTTAGATTAGTATAACTGATCAGTATGGCGGATAGACGACGGGAACCATTCAGGCTCTGTCTGAAAAGTGTTCCTTGTTGCAATTTCCTTATATTCCAAGTTTTGTCTGCTACCGGAGCTACTGAGTTTAGTGTTCTGTGCACACCTTGAGCTGTGTTTTTCATTCGGATCGTGTTTGGATATTCCGCTTGCTTACAATGAATGATGATGTTTTATGGCGAGGGACAGTTCAGCTGCTTTCACGTTCGGTGCCGCTTGGCCTTATGTCTTTTGGCGTGTGCTGTAGCTGCTATGATGGGGGCTGCAACTGCCACTATTTGTTTGGATCCTTCAGTAAAATGAGCTTTAATTCAGGTGATTCATTGGCACGGGCAGTTGAGCAATTATGGATTTTAATTAGTTTGCAGTGATACCGGGACCTTCGGCTAACTGCAACTCGTTGTTTACAACAAATCTACGATTTTTGCGACTTTCAGGCAAAAACATCCTGTTTTTGCAGGTGCTATGGAATTCGGGCTTCTGAGCAGAAGCTATCTTCTGTGCTTTCGTCTGTGTGTGGTTGGCAGGTACCGGGCAACGTGGTGAGAAGGGGATTAGAACACTGTGGTGGTTTTCGTTCTAAATCTGTCAACTAAACTAAACAAGAGCATCACAAGCAACAAGTGTTCAACAAGGGACCACTACAAGTCGATGAGGAACGGGGGTTTTCATCAAGCGCCCAGAAGAAGGTGACAAGCATTTATAAACAGTGAGATGAAGATACTCAACATCATCATCATCATGTGTCTTGCCGGTTGGCGTAAGTGATCATGTGCCTCCACAATCTTCTATCCAAAATGCATCGTATCAGTTCTGTTGTTGACTGTTTTCCATGCCATAACACCAAGCTATCCAGTATTTTCTCTCTTTGTCGTCAGCGATCTCTCTTTCCTTTTATTTTACCAGTTGTAACCAAGTATTCCAACTTTCCTTTTCTCATAATGTGCCCGAAAAATGTTGATTGTTTCTTTATGATGTTTTTTAAGAGTTGCCTTTTTGTGTTGGCCTCTTTGAGAACTTCCTCATTGGTCTTTTTAGCTGTCCAGGGAACTTTCAACATTCTTCTGAGAAATCCCATCTCTATGGCCTCTAATCGTCTTTTCATTTGTTTGTCTACTGTCCATGATTCGCGTCCATAGGTCAGAATTGTTTCTATATAGCACCGATGAACTCTCTTTTTCATTTTTATTGACATAGATTTGTTGCATAAGATATTTTTCATTTTCTGAAATGCTATTTTGGCCTGAGATACTCTGCTTTTTATTTCTGTGGAGCATCTCCCATCTGATGTTATTATTGTGCCCAAGTATTTGAAACGTTGTACTTGTTTCAGATTTGACTCAACAATATAATAGCAACAAATCAACCACGGACAATGTATGTATACTATATGACCTTTGACGTCTTGACAGACTGTCGGTAGTAAGCAACTATGATAAGTCAGTAGTTTGGTAAAATATTAGTGTCTTCTGCTGGATGCTGTTTTGCTGAAAAGCTACTTCGTGGCTGAATCTGCCAAATATTGAATAGACTGATTCAACCAAAGAATGAACAAGATGCATTCGTTGAGGGAATAATAGAACAAAGAAGTATGTGTTAGCACTCGGAAAAATTGACAGACAAACAATAACAGAAAAAAACGAAGAACAATATATGGTCCGAAGCGGGATCGAACCCGTACTCCCTGGCACTGTATTATTATTATTATTCATATTATTTGTATCCAGTATATAACCACTGGAAACTTCTATTTGTTCTGTTTCTATTATTTGTATCCATGTATTCGTTGAGCCTGGCCTCGTCTCATTTCTCCTGCGCCTTTTGTCTTCTGAATCTGATATCAACGTTATCTCGAATGTTGCTTTGTCGTTTTTTAAATTGTTGTTCTCCATCTGCTACGATCTGCAGCCAGATCTTCCCAGTTTCTTCCACTGATAGAGAAATCGCTTAATACAGGTAACAAATAATAAATGAATATTTTTTATAGAGGGAAACTTCCGAGGCGATAGATCAGCGAATCAATTCAGAGGAAGAGGTATGTTTACAGCACTCGGAAAAAAAAATGACAAATAATCAACAACAGGAAAAACAAAACAAAGAACAATATATAGTCCGATGCAGGATTAAACCCGTACTACAGCCCTAACCTATCCAGGAGATACTTTTCTTAATAGGAACATACAGATATACAATTTATTCCCGGGTTGTAATGGTAACCCTATACTAAAATCATGAGTACACGTGCGTGAAAGACATCGTCAATGATAGCTAATTTTTTAGCTAGATGAATTGGTCGTGTTCTCTAGCGTTTGGCTTCTCGTGGCAAGGCGCTGTGCCAAGGAGTAACGGTTCGATCCTGCTTCGGACCATATATTGTTCTTTGTTTTTTTTTTTCCTGTTGTTGTTTATCTGTCATTTTTGTCCGAGTGCCGTAAACATACTTCTTCCTCAGAAATGATTCGCTTAATAATCGATAGGCGGTTTGCTTACCACGGCAACAGCCGGGGTTCGTACCCTGGCGAGGACACCTGGGTTTTACTAATTCCCTAAAAATTAGTACCTCTGAAGTCGGAGTAAATCTGCCTGCATGGCGAGGGGCATTCTGTAATGGGATAAAACAGACTTTACACGCAAAATTCAGTCCCACAAAATTGAGTGGGTGGGACTTCGTCAGAGGTCAAAGCTGACGAAAGCGAACGAACGAACGATTCGCTTAATGAAGCCCAGTAAACATCCTTATATCTCAGGACAATGTAATACACAACAATGAACCATGAGCAATGTAATACACAACAATGAACTATGAACAATGTAATACACATCAATGAACTATGAACAATGTAATACACATCAATGAACTATGAACAATGTAATACACATCAATGAACTATGAATAATGTAATACACATCAATGAACTATGAACAATGTAATACACATCAATGAACCATGAACAATGTAATACACAACAATGAACCATGAACAATGTAATACACAACAATGAACTATGAACAATGTAATACACATCAATGAACTATGAACAATGTAATACACAACGATGAACCATGAACAATGTAATACACAACAATGAACTATGAGCAATGTAATACACATCAATGAACCATGAACAATGTAATACACAACAATGAACTATGAGCAATGTAATACACAACAATGAACCATGAACAATGTAATACACAACAATGAACTATGAACAATATAATTCACAACAATGAACCATGAACAATGTAATACACAACAATGAACTATGAACAATGTAATACACAACAATGAACTATGAACAATGTAATACACAACAATGAACCATGAACAATGTAATACACAACAATGAACCATGAACAATGTAATACACAACAATGAACTATGAACAATGTAATTCACATCAATGAACCATGAACAATGTAATACACAACAATGAACCATGAACAATGTAATACACAACAATGAACCACAAACAATGTAATACAAATCAATGAACCATGAACAATGTAATACACAACAATGAACTATGAACAATGTAATACACAACAATGAACTATGAACAATGTAATACACAACAATGAACCATGAACAATGTAATATTAAACAATGAACCACAAACAATGTAATACAAATCAATGAACCACGAAAAAAAAAAAATCAAAGAACCTCGGTGAATGGGTAGCATGCAGAACAATTGAGAGCTTCAGGAAGACAAATAAGATCAAATCAGTGTTTACCTTTTAATCGTTACATGAAAACAATACAACAAAGAAGATCATCACCATTGTGACGCTCACCACCGTTTTATAGCCATCTTTGAGATACAAACATTTGAATGTCACTTTGAAGGGAAAACAAAATATTCTATCTATAAATGGGTACCTAACACGGCTACAGGGATTGCATTTTAAGAATGAAGACAACCAGCTTCCTAGCCTTCAAATTTGGTTATTTGGTTGTGGAAGGCCCCGGGATCATTGCAAACGGTTTAAAATCCACAATTGCTCAACAGCCCGTGCCAGCGGAATCATTCTTCAAATGTTGCATTCAAGTTTGTATTGTGAGGTAGAGACACTTCATTTCATAATCTAGTACCATGCCTGCTGGCGAAGGTGATCATGTCTCTCCACAACTTTCGATTTCGACAGTTATTTATCATTGCTGTTGTTGACCTCCTGCCAAATCCTTTTCTTAGGCTGTCTGGTATCTTTTCTCTTTGCTTGCCTATATCTATTTGTCCCTCAATATTAAATTTTTCCCAGTTGTTACAAAATATTCCAGTTGTTCTCTTCTCATTACGTGGCCAAAAAATATTATTTTTTCTTCCTAATATTGGAAATTAGCTCTCTCATTGCTTTGGCCTTTTTCAGAACGTCTTCATTACTCTTCTTAGCTGTTCATGTTTTTCTCAACAATGTTCTATAAAATCACATGTCAACAGCCTCCAGTGATTTCCTTGTCTGTTGTCCTATTGTCCATGATTCGCATCCATATATTAAGACTGGATCTGCATAACATTTAAGAACTCTCTATTTTTTATATCTATTGTCAAAAAGTGGATTGCACAGTATTTTCTTCATTTTTTGGAAATCTGCCTTTGGCTGAGCCATTCTGCATCTCACCTCTGATGTACATCTACCATCTGTGGTTAACATTGTTCCCATATATTTAAATTCATTTACCTGTTTTAATATGGTTCCTCTTGTCTTTATTGTGCATTGCGGTGAAAGCCCTTTTTCGTTGCTGCTTCTGTCTTTTTCCTATTAAGGATGAATCCTTTGCTATTAAGGCTTTCATTTACTATATGGTCTAACATTTCTAGTGACTAATTTTCACTCTTAGCGATTAAGACTGTATCACCAGCATTCTTCAAATTATTTATATTATGATCATCAATTGTTATTCCAGTCGTGCCCCTTATGGATCTTAAAATAATCTCACTATATATATTAAATAAACAGCACTAAAGTTACGCAAAAACACTAAAATTACACAAAATAAAATGGTTCACATTTGTTGTTAAATGCCATGTGACTACATTTACATTCAACTTAACGCTAATTAAAAAAAAATTACGAAGGCCACCCATCTACAAAGTAGCAAAATCTGCTCTGTAATTTATCTTATCGTTAGATAGCATGTGTAGTTTATTTAAACCCAAAAATCACTTAATTCAGCCAAATTTATAATCCATCCATTTTCATATCTGTTTATTCATTTCGCACCCGTCACTTGGGACGAGCAGTAATTTCATTCTCTCGACAACTCCTCATTGACGTACACTTAGAGTAACTTTCCTTCGCAGAACAACTCGTATCGGCTTGCAATGCATTTTGCAAATAAAAAACCATCTCACGAGCTCACGAGCGAGTGCTGGGACACACTCGATTTACAGAGCCTGGGAAGCTACCTAACCAGATTTGAAGAGCGTAGGTCTCCAAACATTTTGAGAAGAGGGTCGGTCGGTCGCACGCAGATCAATTTAACGATTAATAACTTCGTGGATTCATAATATTTATCATGTTTGAATCTAATGAGTAGGTAAATGAAGAAATAAATATATAAAAAAAGGAAAATAAATTTTTCAACATTCATTTAATTAAATCAGTAAAATAAATAAGTAAAAGAAAAAATATATATATTAATAAAAATAAATACAATAAATAAAACAATGCAAAAAATCGTTAATTAAATTAAAAATAAGTTCGATAAATAAATAAATAATATATTAATCAAATCAAATACGTGCAATAAACAAAATAAATAAATACCTGAAATAGTAAATAAATTAATAAAAGAAATAATGTATTTATTAAAATAATTTGGATAAATAAAATGAATTTATCAATATTAAAGTCAGAGTGAATGAAGACGGAGTCAGTATTTCTGAGTCTCAGGGACGGAAGAGAGAATAGTGAAGTTGAAGGCAGCAACTGCTTGATGTAGGTATAAACTTGAGCAAGTTTGTAAAAGTAACTCATAAGTTTCTAGTAATTTAGGTGAAGTTGGTCTCTGATTGTTAAAACAGAGAGGAGCCAAATTGCTAAAAAAAAATATAATAGTTAGAGAACTAACAGTAAAACAGAATCAACAATGATCTATCTATCTTTCGTTCGCCTCAAGTATTGTCTATATCTGCAACGCCGTTTCCTGTATACATTTTATTGTCTTTTTAATTTTTTAATTCTTGCAGTGACCCATATAGTTTTGCCTGTAATGTTGTATCTATGGGCCAATGAGGTTTCCTCAGTCTACTAAATTCAGTAAATCTTGGAGTACGTGTTCAGCAGTCTGGGGCGATTGTCCACATGTACATGCAGTTGAGGTGCCTGTCTAGAATTTTGAATACATGTGCCTGTGGAGTCGATTATGTCCTGTTCTGAACCGTATAACAAAAATGATAAATGTGGGGGAAAGTGGGGATAGGGGACGCTAAGTGACTCTAGACAGAGAGCGTCCGAGTTCGAATCCCGCCAGAGGAATTGTGGACAATTTCCTGCGATGAAAATTTGTCTCCTTGAACCAGTGGTTTCATCCGGGATCTACCCGGGTCTCTGTGCAGTAAGATTCGATGCATAACTTTCTCGGACAACGGCGAAAAACAGGAGGTTTCGTGTTCGTTCTGCGCACGTTAAAGAACCATTGGTAGGTAAAAGTCAAAGAGATAGGTCAAAATGGTAACTGGAATTGCTAAGCAATAAACAAGTTTGTAGACAACTTTTTAGAACAGTTTGGAGTCACTGATGCTGGGACAATACGATATATGCTGCACCCCAGTTTCAGCAACCGACAAAGTAAGTGTTCATCTTGATTATTCATACTGTTCTTATTAACGCGTTGTTTTGGAAAAAAAGATGCACTACTCATAATGCACATTGCCTGATTGCTGTACTGGTCAACGCCGGCGTCACGAACTACATGCACCGGCGCTGAATCCGAGTAGACTTCGTTGTCAGTTAGGATGCCCCAAAAAGCTGTTCAATCAAACTAATCAGGCATCAAGTTCAATAAAACACTCGATCCGACCGTAGTCCAGCTGATGGCAAAAGTGCAGTCGAAATCAGTTCACCCATCCTATCCCATGGCAAAACTAGGGCAACGTACTGTTTAACTTTAATAATCAGTCGTCGCCTGCAGCATGGATTTCAATGCGATGACGCTAAAACCGACTTGAAAAAAATGTATATCAATGATAGTGGCCGATGTGTCTGGTCGAAAGTTGCGAAATCCTGGCTCTCTATAAACTTGAAACAAAATATATCCACCCACATTTAACAAGTGAATGCTGAAGAAGGTAACTAAAATTTGGAGAATTAGATATCTAAAACTTAAAGAGTCGGATAACAAAATTAGAGAGAATATGATTACTAAAGCACGCAGACTCCGAAAGCTGAAATGTTGAGAAATCGGATTACTAAAATATAGATAAATGGGAAAGATGAAAAATAAAAAAGTGCAGAATAACTAACTATATATCAGTGGGAATGGAACTCACACACGAAAACATGGAGAAACCGAATGTAAAAAATACACTAAAGTCAGAAAACTAAAACAGAAAAGTCAGGACAAATTCGGACAAGCGAAAAAAGAAGAGATGAAAAAGAGAGTTAGGAAATTCAAGTTAGGAAATTAGAGTTAGGAAATTAGAGTTAGGAAATTAGAGTTAGGAAATTAGAATTAGGAAATTAGAATTAGAAAATTAGAGTTAGGAAATTAGAGTTAGAAAATTAGAGCTAGGGAATTAGAGCTAGGAAATTAGAGTTAGGAAATTAGAGTTAGGCAATTAGAGCTAGGCAATTAGAGTTAGGAAATTAGAGCTAGGAAATTAGAGTTAGGAAGTTAGAGTTAGGAAATTAGAGCTAGGAAATTAGAGTTAGGAAATTAGAGTTAGGACAAATCAAGAAAGCCTGGATGGTGAGACAATTTTGCATTTATGCGTACTCGAAGTTAGAGTCGTTCTGCGACCGCACTTAAAATGTTAAGTGAACAAAGATGCGTCTGTGATCTGGTTTACAGCGAGCTGCTATATCCAGCCCTTTCGACCCGGCACATCCCTCTTCGGGATGATATATTTGGACAACGAGGTTGCCTTAATTCATCGATCCCTATTCACTTGACCAGACCGGTTGGTTTGTTTCCAAGTCTACACAGGGTGAGGTCTTTGTCATATTTGGTTCATTAACTCCAATAGTTCACTGAGAATTCTGTTATCTCAGTCTATTTCTAAGTGTATCACAGAAATTGATTGTATGATAGGAATTGCCTGTCTTCCCCTCCCCCTCAAAAAAAAAAAAAAACCAAAGGAAGGTAGAGTGAGGTCTTTATCATATTTGCTTCACTGCTCCTATAGTCGCTGACAAGTCTGTTAGCCCAGTATACTTCTAAATCCACCACAGGAAGGTATAGTGAGGTCTCTATCATATCTGATTCACCGATTCACTGTTTGGCGTCTTGAGTAAGCCCATAGCCGGGTCTAGCCGGATATTGACATGATGGAGCCATCATAGACATAGCGGCTCCACAATCGCTCTTGAAATGCTCAATAAAACAACTTATTTGTTGTCCTGTGCTTAAGGTAGATCAAGTAGACGGGGCAGAGGCAGACCAAGACTAAAGTTGACTGATAACATCCAGAGATCGATAGGTGAACCTTTGACAATGCGGAGATTCAAAACAATGGGCAGAGTAAAATGGCGCTCCATGGTAGCCAACCCTCGATGCAGATATAAGTGTATAAATAATTTCCATAACCAAATAACCAAATAAATAAGTATAAATACGAAATTATATCCGGGACCGCGTGTATAGCTGTAGAGAATATGTAAAATATACATAAAATGGTATGGACCAGCTAAACTAATAGAAAGACAAGACAAACTACAACGTTTCGGTCAAAAAGCCTTCAACAGGTATAACAAACTATACAAATTAAACAAACGGACCCAAGCCAGAAAACGCCAATAGACATAAGGCCAAGCGAAATGCCCTCCGAGATGTGGGAAGAGCACAGGACTTAGATAAACACAGATCCACGTCACTTCTTCGGATGATGGAGATGGGAGTTTAGATGGGCACAGCCAGAAATGAGAAACTTAGTGGCCGTGTAAGAAGACTTATCAACCAACATAGAACTGGAGTCGTCAGTCGCTGGACACTGCGGGACTTGCTGAGGAGGGGATCTGAGCACCTATGGACATGTTCGGAGTGCAATGATAATGACCCGCAAAAAACTCAATAACTCAATAACATCATGTTAATATAATTATCTCATTGAAAAGTGGTATATGACATCAATGTAAGAATTATCTAATTTGTAGGTGATACAGAATATCAATGCCAGGCTAATAACAGAAATGTCTTTTTTAATGGTGATAGAAGACATATATAAGACATATAGACGACATATAGAAGACATTAGAAGACGTATAGAAGACATATAGAAGACACATAGACGACATATAGAAGACATATATAAGACATATAGACGACATATAGAAGACATATATCACGCCAATAGCAGGCATGCCTAACATGCGGTTTATTATAGGGTCCCCTTCATATCAGACCTTCTTAATGTAAAGCTAAACTTTCCGTGATCTCTAATGTGAGGCTAATATCAAATACAGTTTTAACATCGTGGCGATAGTCAACATGTACTGAGAGCACAGGTCAATATACGGTTCCAGATGATTTGAATTACTTGATTTAACAGTTTGATATCATGTGTGTTTGATGTGGAAACGATACTCAAACAATGTTTATGGTTATGGTTAGTTGAAGGCCCTGGTATCACTGCAAACTAATTAAAATCCATAATTGCTCAACTCTCCGTGGAATCACCCGAATGAAAACTCATCTCACTGAAGGATCCAAACAAATAAAGGCAGCTGCAGTCCCCACCATAGCAGCTACAGCACACACCAAATGACATAAGGCCAAGCGGTACCGAAAGGGAACGCAGCTGAACTGTCCTTCGTCATATATCATCATTCATCGTAAGCAATCGAAATCTCGAAACACGATCCGGATGAAAAACACAGCTCACGGTGCGCACAGAGCACTAAACTCAGTAGCTCGGATAGCAAACCGGACTTGGAATATGAGGAAACTGCAACAAAGAACACTTTTCAGACTGAGCCTCAATGGTTTCTACCGCCTATTCGCCACATTGAACGGAAGTCACCCCAACAATAAATGCACTAAAGGATCTGACCCCGCAATCATATAATTTGAGAATCCCTGCTTACAACCAAAATCGTGTTTTTACAAGTGTTATTGCCCTTTGGATACCGCTTGCAGCCATAGAAACAACGGGGGATAATTTATAATTTCTTCTTCAAAACAGCTCACAGAAAAAGAAAATATAAATTTCAAATACTGTTCCGGTCTTTTCCGTTTGCAAAAATATACAAAATCGCTTCAGCAGTTAGCGGCCCTGATTCTTTTTTTTTTTTTTTTTTTTTTTTTTTAATGTATGTACAATTCAGACCATTTACAAGTAATACCTTTCACAGATACTTACGATGTTGAGAAGTTGATCGACCGTTACTAAAACATAAATTGCGAAAATTTGCGTTCAAAACAATTCACGGGAAACATGATTTTACCATGTGTTCTTTTTTCCGATTCTGGATCCAGGCTCTCGCAGAGCGGGTAATTTCAAGGACGCTTGCAAACAGTTGTGGTGTGACATTCACGTAGAGTGTTGCAGCTTGTTAGAAAATGGCTTCTGGAAAATGGGAAATATAATTTGTTTAACATGTGCCCTTAGATTAGTCGACAATTACAAAGAAAATAAGCAAACATTTTAACGTGGGGAATACTATTAATATTGCAGACTTCCTATTGAAGACCAGGATACAATTAGTCTAATGGGAAAAAATAAGTAAGAGAGAGAGAGAGAGAGAGAGAGAGAGAGAGAGAGAGAAAGAGAGAGAGAGAGAGAGAGAGAGAGAAGGGGGGGAGGTGTTTGTACACTTAGAAGAGGAAAGATAATTGACCGACGGTTGAAACTGAATGTAAAAAGAATACAGAGGAATTAGGATTATTTGTTTTAGCATAAAATGTTTAATTTGTGAGTTGAACGTTTTAGTGTTAACTTTTGGCACTGATGAGTAACTTTTACGATATTTTTGTAGCGACATACATGTGCCGTACAGCAGACTTGGAACCTACTTTCTAATTTGAGATGATATCGTCGAAGAGAATGTGAGGACATAACCGGAGATAATTCATGCGTGTTTTATCTACAGTTCGCTCACAAATTCGTGCCCACAGAGTTGATCAATTATCTCGGAAACTGTTTGATGAATTTCTGTCATTCTTTTTCATGAAAACTTATTTTTTCACCGAGGTTCAGATTTTATAACATTTAAGTACAAAGTTAGGTAGTCTGAATTTTGCACAAATCGTTTTTTGTTATATAATTTTAAGAAAATGTTAAACCGCGTGCTCTCATCATCATCATCATCATCATCATCATCATCATCATCATCATCATCATCATCATCATTATCATCATCATCATCATGAGCCATATCGGTTGGCGTAGGTGATCATGTCCCTCCACAATCTTCTATCTACAGTGCATCGTATCAGTTCTGTTGTTGACTGTTTCCCATGCCATGACACCAAACTATCCAGTATTTTCTCTCTTTGTCGTTCGCGATCTCTCTTTCCATTTATTTTGCCAGTTGTAACCAAGTATTCTAACTTTCCTCTTCTCATGATGTGCCCGAAAAATGTTGATTGCTTCTTTCTGATGTTTTTTTAAGAGCTCCCTTTTTCTGTTGACCTCTTTGAGAACTTCCTCATTGGTCTTTTTAGCTGTCCAGGGAACTTTCAACATTCTTCTGAGAAATCCCATCTCTGTGGCCACTAATCGTCTTTTCATTTGTTTGTCTACTGTCCATGATTCGCTTCCATAGGTCAGAATTGGTTCTATATAGATAGCACTGATGAACTCTATTTCTCATTTTTATTGACATAGATTTGTTGCATAAGATATTTTTCATTTTCTGAAATGCCATTTTGGCCTGAGCTATTCTGCTTTTTATTTCTGTAGTGCATCTCCCATATGATGTTATTATTGTGCCCAAGTATTTGAAACGTTGCACTTGTTTCAGATTTGTCCTGTTTATTTTTATACTGCATGATGGTGGTGATTTTTTCTTCGATATAACCATTACTTCTGTTTTCTTACTATTCAGACTGAGACCTTTCTTGTTGCTTTCTTTCATTATTATGTCTATCATTTCTTGTAGTTCATTCTCTGTCTCTGCTATTAAGACTGTGTCATTCGCATATCGCAAATTATTCATGTTGTGACCGTTGACTTCAATTCCTTTTTTGTCTACTATTGATCTCAAAACCTTAGATTTTACTGTAAATTTTGTTAATTTTCTAACAATGCAAGCCAAAGTCGTATCCGTATTACATTGAATAGGGCAAAATTGTTCATTTGATTTTATATCTTCGTTATAGAGATAGGTAAACTTCCTTGCTTGACCGTCGCCTCTGCAGAGTCAAAGTTCTGTCCTATCCATCGATTGAAAGACAGACATTCTATCTAAATTTAGAGCTGCCCGTTTTGTTTTCTGGCTTTTTGATATCGTAATATAACCGACCCTTTTTAGATTCCTTGCAAAAGTTCATGTACTATAACTCAGTTACCTTTTGCATAGTGATGAATTTACACTTTAAACTCTTCATGGTTTTAAAAATCAAGTAGTCACTTCACAACAGCTTACCAATTATCACACATACATGAATATTCATTAATAGTAAATATTTTGTCAAAATAAGCCTCTGGGCCATTTTATCAAGAAATCGGAAATGAAATTACAAAAAAAAACCTCGGAGTGGCGTTCGTCTTACAAGTTAAGGGTGCCAAAGGGTACTAGGAGTGTGTGGTGTGCACGTGAAATTTGCCTTTTTAATTAGTGAGTTGATTACAAAAAATGTGGGTATTGTAAAATCCTAAAATTTAGGACAAGAAAGAAAATCATATTTTTATATACCTCAAATAAGCAAAAATCTTTCCTAAATACATGACAAGAGGGCGAAAAGTCAGACTGAAGGTCGGTGAAAAAATTAAATTTCACGAAAAAGAATTACAGAAATTCATCAAACAGTTTCCGAGATAATTAATAAATTCTGTGGGCACGAATTTGTGAACGAACTATAAATGTTTCTTCTTCTACTTGTAAGTCTTGTCATCCTGTGAACTTGACTCGTTGTCCTGTTTAATGATGGGCGGGTCTGGACAACATCATGACACACGATGAGCTGGTCGCTGATCAGTACTTGTATTTGCCTGTGTCCTGATTTTTCCCTTAACCTGAGTCGTGACTGACACACTCTATCTTAGACACATATTCTCAAAAGTCTCAAATCATAGAACCGTTAACATAAAACTAATACAAGACATCGCCAGTATCTTAAATACCTTATTTGAATGTGGTATAAGGTATGCCAATAACTGTCTTATTTCAAAAGTGGTAATAGACATATCAATATCAGAAATGTCTTATTTGAAGGTGATTTAGACATATCAATATCATGTTAATATCAGAAATATCTTATAAGAATGCGATAAAAAACATTAATATCAGGCCGATATCAGGCAAGTCTAATATGCGGCTCAATACCGGGTCCCCTTAATATCAAACATTCTTAATGTAAAGCTAAACTTTCAGTGAACACAAATGTGAGACTAATATATAGTTAATATATACTGCGAGCGGGAGCCGCGATAGCTCAGTGTTAGTGAACTGGACTACAAAGGACAAGAGGTAGGGTTCGATCCCAACCGACGACTCCGGGTTCACCCAGCCTTTAATGGGTACCGGATTTTTTTTCTGGGAAAGTAAAGCGGCACGGGCGTAATACATACCACATTACCCCAAAAATCATGTGCCGAAGGTGTGTAAAAATTTATGGTCACTAACACCATATTCCCTATACGCAACTTGGCGTGACGGGGGCACTTTTACTTTTTTTTTATATATATACTGAGAGCACAGGCCAATATGACATTCCAAGAGGATTTAAAAATCCTTATTTTAACAGTTTGATATAATGTATGTTTGTTGTTTTATTATTAGGTAATAGAGCAAATGTTAGTCTAAAAACGAGAGCCTTTCAACTTCACAACTCGTTTCGGTGGTGTATTTTAGTGACACATTAGTGAAGCTGCGGTGGTGGAGGTGTTAGTGCGTTCACATCTGGTTTCGGGGGTCAGCGTTCAATTCCTAAATGAAGTGAATCTACGTTTTTGTTCTCTTTCCAAAGTGACAAATCTTTAGAGTTCACTCACCCGTTGAAAATGTCTACGGAGATTATTTTTGCTGGGAAAATAGAGCCACTTGACATGATACCGACTAATTCGCTCATAAAATAAATTCCTGGTCATTGAAAATATATTCACGTACACATTGTTTACAGCACGTCGTTAGTTGTACAGGGACTCCCCTCCATCTATATCTCTATCTTTACCTTCACATTATTGTGACACTATATATGGCTTTTAGTGTGTTGACAGAATGTTGGTAGCAAGCAATCATAAGTCAGTAGTATGGTTAATATTAGTGTCTTGTGCTAAATGCTATTTTGCTGAACAGCTTCTCTCGTGGCTGAATCTGCCATTATTAGATAGAGAGATCCGACCGCAGAATGAACAAGATGTATTTGTGTTGCTCGGCCTAATCTTCTATCTCCTGCGTCTTTTGGATTCTAAATTTGACATCAACACTTCCTCGAATGTTGCCGTGCCGTTTTTTTTTTATATTTTTGTTTTCCATGTGGTCAGATCTTAAACAAAAGCTGGAAAGAATGCATTTCACATGAACAATAAGAGATGAATCTAAACAAGAAAACGTGTCGAACTCTATAAGAACAAAAGCATTGAAAATACATCGGTCATGTGCTGTGAATGATTAAAGAAAAACTTCCCGTCAGACATTCACTGGAAATTATCTAGTAAAAGAAAACAAGGCAGACCAAGAGAAGCGTTACGCAGAACAATTATTAGTGAAGGCTCAAGCATGGGACTAACAAAACTAGCAGCAAATCGCGAAACATGGATAACTATGACTTTCGCCCCATGTGCTGTTTTCCGACCGAGAGGAAAATAAATTAAAAAATGTGCTCAAACGATCTCATTCCAGATTTTCCAAGTTTCTCTTGTCTTTTAGAGAACTAACGTAAAGAAGCCCTTCAAGCATCTTTTTTCCCAGTACTGGTCTGCCCTTTGGTCTCTTTCCGTCCCTAACTTCGCTATACAATAATTGTTTAGGACTGCAGTTGTTTGACACAGTGATACTACAGCAAGAAATCTCCGTACAGTGACAATTATAACACCCACATAGCTCTATCTTATGACGTTACAGCAGCACCATAGCTTGTGGTATGAAATCATTGAAGCTCCATCCTGAGACGGCGTAATTAGCTTCATAACTGTCTGTGCTGAAGTTATTGTAGATCTCTACCATACTACAGTAATGTTATTGAATTTTTTACTTTACAATTATGGTAATGTTATATCCTTATAAAAGAGGTGAGATGCAGAATGGCTCAGGCAAAAGCAGCTTTCCAGAAAATGAGGAAGATACTTTGCAATCCATTTTTGACAATAGAAACATGAAAAAGAGTTCTCAAATGTTATGTAGAGCCAGTCTTAACATTTGGATGTGAATCATGGACAATAGGACAAAAAACAAGAAAATCATTGAAGGCTGTAGAAATGTGGTTTTACAGAAGAATGTTGAGAATACAATGGACATCTAAGAAGAGTAATGTAAATGTTCTGAAAAAGAAAAAAATCATCATTTTTGTGTCCATGTAATGAGAAGAGAAATACATAAAGACTGGAGAGAAGGTTTATGATCAAACTACCAAAGAAAGGGAGTTTACAGGAGTGCACAAATTATAGGGGAATTATGCTACTATCAGTACCAGGAAAAATATTAATCAGAATCATTCTGGAGAGACTAAAAGAGGCTATCGAGAAACACTTGAGAGATGAACAAGCAGGTTTTAGGAAGAACAGATCATGTGCTGATCAAATAACTACTCTACGTATAATAGTTGAACAAAGTTTAGAACTAAAATCCCCACTTTATATTGGATTCATAGATTACGAAAAGGCATTTGATAGTGTAGACAGAAGAATGCTTTGGAAGTTGCTGAGTCATTACGGAATCCCCATAAAGTTTATTAACCTGATAAAAACAATGTATGAAGGAACAAAATGTAGTGTGGTGCATGAAGGACAGCTTACAGAAGCATTTGAAATAAGAACAGGAGTAAGGCAAGGATGCCTTCTGTCCCCATTTCTCTTTCTACTGGCCATAGATTGGATTATGAAAATAACTCAAAGCAACAGAAATGGAATCCAATGGTCACTGACCAAACAACTTGATGATTTAGTCTTTGCTGATGACATAGCTCTCCTATAACACAGCCATCAACAGATGCAGGATAAAATGAGTATATTAGATGAGAGATCACAACAGCTAGGACTAAAGATTAATAGAGATAAGACCAACATTATGAGAATTAATGCAGTTGGCAATAACCAAATAAAACTATGAGAAATACCTCTACTAGACGTACAATCTTACATATATCTGGGCAGTAATATAGATAAAGAGGGAGGAACAGAAAATGATACAAAAAAAAGGATATCAAAAGCAAGAGGAGCTTTCATTGCACTGGGAAACATATGGAAATCCAAAGAAATTAGGTTAAATACAAAAATAAAAATTTTCAACTCAAATGTTAAGTCGGTCCTATTATATGGCTGTGAAACATGGAGAATAACAAAATTGACAATTACGAAGGTACAGACTTTCATTAATGGATGCTTATGCAGAATAAAGGGATGGAAATGGCAGGACAAAGTCACTAACGTGGAATTATGGAAATGTACCGGTCAAATACCAATGGATAAAGAGATACAGCGAAGACGATGGCGATGGATAGGACACACACTACGGAAGCCAACTGAGAGTATTACACAACAGGCCCTTTTTTGGAATCCCCAGGGGAAAAGACAAAGAGGACGACCAAGGAATTCTTGGAGAAGACAGATCGAAGCAGAGATGAAGATGATGGGGAAGACATGGAATGATCTTAAAAGAATTGCAAAAAACAGAATGACTTGGAAAGTGTTTGTTGAAGACCTATGCTCCACAGGGAGCTAAAAGGTAGAAGAAGAATGAGAAGAGAACAACTGGAATATATTGTAATAACTGGAAAAATTGAGGGACGAAAAGATAGAGGGAAACAAAGAGAAAAGATACCAGACAGCTTAAGATAATGGTTTGGCAGAAGGTCAACAACAGAAATGATAAAGAACTGTCGAGATCGAAAGCTGTGGAGAGACATGATCACCTACGCCAGCAGGCCCGGTACTTGATGATGATGTATTATCTATTCAGCCTTATATTTCTTAAGTGATGTTGTTACAGTTCATAGCCATCTATAGGTTTACAAAGGCACGCGGGCAGAAAATAAGACCTGAAAACCCACCAACTAGCGTGATGTTTCCAACTATAGGAGCTATAGACGGCTGGCTTTACTCTACCAACAATTGCACATGCTCGCGAAGCTGGAAACGTCACGTTAGTTGGTGCTTTCTGGGAATTTCCTCTCAACCTGCAGGCCTTTGTCAATCTATAGATGGCTATGTTTCCGGCTCACGTTTTCTTCAGTGCCGATTTTAAATCCTCGTAGTGATCTTCTACCGGCCTGACGATACAAACCTTGCACCACGGCTTCGCTCTATTTAGTAGTTCCCATTAAAACACTTAACTCAAATATAAGTCATATCTTCTCCTCAGTACAAACTTTATAACACGTTTTCTACTTAAAAGGCGAATGCATTCTATGACGAGTATGAAATGTTGGCTGTTATTTGACATTAATTTTTAGTTGATAATTGTAATTTTGTCAAATGAGAGTATTACACGACAGGCCCTTTTTTGGAATCAGCAAGGGAGTAGACAAAGAGGAAGACCAAAATATATTTTGATAAGATAGATGGAGATAAAGCAGAGATAAAGATGACGAGGAAAACATGGAATGATCTTAAAAGAATGGCAAGAAATAGAATTGTTTGGAAAGAGTTTGTTGCAGACCTATGCTCCAGAGGGAGTTCAAAGTGTTTGTTGTGGACCTATGCTCCCAGGAAGGTGAAAGTGTTTATTGAAGACGTATGCTGCACTGGGAGCTGAAAGTGTTTGTTGAAGACATATGCTCCACTGGGAGCTGAAAGTGTTTGTTGTGGACCTATGCTCCACAGGGAGCTGAAAGTGATTGTTGAAGACATATGCTCCACTGGGAGCTGAAAGTGTTTGTTGAAGACCTATGCTCCACAGAGAGCTGAAAATGTTTGTTGTGGACCTATGCTCCACAGGGTGAAAGTGTTTATTGAAGACATATGCTCCACAGGGAGTTGGAAAGTGCTTGTTGAAGACCTATGCTCCACAGGGAGCTGAAAGTGTTTGTTGAAGGCCTATGCTACACAGGGAGTTGGAAAGTGATTGTTGAAGACCTATGCTCCACAGGGAGTTGGAAAGTGTTTGTTGAAGACCTATGCTTCATAGGGAGTTGAAAGTGTTTGTTGAAGACCTATGCTCAACAGGGAGTTGGAAAGTGTTTGTTGAAGACCTGTGCTCCACAGTGAGTTGGAAAGTGTTTGTTGAAAACCTATGCTCCACAGGGAGCTGAAAGTGTTTTTTAAAGACCTATGCTCCACAGGATGAAAGTGTTTATTGAAAACATATGCTCCACAGGGAGTTGGAAAGTGTTTGTTGAAGACCTATGCTCCACAGGGAGCTGAAAGTGTTTGTTGAAGACCTATAATCCACAGGGTGAAAGTGTTTATTGAAGACCTATGCTCCACAGGGAGTTGGAAAGTGTTTGTTGAAGACCTATGCTCCACTGGGAGCTGAAAGTGTTTGTTGTGGACCTTTGCTCCACAGGGTGAATGTGTTTTTGAAGACATGTGCTCCACAGGGAGTTGGAAAGTGTTTGTTGAAGACCTATGCTCCACAGGGAGCTGAAAGTGTTTGTTGAAGACCTATGCTCCACAGGGAGCTGAAAGTGTTTATTGAAGACCTGTGCTCCACAGGGAGTTGAAAGTGTTTGTTGAAGACCTATGCTTCACAGGGAGTTGAAAGTGTTTATTAAAGGCCTATGCTTCACAGATAGTTGAAAGTGTTTATTGAAGACCTATGCTCCACAGGGTGAATGTTTTTGTTGTGGACCTATGCTTCACAGGGTGAAAGTGTTTGTTGAAGATCTATGCTTCACAGGGTGAAAGTGTTTATTGAAGACCTATGCTTCACAGGGTGAATGTGTTTATTGAAGACCTATGCTTCACAGGGTGAAAGTGTTTATTGAAGACCTATGCTCACAGGGTGAAAGTGTTTATTGAAGACCTATGCTTCACAGGGAGAAAGTGTTTATTGAAGACCTATGCTCCACAGGGAGAAAGTGTTTATTGAAGACCTATGCTTCACAGGGTGAAAGTTTTTATTGAAGACCTATGCTCCACAGGGTGAAAGTGTTTATTGAAGACCTATGCTTCACAGGGTGAAAGTGTTTATTGAAGACCTATGCTCCACAGGGTGAAAGTGTTTATTGAAGACCTATGCTTCACAGGGAGAAAGTGTTTATTGAAGACCTATGCTTCACAGGGAGAAAGTGTTTATTGAAGACCTATGCTTCACAGGGAGTTGGAAGGAAGAAGAATTGTAAATTTATCATTAAAAAAAAAAAAACTTCTTCCTCAATAACAACTACTTTGTCTTAAATGTCCCCACAACGAGAAGTAGTGACGTAATTAAAATCTATCTGCTCCCTATAGTTAAAGCCTAATACTACATGTAATGACGTTGTACAAGCCCCATAAACTACCTAAAGTTACGTTTTAGTAGACGCATCTTTCCAATTAGTGACGTAATTAAATTGTCAAGGCTAAGTATTGTGACATAATGAAGTAATGACATAATTCGGCGTAATGTTTAATTAAAACTTTATAACGTCATGTTGTGATGTTTCAACCAGTTCAACTTGATACAATTATAAGTCTTACTGTTTGATATATCAATGCTGTAAGAGTCTTGACTGTAACACTGGTGGAATTAGAGTCTTCACATTTCGTAACACTGGCGGGATTAGAGTCTTCACATTTCGTAACACTGGCGGGATTAGAGTCTTCACATTTCGTAACATTGACGCGATTAGAGGCTCACAGTTTGTACAATTGGCATGATTAGAGCTCACAGTTCGTACAATTGACATGATTAGAGCTCACAGTTCGTACAATTGACATGATTAGAGCTCACAGTTCGTACAATTGACATGATTAGAGCTCACAGTTCGTACAATTGACATGATTAGAGGCTCACAGTTCGTACAATTGACATGATTAGAGCTCACAGTTCGTACAATTGACATGATTAGAGGCTCACAGTTCGTACAATTGACATGATTAGAGGCTCACAGTTCGTACAATTGACATGATTAGAGCTCACAGTTCGTACAATTGACATGATTAGAGCTCACAGTTCGTACAATTGACATGATAAGAGGCTCACAGTTTGTAACACTAGTGGGATTAGAGTCTTTACATTTCGTAAAATTGACGGGATTAACGTCTTCACAGTTTGTGACATTGACGTGATTAGAGAATCACAGTTTGTAACATTGAATGTATTTGAGTGTCAGTGTTTGTAACATTGGCGGTATTTGAGTGTCAGTGTTTGTAACATTAACGGTATTTGAGTGTCAGTGTTTGTAACATTGAATGTATTTGAGTGTCAGTGTTTGTAACATTGACGGTATTTGAGTGTCAGTGTTTGTAACATTGAATGTATTTGAGTGTCAGTGTTTGTAACATTGACGGTATTTGAGTGTCAGTGTTTGTAACATTGAATGTATTTGAGTGTCAGTGTTTGTAACATTGACGGTATTTGAGTGTCAGTGTTTGTAACATTGAATGTATTTGAGTGTCAGTGTTTGTAACATTGACGGTATTTGAGTGTCAGTGTTTGCAACATTGAATGTATTTGAGTGTCAGTGTTTGTAACATTGAATGTATTTGAGTGTCAGTGTTTGTAACATTGACGGTATTTGAGTGTCAGTGTTTGTAACATTGACGGTATTAGAGTCTTCACATTTCATAAATATTGACAGTATTATAATGCAATAGCTCCCTGATGTGACGTTACTGAAACCTCACAACTCATAACATTGACGTAGTTAAAGCCTCACAATTCATAACATTGACGTAGTTAAAGCCTCACAATTCATAACATTGACGTAGTTAAAGCCTCACAATTCATAACATTGACGTAGTTAAAGCCTCACAAATCATAACATTGACGTAGTTAAAGCCTCACAATTCATAACTTTGACGTAGTTAAAGCCTCACAAATCATAACATTGACGTAGTTAAAGCCTCACAATTCATAACATTGACGTAGTTAAAGCCTCACAATTCATAACATTGACGTAGTTAAAGCCTCACAATTCATAACATTGACGTAGTTAAAGCCTTACAATTCATAACATTGACGTAGTTAAAGCCTCACAATTCATAACATTGACTTAGTTAAAGCCTCACAATTCATAACATTGACGTAGTTAAAGCCTCACAATTCATAACATTGACGTAGTTAAAGCCTCACAATTCATAACATTGACGTAGTTAAAGCCTCACAATTCATAACATTGACGTAGTTAAAGCCTCACAATTCATAACATTGACGTAGTTAAAGCCTCACAATTCATAACATTGACGTAGTTAAAGCCTCACAAATCATAACATTGACGTAGTTAAAGCCTCACAAATCATAACATTGACTTAGTTAAAGGCTCACGATTCATAACATTGACGTAGTTAAAGCCTCACAACTCATAACATTGACTTAGTTAAAGCCTCACAACTCATAACATTGACGTAGTTAAAGCCTCACAATTCATAACATTGACGTAGTCAAAGCCTCACAATTCATAACATTGACGTAGTTAAAGCCTCACAAATCATAACATTGACGTAGTTAAAGCCTCACAATTCATAACTTTGACTTAGTTAAAGCCTCACAATTCATAACATTAACGTAGTTAAAGCCTCACAATTCATAACATTGACGTAGTTAAAGCCTCACAATTCATAACATTGACGTTATTATAACCTCAACACGCAACATTTTCACGTTATTGTGACGTCCTAAAGTTATATTTGAGCTATAACCAACCTCTCCATCTCCGCTCCACTACCATTTACAGCAAACAAGTCCAATCCATTGACCACTTCTGGTGGTACTGGTCGTCCTTCAGTCTAGCTGGACAACGAGGTCAAGTTCAACGAGTGGTCTGGGCAAACACACACCCCGACTACCCGAGACTCGTAGAGGGCTATTAAATCAAACAGCACCCACTTCATCAGTCACTGATTCAGACTATATCCGTTTAACTGCACCTTCATCTTGCACTGAATCCGATGATAAGTCTCGAAAGTTGTAATGAGTTATTATTAATGTCCGGACATTACTACAAGAACGGTTGAGACCCAGTCACCAGAGATGTCTATCACTAAGTCTTCCCCGTGTGATTAAACATCACGCAATAAACAAATACATAAAACATAGAGAGGTGAGGCGAAACATCAAACTTTTAACATCTAGCAGGTGATTTTAAACCAGCAGCATCATCAAGTGCCGTACCGGTTGACGTTTTGGGTGATTTCTCTTCAAATGTGTCTTTCTGTACAAAATGTTGATAATTTCACCTGTTGACTTACTACTACAACGATATTCTCTTTAAACTGTTTGGTACCATTTCCCTGTTTGCCTCGTCTCTTTTACCGCAAATTTTCCCGGCTGTCACCATATGTTTCTTTCTTTCTTTCTCTCTCTCTCTCTCTTTCCTTTCTTTCTTACTTTCTTTCTTTATTTCCATCTTTCTTTTTTCTTTCTGTCTTTGTTTCTTTCTTTCTGTCGTTCACCAGATGACTACTAAAGGAATTAGTTGTCCTCTTCGTCATCAGTCCTTAGAAGGGCGCAAGTGGGCGTTGATGTTTGCAGTAGAACTGTGATATACGCGCCCTTCGGCCCAACTGATCCGACCGCAGCATGTTATTTTTGAGTACCGGCTTGCCTTCCCTCTTCGTTCTCTACTCGCTTGGTCAGACTAGACACGTTAGTCTGTTTGTGGAGGCACTGCAAAGAGGTGAAATAGGGTCTGAATGGTTCTGATTCACCAATCCTGGCGGAAGCAATCAGCTTTTGGTCACTGGCAGCTTGCTTCTCTGCTGCAGTGAGGCGCCTTGCCTCCACCATATCTTCCACTTTTGTTACATGGGCAGACAATCATGACCCTTCTCATCTGATGATCTTCTTCTTCTTCTATCTTTTTTTAGCTCCCTGTGGAGCATAGGTCTTCAAGAAACATTTTCCAAGTCATTTTGTTTTTTGCCATTCTTTTAAGATCATTCTTGTCTTCCCCATCATCTTCATCTCTGCTTCTATCTGTCTTCTCCAAGAATTCCTTGGTCTTCCTCTTTGTCTTTTCCCCCGGGGATTCCAAAAAAGGGCATGTTGTGTAATACTCTCAGTTGGCTTCCGTAGTGTGTGTCCTATCCATCGCCATCGTCTTCGCTGTATCTCTTTATCCACTGGTATTTGACTGGTACATTTCCATAATTCTATATTAGTGATTTTGTCCTGCCATTTCCATCCTTTTATTCCGCGTAAGCATCCATTAATGAAAGTCTGTATCTTCGTGATTGTCAACTTTGTTGTTCTCCATGTTTCACAGCCATATAGTAGGACCGACTTAACATTTGAGTTGAAAATTTTTATTCTGTATCTGATGATGATGATGATGATACGAATATTTTTTTTTAATTTAGCCTCTTTTAGATTAGAATGACTTTGTTGCTCTTTTTAGATGTCCTTTATATTTCTCATTCAGCATTCTTCTGTAAAACCATGTTTCTGTTGCCACAGAAGAATTTTTTGTTTCTTCACCGATTATCCATGATTTACCACCACATGTCAAGATCGGTTCTACATAACACCTCAAAACTCTCTCTCTCACTCTAATTTTTACAAATGGTATGAGTAATACCTCTTTTAAAAAAAAACTCTTTGGAATTCAGTGTTTTCACTGAGCTATTTTACATCTCACCTGAGCTATATTACATCTCACCAGAGCTATTTTACATCTCACCAGAGCTATTTTACATCTCACCTGAGCTATTTTACATCTCACCTGAGCTATATTACATCTCACCAGAGCTATTTTACATCTCACCAGAGCTATTTTACATCTCACCAGAGCTATTTTACATCTCACCTGAGCTATTTTACATCTCACCTGAGCTATTTTACATCTCACCAGAGCTATTTTACATCTCACCTGAGCTATATTACATCTCATCAGAGCTATATTACATCTCACCAGAGCTATTTTACATCTCACCAGAGCTATTTTACATCTCACCTGAGCTATTTTACATCTTACATGAGCTATTTTACATCTCACCAGAGCTATTTTACATCTCATCTGAGCTATTTTACATCTCACCTGAGCTATATTACATCTCACCAGAGCTATTTTACATCTCACCTGAGCTATTTTACATCTCATCAGAGCTATTTTACATCTTGCCTGAGCTATATTACATCTCGCCTGAGCTATTTTACATCTCACCTTAGTTATTTTACATCTCACCAGAGCTATTTTACATCTCACATCTTAAGCACATCTACAATCTAAAGTTGTTATCGGTTCCAGATACATGAATTTATTTATTTATTTATTTATTCTCATTATAATCATCATTATGTGCCATGCCGGTTGGACAGGCGATCATGTCTGCCGTAGACTAGCGACACAACGCATTAACGCCCACTTAACGGGCCAACGCTATGAAGAAGAAGATTTAAAATATACATGATTGTGACTTCTAAATAATAAGGAAGAATGGTGCTAAATGATAAGTACCTATGTTTACAATTTTTTTTAATCGCAGATTTAGAATTAGAAAAAACAAATTTGAAAAACATAAAGTTGTTAGGTACAAAAGAAGTGATAAAGAAAGAAAAAATATAGACGTAAAAAGAATCTGAGATAATTTTATTGACAAATAATTGGAAAACAAAACACCGACAAAAACCTAGTGACAGTTAGAAATAGTGAGTGCAATAGAGGAGATGCAATTGGAGTCACCTGGGACACAAATTGGACTTCGCTTAAGACCGACATATGTATATCGTTTAAGCAATCAATTAATCAAGCAATCAATAAATTAACATACCTATGTTATATATCCGTCAATTATTACATCGAACTACCGACCAATCTACATGTTTACCCAAATATTTACTTACTGCCTACATGCCTACATGCCTACATGCCTACTTATTACCTCCCTATCTTCTACTTCCTCCTTCTCCACCTCCCGTGGAGTATAGGTTTTCAAGAAACACTTTCCAAACCGTTCTGCTTCTTGCCAGTCTATAATAGCATGCATGTATTCCCCATATTCTTTATATCTGCTACTCTGTTTTCTCCAAGAATATTTGTGTCTTCCTCTTTGCCTCTTTTCCTGTGGGTTCCATAAAAAGGGCATATCATGTAATACTCTCATTTGGCTTCCGCGCCAGATTTATCTACAACTTACAAGATAATTAGTGTCTATCTACTTATTATCTACTCAACCATCTTCTTCTCTACTACCTGCTACATACCGAACTAATATCTACCTACTTATTATCTACTTACATATTTACTACTCATTTACGTATTTACTACCCATTTACGTATTTACGACCTACTTCATCATCATCATCGAGTGCCTTCTCCGCAACGAAGGTTGGCTACCATGGATCGCCATTCTACTATGTTTCTTGCTTTGATGGTGCAGGCTGTCGTAGATTGACTTGTCCATCTTTTGATGTTACTCGTCCATGTTAGTCTTGGTCTGCCTCTGCCTCTTTTACCTTGTATTTTCCCTTCCAATATTACTTTTAGTAAGCTGTTGTGTCTTTTAACATGCCCTAAAAAATTCATTTGTCTTGTCTTAATTGTATTTAGTAGTTCACTTTTTATTTTCAGTTGTTTTAAAACTTCATCGTTTGTTATCTTTTCTTTCCATCCAATTCTACCTATTCTTCTATAAATCCACATTTCAAAGGCTTCAATTTTCTGTTCTGTTTTCTTGTCTAATGTCCACGTTTCTGCACCATACAGGAATATTGAGAAGATGTAACATTTTGCCATTCTTAGTTTCAGCCCTGTTGATATTTGTTTTGTTATTAGTATATTTTTCATGGCATTAAAATTACTTAATTACTTACGATCTACTTACCTACACAAATTTACGTGCTTTCTACATACTACTCGTTTACTTACCTATTTACTGCCTACCCAGACACTGCCTACATACATACATACCTACCTATCTGTCCATCGAAATAGGGGTAAGTCTGTCTGTTTCTTAGTCTTGTCTATCTTTCTGTCTATATCTCCTTAAATATCCCATTTACACCCAACCAGAAATTCCCTATCATATTCGTTCTGTTTTTTTTTTTTTAATATATGAATAGAGTTGCACATTTTTTTTTATTTCGCCATTATTTCCACTATCCGTTGTCCTTTCTTCAATGGGCGAATTCATCATCATCATCATTGAGTGCCGTCTACACGTATCGAAGGTTGGCTACCATGGAGCGCCATTCCGCTCTGTCTCTTGCTTTGATAGTGCAGGTTGTTATAGGTTGTCTTGTCCATCTTTTGATGTTACTTGTCCATGTTAGTTTTGGTCAACCTCTGCCTCTTTGACTTTGTATTTTCGCTTCCAAGATTACTTTTACTAGGCCGTTGTGTCTTTTAACATGCTCCAAATATCTAATTTATCGTTTTCATTTTTCTTGCTGTATTGTTTTTAATAGTTCTCTTTTCATTTTTAGTTGTTTTAAGACTTCATCGTTTGTTTTATTTTCTTTCCATTCAATTCTAAATATTCTTCTATAATTATACATTTCAAAGGCTTCAATTTTCTGTTCTGTTTTCTTGTCTAATCTCCATGTTTCTGCAACATACACGAATGTTGAAAAGATATAGCATTTTGCTATTCTTAGTTTTAGCCCTGGTGTTATTTGTTTTAATGTTGGTATATTTTTCATGGCATTAACATTAGGTTTTACCATTCCTATTCTTTTGTTTATTTCAGTTTTACATTTTCTATCACTGGTTACAGTATGTCTACGGTAGTTGTATATTTAAACTGTCTCTAGGTCTATTCCATAAATTTTGATATCCATTTGTAGGTTTTGAGTATTATCTTTGTTTATGATCATAGTTTTAGTCTTTTTGATATTCATATATATTCCATATTTTTTCTTGCTCTGTTTATTTCATTAATTAATTGTAGATCTTTAGAATTTTCAGCTAGTTATACAGTATCATCAGCATATCTTAGGTTATTGATTATCTTTCCATTAATTTGTAGGCCTGGCATCTCTGTGATGTTTTTAACGATTTGCTCAGTGATTGAACAAGCTTGGTGATAGGATGATAGGTCTTACTCCTCTTTTTATAACAATGGGTGTAGAGTTCTCTTTGTTATATTTTTTTATTATTGCTGTTTGCTCGCAGTGGTAATTATATATTAGTTGTGTGTCTGTGTCATGTAGATGTATATCTTTTAGGCAGTTTATAAGTTGTTTATGGTGTATTCTATCAAGAGCTTTGGTGTAGTCTATGAAGCAGGCATATATTGGTTTGTTTACTTCCTTGTACTTTTAGATGCAGAATATGGCTTCTTTTGTCCCACTGCTTTTCCTAAATCCAAATTGTTGTTCGTCTAATTCAATATTGATTTCATTCTGAATCCTTGCCCGTAAAACTTTAACTAGATTTTTGTTACATGGCTCATTAGACTTATTGTTCTAAAATCACTGCATTCAACTGCACCATTAGTTTTAAGCAATGCAATGAAAGTTAATGTTTTTAGTTCATTTGGTATGCATTTTGTATGGTAAATATCGTTGCACATGTCTGTGATCACTTAAAGGCCAACGTTTCCTAGTGCCTGTATCATCTCTATCTGTGTGTCGTCAATTCCTGCAGCTTCTCCCTTTTCATTGTTGTATAAGTTACTCAACTTCAGACTTTAAGATTTAATAGTCTGAGGTATATTTTATAGCTTTTTTCCCTCTTTTGTCATTACATAATTATGTTATATATTCCTGCCATCTATTGATTGTATCTTTATTGTCTGTTAGCATTTTTCTTTTTTTTGTTTGCAATACATCCACTTCCTTTGACTTTTTCATTTTTACTAGACATTCTCTTTATTTCGATTTGCGTCCCTCTTAAATCTTGTGTATTTTCATAGACACCCTTGGCTGAGCCAGCCTTTTTGCACATTTTGTGTATTTCATTATTATCTATTTTGATGTATTGGGTAGTGTTATACGCTTGTTTTCTTTCTTACATTTTTTTTCAAGATGGCGTCGGTTACCCATTTTTGTTTTTTGTTCTTTTCCTTTTTGAGTAAGAGGTCGCAAGTTTCTCGTAAGCTTTTGTTTATACATTGCCACTTGGTTGTAACTTTTTCATCATGATTTTCTCCTCTGCACTGCTCAGTCCCTTCTTCAAGCAGCTTCTGTGTTCTTTACATGTATTATATAAGTATCTTTCTCTCTCTCTCTCTCTCTCTCACTCTCTCTCTCTCTCTCTGCGATCAAGTCTCAATCAGAGTAGGATTCCAATCTCTCTCATCAGTTCTCAGCTGTCTGTTTAAGCGATTCGATTGGCCCATATAGTTTCTCTTCCAGTGAGGTGGGTGTGGACCACATTGCTCTTCTCATGTCTATAGTAGTTGTTTGTATCTTTAATATCTTTTTGATTGAGTTAATATCTGCTCCTGGATATGTCGTGACTTTCTTAACGCTGTTACAGAACCTACCTTTTATCATTATGTAATCTATTTGATTCCTCTTCTTATCTCCAGGACTTTTCCATGTGTATAATTTCCTTTTCTCTTGCTCAAAGAAAGTGTTACATATTATTAGCCTGTTTTCTTCATAAAATTGTGCAATAATGGGTGAATTACCAAACTTTTATTCCAATTCTCCAACCCTTCTCCCAAAATGTAATTCCCTGTCTCGATCTATGTACTATTCTGTTCTGTTCTGTTCATGGAAAGTGTTTCACTTTAGACGGGAAAACTAGCGCCAAAGCACGTTGACCGATTCTGTTGACAAAATCGACTTCCGTACAGTCCAAAATTTCGGCATAGGCGACGATTCCGAACGACTTCCATCGAATAGAGAAAACACAGTCATTTCATCATTCCATTTCTCTCTCTCCGAAAAAAAACATACACGCACTGAAAGAAAAACAAATCAAACAAAGCAGTTTAATCGACTACGTTGTCTCTGCAAAAACAGATCTGCAATTCTCGATTGCTAGTCTCCACGTCAGTGGCAACTTTCAGGGTACACCACGTGGTCGGAACATTGATAGCCGGAAATCGTCACCAGGATACGCCCAATGAAGTGACCCCTGAGATGAAGCGACCCCTGAGATGAAGCGACGCCTGAGATGAGACGAGCCCTGAGATGGGACATGCAGAACACATCTGAGAGGTTTTGGCTACCGTCTAGAAGTGGAATAAAAACAAATATGAAAACCGTCACGTGATAATTATTTATTTGAAAGAAAAAGGTTAATATTGCGTGGGAGTATCGTTGCTGCTTTGCTGTGCTATCGTCATCTATAGAACTTCTATAGGTGGTGGCAACTGTGCATTAATTCTTTTGATTTTCTTGTAATCCGTCCAGGGATTGTGTTGCAGTCACTGCGGAATTCTGAAGTTATTACTTAACTTTCTTCTGCCTCTGTCGTGTTGCAACGTCGAGGGAAAATGATGATTTCTAGTCAATGCTCTGTAGTGTCTCGCCTGCATGGTGCTCGTCGCCAATCAATCAACGAATCAATCAATCAATCAGCCAATCAATCAATCAATCAGAAAATCAATCAATCAATCAATCAATCAATCAATCAATCAATCAATCAGCCAATCAATCAATCAACGAATCAATCAATCAATCAATCAGCCAATCAATCAATCAATCAATCAACGAATCAATCAATCAATCAATAAGCCAATCAATCAATCAACGAATTCAATCAATCAATAAGCCAATCAATCAATCAATCAACAAATCAATCAATCAGCCAATCAATCAATCAATCAATCAAAGCCGTTTGAACCCCTTTCTACATCAAAGACCACATATGAGGTCTCACCTCCATCTCTGTTCTTCTACATTTTCTCTACTTCTCTCAAATATAGTCCGAGTTATGAATGATTTCCGTGAATTATCTCCATGTATTCATGGGCTTCCTAGCTTTCTCTTTTCTTGCGGGTTCCAGGACAATGACTGCTTTGTTATGTTGCCATCGGTTTTCTTAGTGTGTGTCCAATCCATCTTCATTGTCTATTTATAATCTGTCCCTCGATTAGCCTTGTTTTGTTCTTTCCCATTTATCTTCATTGCTGATCTTGTCATACTTTATGATAATTCAGAATTGTCCCCTGACTATACAGTTGATGCAAATATTTGTAATGTTTGCTTAGTTCTTTTATTTACTATCTTTATAGCGCTCATCGCGATATCTGATGTTGTGGCTTTTATCTTAAGATTCCATCTGGCACGGGCTTGTTACAGTACAATTTCTTGTAGTTTCTAGTAGTTTCTTGTTTCTTGTAGATTCTTGTAGTTTATTGTAGTTTCTTGTAGTTTTTTTGCAGTTTTTTTGTAGTTTCTTGTAGTCTATTGTAGTTTCTTGTAGTTTATTATAGTTTTTTGTAGTTTATTATAGTTTATTGTACTTTATTGTAGTTTCTTGTAGCCTCTTGTAGTTTATTGTAGTTTATTGCAATAGTTGTAGTTTATTGTAGGTTATTATAATTTCTTGCAGTATATTTTAATTTCTTGAAGTTTCTTGTAGTTTCTTGTTGTATATTTTAGTTTATTGTAGTTCATTGCAGTTTCTTGTAGTTTATTATATATTCTTGTAGTTCCTTGTAGTTTCTTGTAGTTTATTATAGTTTTTTTGTAGTTCCTTGCAGTTTATTGTAGTTTATTATATTTTTTTGTAGTTTATTATAGTTTCTTGTAGTTTATTATAGTTTTTTTTATAGTTTATTGTAGTTTAATATAGTTTCTTGTTTTGTCTAACAAATTGTGGATGATATTACAATACGACAGCCTCAACCCTTTAGCGGCGGGAATTATTTCGCTTTTTTTGGATTCAAAAAATGTTTCTAATGTAAAGTGTGAAGCATCTATTGCCACATTGAAGCTTCTGGATAAATTGTGCTTTTATTTAAATCTTCTTGTAGCAAACACAAAATTAAAAAATGAAAATAACTTTATTGAGGTCCCAATAACATGTGGACATAATGTTTATAAATAGGCGTAAACATAGTCAAGGAATGAAAGATTTAAGACAAATAATAATAAATGAATATTATTATAGAGGGAAACTTCCGAGACGATAATCAGCGAATCATTTCAGAGGAAGAGGTATGTTTACAGCACTCGGAAAAAATGAGTCGCGATAACTCATTGGTTAGTGAACTGGACTACAACGGACAAGGGGTAGGGTTCGATCACAAACCGACGGCTTCCAGGTTCACACAGCCTTAAATGGGTACCGGATTTTTCTGGGAAAGTAAAGCAGCACGGGCGTAATACCGACCACATTACCCCAAAAATCATGTGCTGAAGGTCTGTAAAATATAGGGTCACTAACACCATATTTCCCTATACGCCACTTGGCGTGACGGAGGTACTTTACTTTACTTACTCGGAAAAAATGACAAATAATAAACAATCAGAAAAGCAACGAAGAACAATATATGATCTGAAGCAGAATCGAACCCGTACTCCTTGGCAGAGTGCCTTGCCACGAAAAGCCAGACGCTAGGGAACACTGCCGTCATAATTTTTTTTTTTTTTATGAGTGCTGTAAAAACATACCTCTTCCTCTGAATTGACACAATGAAAGATTTAACTGTCCTGGGTATCACGTGACACACATAATCCAATGATTTTGGTGGTGACCGAGTCACGATATAACGTAAAGGTGACTTCAAGGTTAAGCCGATCTTTGTGCTCGTCATCAAACCCTTCTCGCTGTCCTGCCTATTGTGTCAGTGGAGACTCCACGGAACGGCGTGATGAACGTCATCACGGTATTCTTGTTTCTGTCGCCACGATTTTGTGATCTCACTTGACGGCGGATCCATTATAGTTATCTCCCGCAGACTAGAATAAATAGTTGCTGGCCGACGATCTTGTGTGCACATCACAACTTTACCCCCATCTGGAAGTGATAGATTATTACTGTTTCTATCATTTGGCAGTGACTGACAAACCTTCCTGGAGAGAAATAGCATTAAAACCCAAATTAGAGAAATAATGATGATTTGTTCCATCTGCTTTATATAGCACTGCTTGTGTTGCCATTTGTAGAAGTGTCTGACTATGTTAGCCAATTACAAATGAGTTGATGAAACCATCCGTGCAATAAGCTGTGGCGGATATAATCCGAATAGGCAACGGAGGCCACGAGTATTTTATCAAGATACATAACACAATCAAATTCCAGCTCATTGAGTCAAATGTCAGTGTACAATCAGTCACCGTATCAGTGTAGCCGAGATATAGTTCAAATAACTCAAGCCGCTACTAATAAATAGGTTTCAATATTTATGGAGGTCAAACTTAGTACGACTGTACAACAATATCTATCAACCTGCAATGCGAATGAGAACTAGGTAGACCATTTCATCAATTAGCTTCCCGCTGCCATGACAACAAAAGAGCGATTAATCAGATCGGGTTTTATTTCTTTATTGAGCCATGTAGAAGTAGTGCCGATGTGGAGAGGTATTTATGAAGTGTCTGCTGTTAGTATCATTGCGCTGTGTCTTTATATAAAAAAAAAACACCCTGAACAAAACAGTAGATTTTAATTAGTAGCAAATCCATATTTTTTCATAACTTATAATGTAAACTAATTTATTTATATACGATTTTAAATTCAATTTTGCATAATGTAATTTAATAAGATATTATGATATAGTTATAATTATGTTATTTTAGGGCAACAATTTAATGAACTATATTACATAGCGCACATTATTCTAATTGTTTATGTCGGAAATGACAGGTTTAAGTCAACCAAAAAGTTCGGGCTCATGTACTGACCTCTTCAAGTTTCGAACTCACCGTCTGTCGCAGGCAATAAGCTGCGTTAGTCGTCGCCGATGTTTTCGTTTGAGATCTGCCAGTGTAATAAACCACATGATTGAATTGCTGGCTAAGGGACAGTGTCCTAGTACAGTAACCATGGTTCTCTTAAACAAAAAATTACATCGTGATCAGCCACACAATCGGAGTGCTAATGGACACTATCGAAATATAATCACGACGATTCATGCTTTTACGTTCGTTTAAAAGCGGATTGTGTTGCAATATGTTTTACAAATTGCCTTCCATTCCATGAAGACGGCGCTCAATCTATATACAATATCATCATCAAGTACCGGACCTGCTGGCGTAGGTGATCATGTCTCTCCACAACTTTAGATCACGACAGTTAGTTATCACTTCTGTTGTTGACCTTCCGCCAAGCCATTCTCTTAAGGTCTCTGGTATTTTTTTCCCTTTGTTTTCCTCTATCACTTCGTGCCTCAATTTTCTCAGTTGTTATAATATATTCCATTATTTCTCTTTTCAGTACATGTTAATTTACAATTAGTTCTCTTTTTGCTTTGGCCTCTTTCAGAACGTTTTCATTACTCTTCTTAGCTGTCCATGGTATTCATTCTCAACATTTTTCTGTAAAACCACATTTCTACAGACTCCAGTGAATTTCTTGTTTGTTGTCCTATTGTGCATGATTCACATCCATATGTTAAGACTGGCTCTACATAACATTTAAGAACTCATTTTCTTATTTCTATTGTCAAAAATGGATTGCATAGTATCTTCCTCATTTTGTGGAACGCTGCTCTTGCCTGAGCCATTCTGCATCTCACCTCTGTTGTACATATACCATCTCACCTCTGTTGTACATCTACCATCTCACCTCTGTTGTACATCTACCATCTCACCTCTGTTGTACATCTACCCTCTCACCTCTGTTGTACATCCACCATCTCACCTCTGTTGTACATCTACCATCTCACCTCTGTTGTACATCCACCATCTCACCTCTGTTGTACATCTACCATCTCACCTCTGTTGTACATCCACCATCTCACCTCTGTTGTACATCCACCATCTCACCTCTGTTGTACATCCACCATCTCACCTCTGTTGTACATCCACCATCTCACCTCTGTTGTACATCCACCATCTCACCTCTGTTGTACATCCACCATCTCACCTCTGTTGTACATCTACCATCTCACCTCTGTTGTACATCCACCATCTCACCTCTGTTGTACATCCACCATATCACCTCTGTTGTACATCCACCATCTCACCTCTGTTGTACATCCACCATCTCACCTCTGTTGTACATCCACCATATCACCTCTGTTGTACATCCACCATCTCACCTCTGTTGTACATATACACAATTGCACCAGTGTAATCAGCGATGTCTCTCCTACAAAGACAATCTTACCATACCAGCTATTTTTCCCCCTAAATCTTTATCCGAGTTAGTTTGGCAGATTGCCAAGATGAAAACATAACCCATGCGTGGATTCTTTCACAGGCTTGTCTCCCTTACTCAATTCTGTACGACCATAACACAGAACAATCTATCGGTCAACACAAGCAGAGAAATAAATATCCGTTATCTTGTTTCATGGAGCCGAGATAGTTCAGTGGTTAGTGAACTGGGCTACAAAGGACAATAGGTAGGGTTCGATCTCAACGGACGGCTTCCAGGTTCACCCAGCTTTTAATGGTTATCGGATTTTTTCTGGGAAGGTAAAGCGGCACGGGCGTAATACCGACCACATCACCCCAAAAATCATGTGCCGAAGGTCTGTAAAATTTATGGTCACTAACACCATATTCCCTATACACCACTTGGTGTGATGGGGTTACTTTACTTTACTTTACTTATCTTGTTTCATCAAACACATTTATATTTCCGTCAATGTTTTGTAATTCATTTTAAATTTCCTAGTCAATAATTTATTTCTTTTAAAAATCCAACTGCTTCTTACTCATCTTACATCCTGATGTCATTGACGTTCTCACACTTGTTTTTCTTTGTGTAAAAAAACCCTTATTCATTCCATGTTCTAATATTTTTTTTTATCTTTGTTGACTATATCGGGTTGTTGTGTATTCCCTAGCAGTTAAATGAGGGCCGAAGAGATAGAGGGAAGCAAAGAGAAAAGATACCAGACAGCTTAAGAGAATGGCTTGGCAGAAGGTCAACAACAGAAATGATAAATAACTGTCGAGATCGAAAGTTGTGGAGAGACATGATCACCTACGCCAGCAGGCATGGTAAATAAAGTAAAGAGCCTCGTCACGCCAAGTGGCGTATAGGGAAATATGGTGTTAGTGACCTTATATTTTACAGACCTTCAGCGCATGATTTTTGGGTAATGCGGCCGGTATTACGCCCGTACCGCTTTACTTTCCCAGAAAAAATCCGGTACCCATTTAAGGCTGGGTGAACCCGGAAGCCGTCGGTTGGGATCGAACCCTACCTCTTGTCCTTTGTAGTCCAGTTCACTAACCACTGAGCTATCGCGGCTCTCTGCAGTCATGACACTTGATGATAATGAGGCTCTTTATGTAGCGTGTGTGATAATTGTCGTGTCTTTTTTAGGATACAACGATTTTGTTCTGTTCTTCTTTCTGTTCTAAAGTTGCGTTTAATTTCTTTCATATTTTCTTAAAATCTCTTCTATAATGATTTTAGTTCGCCATTTCTCTTCTTTAATGATTTTAGTTCGCCATTTCTCTTCTTTAATGATTTTAATTCGCCATTTCTTTTCTTTAATAATTTTGATTCACCATTTCTCTTCTTTGATGATTTTAATTCGCCATTTCTCTTCTTTATTTATTTTAATTCGCCATTTCTCTTCTTTAATGATTTTGATTCGCCGTTTCTATTCTTTAATGATTTTAATTCGCCATTTATCTTCTTTAATGATTTTAATTCGCCATTTCTCTTCTTTAATTATTTTGATTCGCCATTTCTCTTCTTTAATTATTTTAATTCGCCATTTCTCTTCTTTAATGATTTTGATTCTCCATTTCTCTTCTTTAATGATTTTGATTCGCCATTTCTCTTCTTTTTATTATTTTAATTCGCCATTTCTTTTCTTTAATGATTTTGATTCGCCATTTCTCTTCTTTAATTTTTTTAATTCGCCATTTCTTTTCTTTAATGATTTTGATTCGCCATTTCTCTTCTTTAATTACTTTAATTCGCCATTTCTCTTCTTTAATGATTTTAATTCGCCATTTCTCTTCTTTAATGATTATAATTCGCAATTTCTCTTCTTTAATGATTTTGTTTCGCCATTTCTCTTCTTTAATGATTTTGTTTCGCCATTTCTCTTCTTTAATGATTTTGTTCGCCATTTCTCTTCTTTAATGATTTTGATTCGCCATTTCTCTTCTTTAATTATTTTAATTCGCCATTTCTCTTCTTTAATTATTTTAATTCGCAATTTCTATTCTTTAATTATTTTAATTCGCCATTTCTCTTCTTTAATTATTTTAATTCGCAATTTCTCTTCTTTAATTATTTTAATTCGCCATTTCTCTTCTTTAATTATTTTAATTCGCAATTTCTCTTCTTTAATGATTTTAATTCGCCATTTCTCTTCTTTAATTATTTTAATTCGCAATTTCTCTTCTTTAATGATTTTGTTTCGCCATTTCTCTTCTTTAATGATTTTGTTTCGCCATTTCATTTCTTTAAAATTAAACGTCAAGAAGAACATGTGTCACTACATCAACAAGGCAGTAACATTAAAGTTACTAAAGCCATGTATCTTCCCAATAGCAACATATAGTTGTAAATCATGGACTATCTCGTAAACAGCGAGGAAGGAAACTGGTTCATTCGAAACAAAATAATATAGAAATATCCTTAAGATACCTAGGATAATGAAAATGAGCAATGAAGACACTACAAGATTTAAAATAAAAAAAAAGAATTTGGCTAATAAACACTATTGTACAACGGAAATTAAAATACTGTGGCCACGTCAAAAGACACAGCTGGCTGGGAAAAAAAAAAAAAACAAATAATGGAGGCATGGTTCCTGGACGACGTTTAGGGGGCAGACCAAGAAGGTGGTTTCAAGACATATAGGAGATTTTTAACACGACAAAAGAAGAAGTGGGAGATCTGACTAAAGAGAGAGAGATTCTTTTATACGAGCTGTGGTTAATGCAACGTTCTGGAAAAGACAGGCGACCTTATAATGATGACAATATCTCTTCTTAGCGTTCATCCGCTAAGTAGGCGTTGAAGCGCTGTACCGCTAGTTTGCGACACACCCATCTTCGGTAAGGATGAGTAGATTTGCTTATCAGTTTGTAGACCGATAAGCACATCTACTCCAACAGCCATTTTTAGATTACTATTTTCGACTGTAAACTGCCAATGGTTCTTTAACGTGCGCGAGTGCACACGGTACCTTCAATTATTGTATTTTTTCGCCGCTTACCGAGAGGGTTAGACAAACAGATCTCACTACCCAGAGAGGGCTAGACAAAAAGATCTCACTACACAGAGAGGGCTAGACAAACAGATCTCACTACCCAGAGACGGTTAGACAAACAGATCTCACTACCCAAGAGGGTTAAACAAACAGATCTCACTACCCAGAGAGGGTTAGAAAAACAGATCTCACTACCCAGAGAGGGTTAGACAAACAGATCTCACTACCCAGAGAGGGTTAGACAAACAGATCTCACTACCCAGACAGACTTAGACAAACATAACTCACTACCCAGAGAGGGTTAGACTAACAGATCTCACTACCCAGAGAGGGCTAGACAAAAAGATCTCACTATCCAGAGAGGGCTAGACAAAAAGATCTCACTACATAGTGAGGGCTAGACAAACAGATCTCACAACCCAGAGACGGTTAGACAAACAGATCTCACTACCCAAGAGGGTGAGACAAACAGATCTCACTACCCAGAGAGGGTTAGAAAAAACAGATCTCACTACCCAGAGGTGGTTAGACAAACAGATCTCACTACCCAGAGAGGGTTAGACAAACATATCTCACTACCCAGAGAGGGTTAGACAAACGGATCTTACTACCCAGAGAGGGTAGAAAAACAGATCTGACTACCCAGAGAGGGTTAGACAAACAGATCTCACTACCCAGAAAGGGTTAGACAAACATATCTCACTACCCAGAGACGGTTAGACAAACAGATCTCATTACTCAGAGACGGTTAGACAAACAGATCTCACTACCCAGAGACGGTTAGACAAACAGATCTCACTACCCAGAGACGGTTAGACAAACATATCTCACTACCCAGAGACGGTTAGACAAACAGATCTCACTACCCAGAGACGGTTAGACAAACAGATCTCACTACCCAGAGACGGTTAGACAAACAGATCTCACTACCCAGAAAGGGTTAGACAAACAGATCTCACTACCCAGAAAGGTTTAGAAAACACAGATCTCACTACCCAGAGAGGGCTAGACAAGCAGATCTCACTACCCAGAGAGGGCTAGACAAACGGATCTTACTACCTAGAGAGGGTAGAAAAACAGATTTCACTACCCAGAGAGGGCTAGACAAGCAGATCTCACTACCCAGAGAGGGCTAGACAAGCAGATCTCACTACCCAGAGAGGGCTAGACAAGCAGATCTCACTACCCAGAGAGGGTTAGAAAAAAACAGATCTCACTACCCAGAGGTGGTTAGACAAACAGATCTCATTACCCAGAGAGGACTAGACAAACAGATTTCACTACCCAGAGAGGGCTAGACAAGCAGATCTCACTACCCAGAGACCAGGGGAGGGTCAAACCACGAATAAACCACGGTTTCAACTTTTGTTCCCCGCTTGTGATGGGTATCGAACTAGGGACAGGGACCTTCTTGCCCTGAGGCCGACGTCTTACCTCTAGACCACAACTCCCACCCCAACTTCGTCATATCTCTCTCGCGCTCTCTCTCTTGCTCTCTCTCTTTCTCTCTCTGCGATCAAGACTCAATCAGAGTAGGATTCCAGACTCTCTCATGAAGTCAGCTGTCTGTTTAAGCTAATCGATTGCCCCATATAGTTTTTCTTCCAGGGAGGTGGGCGTGGACCACATTGCTCTTCTCAGGTCTGTGTACTGGGGGCAATCCTGTAGAACATGTTTTGTTGTCAAGTTGTCCAGTGTACAGTGGCATAGGCTGGTTGTGCCTATTTTGAATTTGGTGAACATGTGATTTCTCATTATATTGTGGCCAGTGCGTAGGCGAAGTATGATGATTTGATCCCTCCTTGACAGTTGGTGGTATCCGTCATTCTCGTTATGCTTTGGGTGTTCTCGTTTCCATTTTTCATGGAACTGACCTTTGAGGATGGATTTGGCTTCATCATAACTGAGCGGATGGTCCTCTTGCGGTAATCTCCCTCCCTCTTTAGCTAATTTGTCTGCGCGTTCGTTCCCGTGTATATTACAGTGTGATGGTATCCACAGAATGACTACTCTCTGGAAGTTATTGTATAGTTAGTCCAGGGTTGTTCTCAAGTCATCTAGTTCATTGTTCTTGGGGCTTTTTAGAGCTGATAGTACTGACAGTGCATCGGGCAGAATAACCAATTTATTGTGCATGTTATTTTTTTTGTTGAGTAGCCAGTGTTGCAGCATCTCTGATGGCCTCAGTTTCTGCTTTAAAGTTGTTTGAGAATTTTCCAGTAGCTATTGACTTGGTGATCTCGTCCTGATTATTCAGCGTCAAGAACACACCTCCCCCTCCATTTCTGGTGCCATTTGTAGCAGAGCCATCTGTGTATATGTGGGACCAAGAGTCCTGTGAGTGGGTATCGTGTATGTGTTTTTCTGCTACGTGTTTTCTTTCTGTGTCTGATTGGGTGCCTTTTTTCATGATTCCTGTTATATTTTCCTTATTCTGGTATTTTATGTTTTCCATGAGGAGACATATCAGATGGGCCCAAGGGTTTCGATATTGTTTCGGAAAGTACTGGGTCACAAGTAGTTAGTTCATTGGCAATTGCGGCGAAGTTGCTCCTCTTTAGTACTTCGTCATATAAGTCATGCCATTTTATTTCATCCTACAGGTTCAGCTTTCTTGCTAGTTGAGAAGATTATTTTCTTGTTGTATTGTGAAACGCTAGTTCTGTAGTCATTGAAGTCTCCAACAATTTTCGTGTCCATTTTTTGTAATCGTTGTTCACTTTAAAAAAAGTAAGTAAAGTACCCCCGTCATGCCAAGTGGCGTATAGGGAAATATGGTGTTAGTGACCCTATATTTTACAGACCTTCAGCACATGATTTTTGTGGTAATGTGGTCGGTATTACGCCCGTGCTGCTTTACTTTCCCAGGAAAAAATCCGGTACCCATTTAAGGCTGGTGAACCCGGAAGCCGTCGGTTGGGATCGAACCCTACCACTATTCCTTTGTAGTCCAGTTCACTAACCACTGAGCTATCGCGGCTCCCGTTGTTCACTTTAATAAATAAAAAAAAACCAAACACCCCCCTTTTCCCCCATTGCGGCGCTATCTGCAGCTAGATTACGATGTCATATTCACCCAAAACAAACCGACATAGCTACGGCATTTGTTAGAACTAATTTCGCCTTCACAGCAGCCTACTAAAGTAATATTGGAAGGGAAAATACAGGGTAATAGAGGCAGTAGCAGACCAAGACTAACATGGACAAGTAACATCAAAGGATGAACGAAACAGCCTGTGACAACCAGCACCATCAAAGCAAGAGACAGAGCTTCATGTCGCTCCATGGTAGCCAACCTTCGATGCGGAGACGGCACCCGATGATGATGAATTTTGCCCTATCTCTCTGTGATCTATATTCAAGCGGAGAGACTGAGCAATCTGTTTCCACAAGATGGTGGATTACCGGAAACGGCTAAAACGACAACTTTCCGTTCAGGTTATCAGTATTTAGAGAGCCTACGGTGGCAAGCCATTATTGGAGACGCTGGCCTTTTCCCAAGGATAATCCTGGACACCACACAATGTTGGCTTTATTTCCGGCCAGTTCCGTATCCGCTCGGACAATTTCGCTTCTCACTTAAAGCGCTATTTTCGAGGATAAAGTCGATTACCACTAATTCTTCTGGGAGCTCTAAGTGCCTCTTAAATAAAACCACTAAAGTTTAATCGATTATTATATTGTTTGTTATTTTCATTATTTCTTGTTACATAAATGTAAACAAATTGATAAAACGGAAGTCTGTTGTATATGATTAAAATATAATCAGCGAAAAAAGGTAAAGGTACGAGACATGCAACAGAGTCTTAGCACGTTTGTTTTTACTCATATGTGCTCTGCGGCCTATCCAGAAGTGTTCGGTGACTTCTGTCTAGTGTCGCCTCAGGCATCGTAACTCACGAGCTAGGCGCCTTACTCACCTTCCCAGAGTGTTTCTGCCAGCGGCTGGGTCGACCGCAGAGATATCTTTTTCTCAAACCACGAGTACAATTCGGGAGCCGTGATAACTCAGTGGTTAGTGAACTGGACTATAAAAGACAAGAGGTAGGGTCCGATCCCTACCGACGGCATCCGGGTTCACCCAGCCTTTAATGGGGACTAGATTTTTTTCTGGGAAAGCAAAGCAGCACAGGCGTAATACCGACCACATTACCCCAAAAATCATGTGCTGAAGATCTGTACAATTTATGGTCACTAACGCCGTATTCCCTATACGCCACTTGGCGTGACGGGGGTACTTTCCTTTTTTTTTTTTTTTAAATTAACAATTCATAAACTGCTTCCAGCGGGAATCGAACACGGGTTGTCGACGGTAGCAGGGTGGTTTTCCCAACCAGACAACCAAAGCCTCCGTTATAATTAATGGCATATCTCCCCCATCTAAATTTTGCGCTCTCTCTCTCTCTATCTATCTATCTATCTATCTATCTATCTATCTATCTATCTATCTATCTATCTATCTATCTATCTATCTATCTATCTATCTATCTATCTATCTATCTATCTATCTATCTATCTATCTATCTATCTATCTATCTATCTATCTATCTATCTATCTATCTATCTATCTATCTATCTATCTATCTATCTATCTATCTATCTATCTATCTATCTATCTATCTATCTATCTATCTATCTATCTATCTATCTATCTATCTATCTATCTATCTATCTATCTATCTATCTATCTATCTATCTATCTATCTATCTATCTATCTATCTATCTATCTATCTATCTATCTATCTATCTATCTATCTATCTATCTATCTACACTTTCTGTCTGTCTGTCTGTCTGTCTGTCTGTCTCTTTCTCTCGCCCTCTGTGATTTAATTAGCAGAATAGATTCACCTGCACTTGTTGCAGATTGTTGGTGTTTCTACCAAAGACCACAAACGCGATCTATGTGTGTGTATTACCGGTTGCGACAGTTCGCATGTCAAACACACTTACGCATGAGAATCTGAAAACATCATCATCATTATCAAGTACCGTGCCTGCTGGCGTGGGTGATCATGTCTCTCCACAACTTTCGATCTCGACAGTTATTTATCATTTCCGTTCTTGACATTTTGTCAAGCATTTCTCTTAAGCTGCCTGGTATCTTTTCTGTTTCCTTCCCTCTATCTCTTCGTTTCTGAAAACATAGCCATCCGATTAAATGTTGTCTCAGAGAAGCTACTATAAGCCCATCACTAGGACACGCCCAGTCTCTTGTAGAATAGCTCATTCCATTGTCCTGTACGTTCATCATTGTTTCTATGATCAGCCATTTTACTTGTTAAAGGCCTTATCTAAATGCCTGATTGTGATCCACTTGAGGGTGGGGGGAGGGGGGGGGTGAATTGAGTGGTCTAGAGGTAAGACGTCAACATCTGGAAAAGAAGGTCTTGGGTTCGTTCCTCACCACAGTCGGTGGAAATTTTCCGAAAAAATCGGATCCGTGGTTTCTTCGTGGCTTTAACATTCATAAGAGAAGAGAAGAGAAAAGAAGAGAAGAGAGAGAAGAGAAATTAAGAGAAGAGAAGAGACAATAAGAGAAGAGAAAATAAGAGAAGAGAAGAGAAAATAAGAGAAGATAAGAGAAAATAAGAGAAGATAAGAGAAAATAAGAGAAGAGAGAAAAGAGAAGAGAATAGAATAGAAAAGAAGAGAAGAGAAGATAAGGGAGAGAAGAGAAGAGAAAAGAAAAGAAAAGAAAAGAAGAGAAGAGAAGAGAAGAGAAGAGAAGAGAAGAGAAGAGAAGAGAAGAGAAGAGAAGAGAAGAGAAGAGAAGAGAAGAGAAGAGAGAAGAGAAGAGAAGAGAAATCCACCTGCACGCCGCAAAGATTCGACAATGGCTACAGCAACATTTCCTTTTTCAGATGGAGTTTGTTACATTTTGAGTTCTACTTTGCCATTGTATCCAAGCCGGCTGTTGCAACTGCTCCATATATACATTCTCTTACAGCTGACAACTGACGTCAGACTCGGCGAAGTAGAGCTGATCAAGATCCTACACCCCCAAGAAGTTGTGATCCCGGAAAGTGAATATGAATTGAAGTAAAAGATAATGTTGTAAAAAAAAACATACACCTGAAACATATTGACCATATCAATGGTGTATATCCCATCCTTCTCTTTGATAATCGGTTCCAAGAATAATGCTGTGGTTGTCTTATCGTGTCACGTGACATCCATATCCTCATCCGCAGTCTGACAGTAACTGACAACAACATGGCTCGCATTGACATAGTTAGGTTAGCAATTTCTTGAACTATATGATTTCAAAGTAATTCTTCCAAACTGACACAGATAGGTTAACAATTTATTGAACTATATGGTTTCAAAATAATTCTTCCAAACTGACACAGATAGGTTAACAATTTAATGAACTATATGGTTTCAAAGTAATTCTTCCAAACTGACACAGATAAACTAATAATCTATTGAACTATATGTTTCAAAGTAATTCTTCCAAATTGACACAGATAGACTAGCAATTTATTGAACTAAATGGTTTCAAAATAATTCCAAATTGACACAGATAGACTAACAATCTATTGAATTATATGGTTTCAAAATAATTCTTCCAAACTGAGACAGATAGACTAATAATCTATTGAACTATATGGTTTCAAAGTAATTCTTCCAAATTGACACAGATAGACTAATAATCTATTGAACTATATGGTTTCAAAGTAATTCTTCCAAATCGACACAGATAGACCAACAATCTATTGAATTATATGGTTTCAAAATAATTCTTCCAAACTGACACAGATAGGTTAACAATTTATTGAACTATATGGTTTCAAAGTAATTCTACCAAATTGACACAGATAGACTAACACTTTATTGAACTATATGGTTTCAAAGTAATTCTTCCAAATTGACACATATAGACTAACAATCTATTGAATTATATGGTTTCAAAGTAATTCTTCCAAATTGACACTGATAGACTAACAATCTATTGAACTATATGGTTTCAAAGTAATTCTTCCACTTATGAAGTTGCTTTATTTTGAACATAAAATAAAATATTCAACAACAAACAACCCAAACAAGAGGTTAATGTAGCAAAATAAAACCATTATGAATAGTGTAGACCAGACCCGGGGCACACTACGAAGGACGACATAAGAAATAGAAGAATTGGCACTATACGAATCACCATTAGCCGTACGCCACTGTGAGCTCTGAAGGTTTGAGGCAGGCAAGGAAAGAAGTGACAACAAAGCAATGAGACAACAATTTCAACCATATATCGGGGGACCTATAACCACTCAAATAATCTTGGGAACTTTGTTAAACTCAGACGGAAGATGTACAAAAAAGGTGAGATGCAGAATGGCTCAGGCAAAAGCAGCTTTCCAAAAAATGAGGAAGATACTATGGAATCCATTTTTGACAATAGACACAAGAAAAAGAGTTCTTAAATGTTATGTAGCGTCACTCTTAACATATGGATGTGAATCCTGGACAATAGGACAACAAACAAGAAAATCACTGGAGTCTGTAGAAATGTGGTTTTACAGAAGAATGTTGAGAATACCAGGGACAGTTAAGAAGAGTAATGAAAACGTTATGAAAGAGGCCAAAGCAAAAAGAGAGCTAATTTCCAATAATAGAAAGAAACAATAATCTTTTTTTTGGCAATGTAATGAGAAGAGAATAACTGGAATATATTGTAACAACTGAGAAAATTGAGGAACGAAGAGATAGAGGAAAGCAAAGAGAAAAAAATACCAGACAGCTTAAGAGAATGGTTTGGCAGAAGGTTAACAACAGAAATGATAAATAACTGTCGTGATCGAAAGCTGTGGAGAGACATGATCACCTACGCCAGCAAATCCGGTACTTGATGATGATGATGATAACCACTCAAGCAATCCTTCATCCCGTGGAGCCAGCGTTTACTAAAAGCGACGACCACATCGTTGAATGAGAGGATTGCTGCGATGACCAAGCTAATGGAGCTCCAATAATGCTCAGGGAACAGAAATTGATTAAGGATTTACCCAAACGTTAGAGACACTATTAGGCTCTTTAAGTGGTAACACTTTAGGCAACCCAACGAGAAAGTTAACAAGTTAGGGCCAATAAGAAAGAAAAGACTGCGCGTCAAAGTTTACATCGTTTGTTGGCACAAGATGTCCGCTCAGAAATAGTTACAAAATGTTTTCATTTGGTAATGTAAGTTAGTGAATGTATGGTTTAGTTCATAAGTAGACTACACAGTTTATTAGTGAAATATGAGTTAGTTATACAGTTAGCTAATTATATGTTAGTTAAATCATCATCATCATGTGACATATCGTTTGGTGTAGGTGATCATATCCTTGCACAATTTTCTATCCACAGTGAGTCGCATCAGTTCTGTTGTTGACTGTTTTCCATGCCATGACCCCAAGCTATTTAGTATCTTCTCTCTTTGTTGTCCGCGATCTCTCTTTCCCTGTGTCCAAGTATTTGACGCGTTGCACTTTTTTCGAATTTGTCCTGTTTACTTTTATGCTACATGATGGTGGTGATTGTTTCTTTCATATGACCATTACTTCCGTTTTCTTACTTTTCAGGCTTAGACTTTTCTTGTTGTTTTCTTTAACTATTATGTCTGTCATTTCTTGTAGTTCATTCTCTGTCTCTGCTATTAAGACTGTGTCATCCGCATATCGGAAATTGTTTATATTGTGACCGTTGACTTCAATTCCTTTTATATCTACTATTGATCTCATAATATTTTCGCTGTAAAGTGAAAACAAATCCGGCGACAGAACATAGCTTAGTCCGACTCCTTGTTTCATATATTGACTGTCCTGTTTGGTTATTAATTCTTATGGCTGCTGTTTGTTGTTAGTACTAGTTTCTTTACGATTATAAGATCCTTGCCATCAATATTTAATTTCTCCAGCATATTTCCACATGCTTTACTTTGTCAAATGTATTTACTTTGTATAGTCTATAAAGCACATATACATATCTTTCTTTACATCTATAGATCTTTCTATATATTCCCAAGATGTATAATGCAATATTGATGCCCTTTCCTTCAACAAATTCACATTTCTCCTCAGTTATTTCTGGTTTTATTTTTGTCCTTAAACATCTCATGATGATTGTTAGTAATATTTTCGTTATATGCCTCATGGGGCTAATAGTGCGATGGAACCATGCATTTCATTATTGCCTGCAGTGTTTTTGTTACAATAACTGTTTTATAACACAGCTCACAATGAACAGATAGAGCACGCATCATATAAACGAATCGTTAAAGCGAGATCAACATCATCCAAACTAGAACACTCTGACACATATAGACAACACTCATACAAATAATAAGACAAACAACATGCATTAACGTATACATAGAAGATCATTTGACCCGTAGTGTTAGACCTAATAGAATGAATGCATTAATAGAACCGTTTGTTGATGAATCTTCTTCTACTTTCCTTCCTCATTTACCTTTCAACGTCGTGAGGATATATAATTTGCTCTTCTATTTGCCTCTGCTCCTGTTTCCTAGTATTTCTAACATTCCATCAATCCATCTTTTTCGTGGTCGGCCCTTGAGTCTAGTGTTCTCTCAACGTTTATTTGATCTTTCTGCCTTATGACGTGGCCGAATCATTTTATTTGTTGTTTTTTTCATATTTGGTTATAATTTTGTTTGTTTGTTATGGAAGGCCTCGGTATCACTGCAAACGAATTAAAATCCATAATTGCTCAACCACCCGTGCCAGCGTAATCATCCGAATTAGTATCTCTTCTCCAAAACAAAGAAAGGTAACTGTAGCCCCCATCGCAGCAGTCTCAGCACACGCCAAAAGACATAAGGCGAATCCGCGCTAAAAATGAACACAGCCAACTGTTCCCTGTCATACGATATCATCATTCATCGTAAACAATTGGAATATCGAAACATGATCAAAACGGATGAGAAACACAGCTCACGGTGTGCACAGAGCTCCTGCAACAAGCCAGGCTTGAAATATCAGGAGACTGCAACAAGGAACACTTTTCATGTATAGCCTTCAATTGTTCCAGCCGCCTATCCACCATATACCGGAAGTTCACGTCCTCTTGAAAATGATGATCGTCATATTTTTAAAAAATGTATAGCGCTTGATGATGTTAGGTCATCGTTGTTGACTCCAATTCCGAACATATAGACACACAGTTAGTCGTCAGATTATCCCCGTCGCACATCAAACAACAGACCGTAAGATTAGCGTACGACCGTTCTAGGGATATACGATGAACCATTACGATGACGTAGCACACAACAATGTCGTACACACAACAATTTCGCTCCCTTTAGATTCCCGATTACTCTAGTGAAAGCTGCCTACAGCGAACAAAACAGTGCAAAATTCACTAAAGAGATAAAACTACGGCTGACGAAACAGTTTACATCAATGAGTAACATGTAAAGTACTTGCGTCAAGGAATTCCAACAACGGCCATGAACAGCACCAATGTGACGTAAAGCGCAGATCAAGTCTAAACGGTGGAAGGTCGCATTCACAACACTTGATTTGTCAAAAAGGGACTGTTGCCGGCGTACAACTTCGCTTTAGCGGCGCTGATGTAATAAGTAGATCATCATTTTTACTTTAACGCAAAAAAGTGCAATGGAGAACCGAAATTAATCAGACCCCGAATGCACTTTCTGCAGCGTCGAGAAAACGTGACCTAGATCCACCATCTTGGGAAACCTGGTGTAAATGTGTCAATCTCTAGATGACTATGGTCCGGTCATGGAACATCAAGTGCTGGCGCCATCTGCCGGAGCAATTTAAGTTTATATATTTTATTACGGTTATTGAGAGCTTTTGTCTCAGTTCTTCATTTCTGATCTTATCTTTTAGGCTGTTTCCTGTCATTCGTCTAACATACTTCATATCGGTAGTGGTTATTTTTATTATTGTTTTGGAATAAGGGCCTCTCATTGGTAGCGCAACGTTGGAATGCATTTGAATCAATGTAAGGGAAATAAGAAACTTTTTTATATCGATTTCATGAACATTCAAAATCGCAGTTGCTTCCCGTCTATCAGGTTCTCTGTGCGACGGATCTGATATATCTGCCAACTGCTAATGTTGCTGCTGCTAATACATCTACAACTACTGCTACTACAACTATTGCTACAACAACAACAACTACTACTACAACTACTACAACTACTACTACTGCTACAACAACACCAACTACTACTACTACTACAACTACTACTACGACTATTATTACTACCACAGCAACTACTACTACTACAACTACTACTACTACAACAACTACTACGACTATTATTACTACTACTGCAACTACTACTACTGCAACTACTACTACTGCCACTACAACTACTACTGTTACTACAAGTATTACTGCTAGTTCCACTACTATAACTACTACTGCTGCCACTACTACTGCTACTACTACAACTACAACTGCTACTACCACAATTACAACTACTACAGCTACTACTACCAATACAACAACAACTACTACTGCTACTACCGCTACTACACCTACTACTACCACGATTGCTACTAATACTGCTACTATTGCTACTACTACTCCTACTACAACTCATCATCATCATGTACCCTGCCGGTTGGCGTAGGCGATCATGTCCTTCCACAATCTTCTATCCACAGTGCATCGTATCAGTTCTGTTGTTGACTGTTTTCCATGCCATGACACCAAGCTATCCAGTATTTTCTCCCTTTGTCGTCCGCGATCTCTCTTTCCTTTTATTTTGCCAGTTGTAACCAAGTACTCAAACTTTCCTCTTCTCATGATGTGCCCGAAAAATGTTGATTGCTTCTTTCTGATGTTTTTTAAGAGCTCCCTTTTTGTGTTGGCCTCTTTGAGAACTTCCTCATTGGTCTTTTTATCTGTCCAGGGAACTTTCAACATTCTTCTGAGAAATCCCATCTCTGTGGCCTCTAACCGTTTTTTCATTTGTTTGTCTACTGTCCATGATTCGCTTCCATAGGTCAGAATTGGTTATATATAGCACTGATGAACTCTCTTTCTCATTTTTATTGACATAGATTTGTTGCATAAGATATTTTTCATTTTCTTAAATGCTATTTTGGCCTCAGCTATTCTGCTTTTTATTTCTGTGGTGCATCTCCCATCTGATGTAATTATTGTGCCCAAGTATTTGAAACGTTGCACTTGTTTTAGATTTGTCTCGTTTATTTTTATGCTGCATGATGGTGATGATTGTTTCTTCGATATAACCATTACTTCTGTTTTCTTACTATTCAGACTGAGACCTTTCTTGTTGCTTTCTTCTACTATTATGTCTATCATTTCTTGTAGTTCGTTCTCTGTCTCTGCTATTAAGACTGTGTCATCCGCATATCGCAAATTATTTATGTTTTGACCGTTTTGACCGTACTACAACTACTACTACTACTACAATTACCACTTCAAGTAGTCTACTACTATTAGAATTATTACCTAAACATAAGATGGGCATTCGCACTGAAGAGACTAGAGCCAATCAAGAGTTTGAAAAACATACACCTTTCAGCGTCGAGGGGAGATATAATTTTCGGTCAATTGATCCCACCAAGATGGCGACCAAAATGGCGGTAATGTTTTTATTTTCGGAGTGTAGTTTGTGTGATTAAAGTGATTGAATATAGTGTTTCCAACAGATTATAATTTTCAAAAAGTTGTGTCAAGCTTTCTACCAAGGAGGAGGATAAGATTCGATAAGTACTTTTTAAATGTAAATAGCTAAAAATGTATAGTTAGATCGTAAAAGATCGCATGTGAGAGACCTTAGCGATCAAACACGTGGGGGGAAACATCAGCCGGGCTAAACCCCCATCATGTGTTTTTCTTAAGTTAAGCCCTTAACTTACGACTGACTCAGCAGGTCGGTAAGGGATACATGTTTTATGCTCAGAGAAATACACAGAAGATGGAGATAGATAAACATAAAGTAGCAACGATAAATATATGCGGGTTAAAAAATAAAGAAGTCGAACTTATAGAAGAAATGACAAAAAGGAAAATTAAAATACTAGGATTAGCGGACGCCAGAGTAAAAGGACAACAGATAAAGAAAACACACATGAACTACACGATAATATTCTCAGGAGTCGACAGCTTCTCGATGAATTCCCGTATTACGACGTCCGTAGTTCCATAGGCCCAGAAGCGGAAATCCCTGCCAAACTGAATTATTACTTTGGTTAGCCTCTTTTCTTCCAGTTGTTACTTCTTTCTGGAACCAACTCTGACCTATGGAAGTGAATCATGGACAGTAGACAAATGAAAAGACGATTAGAGGCCACAAAAATAGGATTTTTCAGAAGAATGTTGAGAGTTCATGGGACAGCTAAAAAGACCAACGAGGAAATTCTTAGAGGCCAACACAAAAAAAGGAGCTCCAACGAAACATCAGAAAGAAACAATCAACATCTTTCCGACACACGAAGGCCAAAATTGGATTACTTGTTATTGTTATTGTTATGGAAGACCCCGGTATCACTGCAAACGAATTAAAATCCATAATAGCTCAACCGCCGTGCCAGTGGAATCATCCGAATTACTCCCAAACAAAGAAAAGTAGCTGTAGACCCCATCATAGCAGTCTCAGCACACGCCAAAAGACATAAGACGAAACCGCACAGAAAGTGAACACAGCCAACTGTTCCCTTGTCATACGATATCATCATTCATCGTAAACAATTGGAATACTTTGTTTTAATTAGCAAAATACACGGAAAGAGAGATCGCGGACGACAAAGACAGAAGATACTAGATAGCTAAGGGTCAAGGCACAAAAAAACAGTCAACAACAGAATTGATACGATGCACTGTGGATAAGGAACTGTGGAGGGACATGATCACCTACGTCAACGGTATAATACATTATGACGATGATTTCTACCGAATCTTTGCCAGCTCTAATGTCATTCATTCAGATCACAAACTCTCCTTATGTTCAGACTAATGCTGGCTCCTGTCCCCAGTGGTTTGTTCTGAGTGATAACGATGTCTGCAAGGTTTTCGTGGGAGAATTATCTATCAGCTGAAGAAACACGAAAAATGTGGCGACAAATTGTAGCATATGGAGACCTAAAGTAAACATTTTAAAAATAACGGCACAACAAAATTCGAGGAAAAGATGACGTAAAAATCAGAAGACAAAAGGTTCAGGAGAAAGATGATGAAGTGAGGCTCCACAAATGCATATTGTCCATAATATTGTCCATTCTGCAATCAGATTTGTCTATCGAGTATTGTCGTATTTAGCCACGAGGGAAGCTATTGAAACAGCATACGACGCTAACATAAAAATGACAGACAAATCATGATCGCTTGCTACCAACATTCTGTGAAGACGCCAAAGGCAAAACTAAAATTGTAATACTTGTATTATTGTTTAACAACGTGATATATTTATGTGATTCATAATATAATTAATCATAAAAAATATACCACATTAAGGATTATTAGTCCATCAGGTACATACTTTCCTGCAAAAAATACACATTTATATTAAAACTGTATGAACAATTTTTGAGGAAACTTTTATAGAAGAATTTAACGTGTGCAAAAGGCAGCACAACAGGTCAGCAAGGCCAATGGAATACATGGGATACGACCTTACAGAGGACGCTAACATGGAATGACATATGGTATATAGTACCGCTGTGGCTCAGCTACAAAACCAGATCTATGTAGGACCCTCTACCATCAGCCTGCAACCTTGCGAAGTGGGGAAAGACAATCGATGTTCTCTCTGCAGTGGAAGACAGACGACTGACCATGCTGTTTCCTCATGCAAGACAACGATAGGCCAAGGGCGGTATACTTAGCGACACACCAAAGTGCTGCATGAACTGGCTGCCATCCAAGACGGGGCGCGGATGGAGGCCAACACTAAAGTTTGACCAGCTACAACAAACACCTATTTTATTTAGAGCTGGACAGGCCGCACGCACAAAGCAAAACTACTGGAACGACACAACGTTCCTGAACATAGTGAATGACTTGTAGATGGCTGTTGACCTTCCAGAATGAGGGAAGTACTTAGAGAGCATCAAGATATATCAAATGCGTCCAGACGCTGTACTTTACACACCAGATATAACTCGCGTCATCTTATTAGAACTCAGAGTGCCGTTCAAATCCAGGATAGAGGAACAGCATATATTTAAACTAGCCAAATACAGGGATCTCACCACCGAAATGAGACAGCAGGGATTCCAGATTAAAGTGTTTGCTGTGGAAATTAGTGCCAGAGGACTCACGACCTCATTCCTCTACGATCTATTAAAGAAGCTAGGAATTAAAGAACATCATGCTGGCTCTGGCGAAACCGAGGCATATCAACAATCTCAAAATATTCTGGTGTTCAGACGATTAGCAATTTACACATCAGCCACTTCTGACTCGCACATAAGTCAACAGCATAGCAAAAGTTTAATCCTGGAATCAGAAATTACATCATCGACCGTAGGTGAGCTACACCCGACGTTTGCAATACCTACAGTTCAAAGGAGTGGAGTTCCGAGCCCGTCCTATCTTTATCACCTCTTATCAGTTACTGGTCCACTCCTTCGTGCCGAATTACGGCAAAAAAAGCAGCGTGGACGCGAGTTTATATAAAAGGACGCTCAAAATACAAATCATTTTATACTGCTGTCATCACGATGAGTACACCAATGTGCTGGGTTAAAGCTAAGATAAGTAACTATACGACCAATTAAAGACCGTATTCGAACAGAAGTGTTGCGTAGAGTAAGTGTAGTTATTTCGTACTGCTTGCTTGCTTGCATTCGCCCGATGACTAAAGTATTCTAGAGTATTCGTAGACTATAGAACTCCTCTTCGTCATCCGCCCTTAAAAGGACGTTAAGTGGGTGTGCCTGCGTTGTGTTGTGGTTTGCAGTATAACTGTGATATTTGCGCCTTCGGCCCAACACATCCGACTTCAGCACGACATTTTTGAGTACCGGGTTGTCTTCCCTCTTCGATCCCTACTCGCTTGGCCATACTAGACAGGTTAATCTGCTACTAGAGGCACCACGGAGAGGTGGAGCAGTGTCTGGATTGTTCTGGTTCACCGATCCTGGCGCAAGCCATCAGCTGTGGGTCGCTGACAGCTTCCAGCTTTGGTGCTGTGAGGCGCACCTTCGCCTCCGTGCCGAACATATAGTGTAAGCTTTAGAGTTCAATGCAGCAGGAGGTCTACGCCTGGGAGTCATGACCCAGGCGGACCCACCTCCACTAGAGTGTCAAGAAGCTAAAGGGTCGAAACACTTGCTCGATGGATCTGCTTCTGATGATCAGATAGCCTCCTGCTGCAAAGCTCTGTAGAAAGAGTTTACTATTATTATTAAGATTAATTGTAAACATAAACAAACACGGAAAATTGCACCAAAAATCGATAACTTTCTTACAAATTCCTTGTAAAGTTCTATTGATATTAAAGAAAATTACTTACAAATTCCTTGTAAAGTTCTATTGATATTAAAGAAAATTACTTACAAATGAAGAAAATTCTTTAAAAATATAAGGTAGAATAAGAGATTTCAAAAATCGCAAGATTTTCACACAGAAGCTTTGGTGGGCTGTTCTCTTGATACAGTTTTAATTGATTATTTTAAAATCAAAATAGTAGCTCTTTCTTGTAGGAAAAATGAGGAAGAAATGAGTAAAGCATGAACAAATAAAACAATAGAGTTTACGGATTAAAAGACTTCGTCAGAATGAACGATACAGTTCATATTGTTTTTAAATCAAGAATTTGTCCTGCCTTTAGTGACAGTTTGCTCTTTAACCATCATAGGTCCACATTTTTTTAAGTGAAAAGTTTTTCAGGTCCAATTATTTTTTTAGGTGACAGTTTGCCAGGTTTATCCACATTTTTTTAGGTGAAAGTTATCCAGATCCACCCACATTTTTTTAGGTGACAGTTTGCCAGGTACACCCACCTTTTTTAGGTGACAGTTTGCCAGGTCCACCCACATTTTTTAGGTGACAGTTTGTCAGGTCCACTCACATTTTATTTGGTGACAGTTTGCCAGGTCCAATACAAAAAAAATTAAAATCAAATTAAAAAGAAACAAACAAAAAACTAATTCAGCAACACCAATAGATATAACAGCATTAAATCAGAAAGATGCAAAAGAAACTAATACTCTACAAGTAAAGAACACATATCAGAAGTTGCTAGAAGAGGGGATTGAGTAGTACAGAAGAAAAAATCCTGAGGAAAAAGTCACAACAAAATGGCAATGCATAAAAAACAGCATGCAAGAATCCTGCAACAATTTACCCAAAAAGGAAAGTAACAAAAAACAAAAATGGATAACTGACAAAATTTTAGAAAAAATGGAAGAAAGAAGACAAGCGAAAAAAAGTCTGCCAGATACAAGGATATCTTCACAACCTAGGATATATATCACAACCACTCTATCTCGTGGCCGGCGTCTTGCCTCGAGACCAACCAGTCCCCATCCTAGATGTAACAGTATTTATCTGTGCCTCACCGTCTGTTGTCGGTGTCCTCGTTTTCTGAAGAAGGCCACATGTAGGCCGAAAAGTCAGTATTTTGTCGTGTTCCTTTTTTGTATATCTGCCACCATACCTTATAGGAGTGTACGTTACACCCCACTACTGGCTCCTTGCTACCAGCTTTATTTGCCCGTTTCCTGCTCTTTTCACTTCTTTATTGATGTTCTCAATGCCTAATCTTCTGGTTCTTTTTTGATTATGATGTGTTGATACCAGCGGATGTTTAAAATCTTCTTATGACGGCGAACTTCTTCCGTCTGACCATACAATATTTAATGATACACAAACTCAATGAAATTATAGGAACCAAGGGAGCTGCCCTCGTAGTTGGAGAAACTTGTTTCGTCCGTGCTACTCGTGTTGACCCGTTCACGGTCCATTCTTCTAGAAACCGCTTGACGTACATATTGTACTAACAGGAAACTCGTTATACAGAGCTTCACAGCAGTAGTCATCGCAACAGAGGGGGCGTAACAACAAAGGGAAAGATAATTGCCTCCCTTGTCTCCAAACTCCGAAGCCTAGTGCATGTGAAGCTAGCACATCTCACCATCCAATGACATGATTATCTATTGGACTTTCTGTGAGCAAGTGTTTGGGCCCTTTAGCTTCTTGACCCAATTCGGCGGGTGTGGGGGACGCCTGGGTCATGACTCCCAGGCATCGATCTCCTGCTACACTGAACTTGAAAGCTTACACTATATTCGTCATATAATAACTAAACGTATATATAAAATATGCTGGACAACTAAATGTGAAAATTGTATGTGCTGTTTCAGTGGAAGAAAGTTTCACTGAATTATTGACATTATTTTTTTCTACCGTAAAATTGCTAAGAATATGCAATTACGAGATCACCTTCTGATTTACTTTTACACGTGCAGTTTACAGCCAATGATAATGATGACAAAACAAGAACACCCGTTGTTTTTACACAAAGAGCTGCTGTGGGAGTCGTCTTGGCCTGGGCTTAATTGTCAGTCCTTGAGCTCCAGGCCCGGCCTCTCTAATCTCGACAATATGATCGTCACTTGTTTGAAACATGTTCGTTATTTGTTGGTCTGGGTGTCTAGTTGACTCCCCAGTCGGGACATTTTGTTTCTCGCGCTCATTGAGCACGATGTTTTGGTTTTTCACAACTCGGTCCATGACACACGTGGCTGAGTTGAATTTACCACTCGGTTGGTCCTCGTTATCACTCTCATGATTGCCAATTATTTCTTGACGAGTTGATCGTTGTGGTGTTAACGGAATTGTACATACCGTATCTAACTGGAGCTGAAGGTCATTTGTTAAAGATGGATGAGCTATATAGGGACATGTTGAATCCTCAATTGTAAAACAGTTACTAGATTCTACGTTGGTACTTTCATTCCTAAAGTTGGGGCCACCGAGGAAATCATTATTGATACTTACAGGGGAAACACCACCGCTATTGCTGCAGGTATCAGAAATGGCGGTTAACGGCACATCACTAGAACAACTCTCTGTTGAGCTAATACCGCGGTGGTATTCCGGTCTCCTTTTCGGCATAGATAACTCCAGAAGTTTCCAGAACTTGGCCAATCTCTTACTGGACGGAGACACGTCATCGCCTGGCCACGTGATGTAGGTGACTGTATCGATAATAGTTTTCAGATTTTTGTCAATTTCAGGCACGTTGCTGATGTCTTCAACGATGATGGGGATGATCTTATGTTTAAGCCTGAGCATCTCGTACTGAGCTTTCTGGTACTCCATTCGACACCACTCGGAGGAGATAAAGCTGGGAGATAGAATCAGGATAGTTCGTCTGCTGCCCTCGATAGCACGGATAATGTTGTTTGCAATCGCTGAAAAATATAAATAGATCAGTTTATTTAAATTTATCTTAATCGAAATAATGTGTGACGGAAAAAAAATATTAATAGATAAGTTTATTTAAATTTATCTTAATCTAAATAATGTGTAATGAAAAAAATATAAATAGATCAGTTTATTTAAATTTATCTTAATCTAAATAATGTGTGACGGAAAAAAATATAGTAATTTCTTACAAGGAAATAATACATCTTTCAGAACGTTACGCCACGCTGTGCGCCATACTAATTTGATTAGTGTGAACCATTATCAAACCATATTCTTTTTACATGTCTTGTATCATCTTAGGGAGCCGCGATAGCACAGTGGTTAGTGAACTGGACTACAAAGGGCAAGGGGTAGGGTTCGATCCCAACCGACGGCTTCCAGGTTCACCAAGCCTTAAATGGGTACCTGATTTTTTTTTCTGGGAAAGTAAAGCAGCACGGGCGTAATATCGACCACATTACCCCAAAAATCATGTGCTGAAGGTCTGTAAAATATAGGGTCACTAACACCATATTTCCCTATACGCCACTTGGCGTGACGGAGGTACTTTACTTTACTTTACTGTATCATCTTGGTATTGGTGAAATCTAATTCCTTTTTACTTATCTAAAAATTAGTATATAATATGTTAGATGTTATATGTTATATGTTAGATGTTACATGTTACATGTTATATGTTAGATGTTAGATGTTAGATAAATATAGACATGTAGATTGATTCTAAAAACCATGAACAATTTTGTGTGAGATCACTTCCGCTGCATCGATAAAAAGCTTCCGTGCGGAAAGGGTTAACATATAGGAAGAAATGTCCGGAAATTCTCTAAAACACAAAACATATATTAAAGAAGGAGATTGAAGAAAAGTTCTTGGTAGAGACAGAGCAAGAAAGCTTAACAACATCCGAGAAACGCTACCATTCCAACAACAACTTTAATTGACAATAATTGAGGCTGCAAGAAGGACAAGAACTAGAAATGTTTATGTTCATAGACACCCGAAGGTGGTATAAGAGAAAGTGAAGAGAGAGAGAGAGCGAGAGATAGAGAGAGAGAGAGAGAGAGAAAGAGAGAGAGAGAGTTGAAACTGTAGAACATAAATGCTGTATTTATTTATTTCTCAAAAAGTTTTTTTTTTTTCAAATTTAAGAAACAGTACTTATTATTGGTTATTGGTTATTGGTTATGGAAGGCCTCGGCATCACAGCAAACGAATTAAAATCCATAATTGCTCAACCGCCCGTGCCAGTGGAATCATCCGAATTACCAACTCATCTCCCAAACAAAGAAAGGTAACTGTAGTCCCCATCGTAGCAGTCTCAGCACACGCCAAAAGACATAAGGCGAAACCGCGCAGAAAGTGAACACAGCCAACTGTTCCCTGTCATACGATATCATCATTCATCGAAACAAGCGGGATATCGAAGCAGGATCAAAACGGATGAGACACACAGCTCACGGTGTGCACAGAGCACTTAACTCAGTAGCTCCTGCAACAAGCCGGACTTGGAATATGAGGAAACTGCAAGAAGGAACACTTTTCAGACATAGCCTTCAATGGTTCCTGCCGCCTATCCACCATATACCATGCGAGTTCACGTCCTCCCGAAAATGATGATCGTCATAGCACTTGATGATGTTAGGCTGTCATTGATGACTCCAATTCCAAACATATAGACACACAGTGGTGGTAATTTGTCATTTCCAATCCAACAGAAGCCACATGACCTGTAGTTAGTAAAACCACAGAGAGAATATGATTTTGTGACCTTCACTGATTCACTCTTAGATGTGAATGTGTAGTTTACACAAGAGGAGAAGTTTTCAACTACAGTGATTCCATTTAAGGCAATTCTGGGATAGCAAGGCAAGTCTCCTTTATAGCAGCAGAACTTGATGTTCTCCGCTCCCTTCTTGTAGCTGCTGCCACACGATTCTGATGTCTCATTAACTTGGACATCATTCAAGAACAATGTCAAATTAACATTCCATAGATATGGCTCTGCTGATGAAGTGCTTGGTGCAACAGTTGTATCAATCATACTGGAGGCTCCTGGTCTGTGGTCATTAATATCACAGACGGCACATGGTGTTGTTATATTCAGTATTTCTTTCTGGGGTGTAAATATGTGGCACACACATGGAGAGTGGTTTGTGGTCACAGTAATCCCATTAAAGGCAATTCTAGGATAGCATGGCATAGCTGTTTCAGAACAGCACAATCCTGTGATGTTTTCTGTGTTCGAAACAGTACTTAAGCAAAAGCTACAATACCCCACAATTTAATATAATTCCATATTTCATGTAAATTATTCCTGCCAATTATGTTATTAATGATTTAAAACACAAAAGTACTGAAAGTTTTCAATTAATCATTAATTTATCACTCTCTAAAACAGTATTAATATATAAAGCACGCAATATTACTTTTCTACAGACAATTAAACAATATAACTAAAGAAACAAATTCCCGTGAAACAGACGCTTGTAAGAGAAAACCTACATACCACTCAAAACCATGTACGAGAAAAATATAAAGTTGACATTTCCTTATATATTAAATCAATTGTCAATGGGGACTACAGCATCATGTAACGATGTTTCACTATTATTGACTGACGTTAAACCTGGCCCAACAACAGACCTACACTACTATAGGCTGACGTTAAACCTGGCACACCAGACCTACACTATTATAAAGGTTCCCTCCAAGCCTTGCTTGGCGTATGGGGAATATGGTGTTAGTGACCATATTTTTCTATGAACACGGCACATTTTTGTGTGATGTCGTCGGTATCACGCCAGGCCGTCTTTACTTCCCAGAAAAAAAACTCTGGTACCCATTTTTAGAGGCTGGGTGAACCACTGAGCATTGTCAGTCCGAAAAAAAATCCGCCACCGCTGGGGATCCAACCCGAACCCTTCTGGTCAGGAAGCGAGCACACTAACCACTCTGCCAACCCCAACAACAGACTTATAGGCTGACGTTAAACCTGGCCCAACAACAGAACAAACACTAGGATAGGCTGACGTTAAAACTGGCCCAGCAACAGAACAAACACTAGTATAGGCTGACGTTAAACCTGGCCCAACAACAGAACAAACACTAGTATAGGCTGACGTTAAATCTGGCCCAAAAACAGAACACTATAATAGTATAGGCTGACGTTAAACCTGGCCCAACAACAGAACAAACACTAGTATAGGCTGACGTTAAACCTGGCCCAACAACAGAACAAACACTAGTATAGGCTGACGTTAAATCTGGCCCAGCAACAGAACAAACACTAGTATAGGCTGACGTTAAACCTGGCCCAGCAACAGAACAAACACTAGTATAGGCTGACGTTAAATCAGCAACAGACCTACAACAGATCCTGTTTTCTATAGAAGAGCCTGTTTTGAAATTCTCTTCTTGTCTCTTCTCAGAACGTTACTATTACCCAATCTTTTGTTGGCCATGTAATTGTCTAGGCATTACACGTCAGTGGTTTCTCACTGCCTTCCGACGGTAGGCGCGATCCTGAGAGAGAAAGACAGACACATTGAGATAGTGAGAGAAAGGTAGAGAGAGTGGTCTGCTTCTCCAAGTAAAGCGAATCAAAGAACAGAAATTTACAAGAAGTTCCAAAATGATGTCCCAAACTGTGGTAGACGACCTTCATGTCTTCGTTTCATGTAACGGTTATCGTAGACGCCGTGGTTGAACCGTGACCAGTGACTTCGTCTACTGAAGACACAATTGTTGGGTTCAAGGTTCACCAGGCAGGTTCAAGGTTCATCAAGCAGGTTCAAGGTTCACCAAGCCATAAAAAGGTAACTAAGATTTTTTTTTCCTCGTTTAAAAATAGACGGCCGTTCCTTCCTTTCTTCCAACCCTCCTTCTTTCTTTTGCTACACAGGAAAGATGCAAGAAAACAAATCTGAAGACTTGGCCGTCGGATATTATCTGGAAAGAAAGTAGCAGAAGAAGTAGCCTTTAGAAGTCATAGTTGACAGTGGACTTTGCAGCGCCCCTAGGAAAAGTTATTGTTTTCTTCTCTTTTGGCCTGTAATCTATGTTTCTATGAATCTTTCTGCTTCTCGCATGAGTTGCAGCTATAGAGCGTGTTTCAAAAGACCGCGGTATGCAGCTATTTATTCTCAGGCTGCAGGGTTTATGTTTAGAGTCTTCATGTCCATTTACATATGTCTATAGCCTCAGACGGAAGATGTACACAAGAGGTGAGATGCAGAATGGCTCAGGCAAAAGCAACTTTCCAAAAAATGAGGAAGATACTATGCAATCCATTTTTGACAATAGAAACAAGAAAAAGAGTTCTTAAATGTTATGTAGAGCGAGTCTTAACATATGGATGTGAATCATGGACAATAGGATAACAGACTAGAAAATCACTGGAGGCTGTAGAAATGTGGTTTTACGGAAGAATATTGAGAATACCATGGACAGCTAAGAAGAGTAATGCAAATGTTCCGAAAGAGGTCAAAGCAAGAAGAGAGCTAATTTCCAATATTAGGAAGAAACAATCATCATTTTTTTGGCCATGTAATGAGAAGAGAACAACTGGAATATATTTTGACAACTGGGAAAGTTGAGGGACAAAGAGATAAAGGGAAGCAAAGAGAAAAAATATCAGACAGCTTAAGAGAATGGCTTGGCAGAAGGTCAACAACAGAAATAATAAATAACTGTCGAGATAGAAATTTGTGGAGACACATCATCACCTACGCCAGCAGGCCCGGTACTTAATGATGATGATGATGATGACATATGTCTATAGTATAAATCGATGTTTTAGGCACAACATATAGTTGCCAATAAAGTATATTTTTGGGTATCCGGCCATCTTTCATACAGTGTAAGTGGTCAAAGCGACCCATAGTTGACTGTGTGCGTCAGAATTAGTGAGCAACAGCTGATTCAAATTCAACTCCACCTCACCACTTTAACTACAATAACAGACTCACCATGACGTCCAAGTGAGTAGTGTTCTAGCGGAAGGGCAACCAAAAAAATGTAAAAATACCGTGCTGATATCGGATGTGCTGGGCTGAAAGACGCGGATACCAGGACCTAATGTAAACTAAAATAAACAACTCATGAACGTCCATTTTACGCCCCTTCAAAGGCTGACGGTGAAAGAGAGTGGTTGTTTGGCGAGGAACAACAACTGAGAAAGAAGAAATCTGAAGCTGATTCAACTTCGCTGCCGTGTTACTGTGATCTCATGACCTGATGAACTAGCTTGAGAGTAATCCAAATGAAGAGCGGTTTTCATAATTAGAAGGAAAAAAACAACACATACACACGCACACGCAACAAACAAACACATACAAACACATACAAACATACACATTGACGATATGGATAAACAAAAACATACAAACACATACAAACATACACATGGACAATATAGATAAACAAACACATACAAACATACACATGGACGATATGGATAAACAAACACATACAAACATACACATGGACGATATGGATAAACAAACACATACAAACGTATAAATGAACGATATGGATAAACAAACACATACAAACACAAGCAAACACATACAAACATACACATGGACGATATGGATAAACAAACACATACAAACACAAACAAACACATACAAACATACACATGGACGATATGTATAAACAAACACATACAAACACAAAGAAACACATACAAACATACACATGAACGATATGTATAAACAAACACATACAAACACAAAGAAACACATACAAACATACACATGAACGATATGGATAAACAAACACATACAAACACAAACAAACACAAGAAACATACACATGGACGATATGGATAAACAAACACATACAAACACAAACAAACACATACAAACATACACATGAACGATATGGATAAACAAACACATACAAACACAAACAAACACATACAAACATACACATGGACGATATGGATAAACAAACACATACAAACACAAAGAAACACATACAAACATACACATGAACGATATGGATAAACAAAGAAACTCACGCTCCCCAGGTGGGAAGTCCCGGAAATGAAGACATAATTTAAAGTGTAATTCTTTCTCTAGTTTCGGGTAGAGATGCTTCAAGATGAACTTCTCGTCGCTTGCTGTCGATTTGTATGAGATAAAAGCATCGTACTCTTTATCATCTGTTGAAGTGGGTAGAAATAAAGCCATTTTTTAAGGAAAAGTTTACAAAATTAATTCATGTTGATGAACATTAAGAAGAATATACGAGAATGGTATTGTTGTTGTTGATAATATACAATAAAGTACTAAAATAAATACGATAAAGACAAGTGGATTGCTGCAGGGAATGTAAACTCATTTATTAGTGGATAGTTACATGGATGATAAACTCATGTATTAATGGATAGTTGCATGGATGATAAACTCATGTATTAATGGAGTTACTTGGATGATAAACTCATTTATTAATGGATAGTTACATGGATGATAAACTCATTTATTAATGGATAGTTGTATGGATGATAAACTCATTTATTAATGGATAGTTGTATGGATGATAAACTCATTTATTAATGGATAGTTGTATGGATGATACACTCATGTATTAATGGAGTTACTTGGATAATAAACTCATTTATTAATGGATAGTTACATGGATGATAAACCCATTTATTAATGGATACTTACCTGGATGATAAACTCATTTATTAATGAATAGTTTACATGGATGATAAACTCATGTATTAATGGATTATTGCATGGATGATAAACTCATTTATTAATGGATAAATACCTGGATGATAAACTCATTTATTAATGGATAGCTACATGGATGATGAACTCATATATTAATGGATAGCTGCATGGTTGATGAACTCATTTATTAATGGATAGAGTGCAGGGCAATAAGGGAAGGACAGGAGAGCTAAATAATTGTTATTTCTGATTATAGATATAAGACAAGACACTGACCGTCATCTTCAAACTCCTGGAAGTAGAAGGCAAGTTTCCTGATGGGCATCCACTGACGTCTCCACAACAGGTAGGGCAACAAGATACACAACAGCACCAGAACAACAACCGTCACAACAACAGCGATGGCCGTTTCCCAGGCTGTCAACTCTTTTCCTGGAACATTCACTTCTGCAGATGTTTGCCCCGTTAGAACAGTGAGATTACGTTTTATCTATTACTTGTCTTAAATAACGAGTCATATTAGATATGCGATATTATACATATACGTAGGGAGGTCAAAAAGTAATGCACACCAATTTTTTTCTCGGCTAATAATAAAGATAGGAATATGAAATTTTGCACACTTGGAATATGACATGTTCCAATTATGTGCACCATATTGCACAGCATTCTGATAAATATTACGCAATCTATGAACCGTTAAAATGGAGCTTGTCAACAATGTCCGTTACAAACAGCGAATTGTCATAGAATTTATGGTTGCGGAAAAAGAAACTGTGGCAAACATTCATAAACGACTGTGTGCAGTGTACAAATGTTCTGCAGTCGATAGGAGCACAGTTAGTCGCTGGGTTCAGAGAATTAAAGCTGCAGAAAGTGTACGAGTGGAGCTGCATGATTTACCGCGTTCTGGACGTGTTGCCTCGGCTACCAGCACAGACATGTTAAACCGGGCTGATGCCATTATTCGTAAGGATAGGCGTATCACTAGTCAGCAATTGGCATTGCAGCTTACAGTCAGCAAGGGAAGTGCAATCGCAATTTTTAAAACTCTCGGATATTCAAAGATTTGCGCTCGATGGGTTCCTCGGTGCCTAACAAATGATCACAGAGTTCAAAGGAAAACATTCTGTTCTGAATTGTTGGAGCGTTTTGGTGTTGAAGGAGAAATGTTTTTGTCAAAAATTGTTACCGGTGACGAAACTTGGGCACATTATTATGAGCCTGAAACAAAAATGCAGTCAATGGAATGGCATCATCCGCAGTCACCAAAAAGAAAAAAATTCAAAACATCTCCATCAGCCGGAAAGGTGATGATCACTGTCTTCTGGGACATTGATGGTGTGATTCTTGTTGATGTAATGACAAGAGGTGAGACAATCAACTCGACAGCTTACATCAATACACTGACAAAATTCAAAAATCGGTTCCACAGAGTTCGGCCTAATAAGCCATCTGCAGATTTGTTGCTTCAACATGACAATGCACGCCCTCACACAAGTCTGGTAACACGGGAAGCAATCAACAAATTTGGTTGGACTGTACTGCCCCATCCTCCTTACATCCCTGATCTGGCTCCCTCAGATTTCCATCTGTTTGGACCACTCAAAAAATTCCTGCGTGGGAAACACTTTGACAATGATGAGGATGTGATCCGTGCAGTTAAAAAATGGCTACGCGAGCAGGACAAAACTTGGTACAAACGAGGCATTCATGACCTAGTTTCGCGTTGGCGTAAGGCAATACGCTTGGACGGAGATTATGTTGAAAAATAGGTAGTGTAAAGGGGATGTTCAGCTACAATCTGTGAAAATTTCACACATTTTGCCCGAATAGTTTCCGATAAAAAAATTGGTGTGCATTACTTTTTGACCTCCCTTCAGTATATAGTGTCATCATAATAGAGTAGCATGTTTTTTGCAGAACGTTACATTTACCACTACCCGTCTGAAAGAATCTCTGCCTCTAGCTAGATATCCCACAGAAGGTTACATTCATCACAGCCCGTCTAAAAGAATCTCTGTCTCTAGCCAGGTCAGTAGTGTATTATGGCTTTTACAGACCCTTTTATCTGACACCAGCGGCAGCAAAATTACTGCCACCAGGTCGTTTTTTTCTTCCGCCGCTCTACCGCTCGGAGTTGACCGTGACCCCTCGTATCAGGATTTTGACCTCGCGTGTCCGTGACCACGGAAGTGACCTGTTTATGTCTGTTATGTGCTGACTTTACAGTTCTTTATGTACTTTGTGACTAAGCATTTTGCTGAATTGAACAACTGCATGTAATTTATGTGGAAATACACATGAGTCTAGACCATCCTCATCATCGATTTTCAGCAACAAGACCAACTATGTCGACAAGAAGTATTCAGATGAAGCCTAAACGGTGACATTAAAGTAGAAAAACAGGAAAAGTCTAGGGACAAAAGTTCCGTGGGAAGGTCAGGGGTAAAGTCATAACCATCAAAGGGGGAGAACACCTAGAGAACACACCCTTGTTCGAGTAGTTATTCAGGCTGCCCTTCAATCATTCAAGCTCACTAAAGCAGTCACAGGTGTCATGTCGTTGTAGCAGTCACAGGTGTCATGTTGTTGTAGCAGTCACAGGTGTCATGTCGTTGTAGCAGTCACATGTGGCATGTCATTGTAGCAGTCACAGGTGTCATGCCGTTGTAGCAGTCACAGGTGTCATGTCGTTGTAGCAGTCACAGGTGTCATGTCGTTGTAGCAGTCACAGGTGTCATGCCGTTGTAGCAGTCACAGGTGTCATGCCGTTGAAGCAGTCACATGTGTCATGTCATTGTATCATACACGTATGTCATGCCGTTGTATGAGACACAGATGTCATGTCATGATGTTGTTGACTGTTTCAACACTATGTCATCATAGCAGTCATAGGTGTCAAGTCGTTGTAGCAGTCATAGGTATGATGTCATTGTATCAGACACGTATGTCATGTCGTTGTATCAGACATGTATGTCATGTCGTTGTATGAGACACAGGTGTCATGTCATGTCGTTGTATGAGACACAGGTGTCATGTCATGATGTTGTTGACTGTTTCCATGCTATGTCATTGTAGCAGTCATAGGTGTCATGCCGTTGTTTATAGGTTGTCTAGTGGGTCATGATGGGTGTATGTAGGTCGTCCAGTGTATCATGAGGACTGTATGTAGGGTGTCTGGTGTGTCATGAGGGCTGAATGCAGGTTGTCGAGTGTGTCATGATGGATGTATGCAGGGTGTGTAGTGTGTCATGATGGGTATATGCAGGTTATCTAGTGTGGCGTGATGGATGTATGTCGGTTGTTTAGTGTGTCTTGATGGATGTATGAGGGTGTCTAATGTGTTTTGATGTCTGAATGCAGGTTGTCTAGTGTGTCGTGATGGATGTATGTAGATTGGTGTGTCATGATGATTGTATGTATGTTGTCTAGTGTGGCATGATGGCTGTATGTAGGTTGTCGAGTGTGTTACGATGGCTGTATGTAGGTTGTCGAGTTTGTCATAAGGGCTGTATGCCGGTTGTCTAGTGTGTCTTGTTAGCTGTATTATGGGTGTCTGGTGTTTCATGATGGCTCTATGTAGGTTGTCAAGTGTGTTATGATGTCTGTATATAGGTTGTCTAGTGTGTCTTGAGGTATTGCGGTTGTCTAGTGTGTCATAATGGTTGTATGTATGTTGTCTAGTGTGTCTTGATGGATGTATGAAGGTTGTCTAGTGTGTCGTGATGTCTGTATGGTGGTTGTCCAGTGTGTCATGATGGTTGTATGTATGTTGTCTAGCGTGTCTTGATGGCTGTATGTAGGTTGTCTAGTGTGTCGTGATGTCTGTATGCAGATTGTCTAGTGTGTCGTGGTAGCTGTATATAGGTTGTCTAGTGTGTCGTGATGGTTGTATATAGGTTGTCTACTGTGGCATGATGGCTGTATGTAGGTTATCTAGTGTGTCATGATGTGTGTATGCAGGGTGTCTGGTGTGTCATGATGTCTGTATGCCGGCTGTCGAGTGTGTCATGATGGCTGTATGTATGTTGTCGAGTGTGTCATGTGGGCTGTATGTAGGTTGTCTAGTGTGTCTTGATGGCTGTATGTAGGTTTTCTAGTGTGTCTTGATATCTGTATATAGGGTGTCTGGTGTCTCATGAGGGCTGTATGCATGTTGCCTAGTGTGTCTTGATGGCTGTATGCAGGCTGTCTAATGTATCTTGATTTTGACCTGATAAGTTACAAAAGTAACATACTATAATATTACAGAACTAAGATAACACTTACATTTCATGTGTCTGAAGGCGCGAGACACGTTCATCGTCAACAACTGTTAACCTATGTCTGATTACAAGATTCACAGTGGTGTTATAGGTACCACTAAAAACCCGCCCTGACACCTATCGGTGGGGGGCAATGGGGGTGGAGGTGTTACTGAAAATAGAATTGACCGCTGATGCAATACCTGATGAGTTACTAGAAATAGACTTTGACCTATGAGGCAATGCCCCAGGAGTTACTAAAAATATATTTGACCAATGAGGCAATACCAGATGAGTTACTAAAATTAGATTTTTACCTATGATGCAATACCAACGTGTCCACTTATCAACCAAAGACTTTAATACAGCTGAGAAAGCCATAATAAATAATTAGAATTTACTAAAAATGTTACACATGATGACAGTTAGATAGTTAGTCGCTACAACACTAGAAAAACCAAACACACAAAAAACACCACATTGAAAGATTATACTTAAATTACACACCCCTTACATAACCCCACTAAAAGAAAATGGTACTTGAAAACATGAACTTTACGCCACACTCATAACTTTACTAAAAGAAAAAAAATATGGTACCCCCCATCCATTTTTTTTAATGCTACGCTTATGTAATCGATAAAAATAGTAAATTTAACCTCTAGGCTTACCCCAAACTTTATATTTGACATCCCCATATCAAGAAGTTGCTACAAATATCACTTTTATATTCCTTAACCCCGACCACTTTTTAATCTTCTCTACGCCTATGAAACTATTAAAACAAGTAAATTTACACTCTAGATTTACCTCAAACTTTATTTTCGACATCCCCGTATCAAGAATTTGCTTTAAAAAGCACTTTTATGTTTCTTAACCTCGATCCATTTTTATGGCTACGCCTACGAAATCAATAAAAAAATTTAATTTACCCTCTAGAACTACCCCAGACTTTATATTTGACACGTCCATGCATCAAATTTGCTGTATTATGGCAAATAATAACCCCCGACAACTTTTTGAAGGATACGCCTGCGAAATCGATAAAAATAGTAAAATTAACCTCTAGGCTTACCCTAAACTTTATATTTGACACGCCCATGTATCAAATTTGCATAAAAAATCAACCAAAAATTAGTAGTGAAGTATGACATTTACTTCTAGTGGGTATAATACTTCTTGTTGACATAGTTGGTTTTGTCGCTGAAACTCGATGATGAGGATGGTCTAGACTCGTGTGTATTTCCACATAAATTCCATTCAGTTGTTCAATTCAGCAAAATGCTTAGTCACAAATTACATAAAGAACTCCAAAGTCAGCACATACCAGACACAAACAGGCCACTTCGGGGGTCACGGACACGCGAGGTCAAAATCCTGATACGAGAGGTCACGGTCAACTCCGGGCGGTAGAGCGGCGTTAGCGAGCGGCAGATGGGGTATACTCTCATATAAGAAAAAACGACCAGGGGGCAGCAATTTTGCTGCCGCTGCTGTTAGCAAAGGAGCCTGTTAATGCCATAATACACTACTCAGGTCTCCCACAGAACATTACATACACAACAGCCCGTCTGAATGAATCTCTGTCTCCAGCCAGATTTCCCACAGAACGTTACATTCACCACAACCCATCTGAAAGAATCTCTGTCTATAGCCAGGTCACCCACAGAACGTTGCATTCACCACAGCCCGTCTGAAAGAATCTCTTTCTCTAGCCAGGTCTCCCACAGAACGTTGCATTCACCACATCATCATCATCATCATCATCATCAGCATCATCATCATCACAATTGAGTGCCGTCTCCGCATCGAAGGCTGGCTACCATGGAGCGCCATTTCACTATGTCTATTGCTTTGATGGTGCAGATTGTCATAGGTTGACTTGTCCATCTTTTGATGTTACTCGTCCATGTTAGTCTTGGTCTACCTCTGCCTCTTTTACTTTGTATTTTCCCTTCCAGTATTACTTATGTTAGGCTTTTGTGTCTTTTAACATGCCCCAAAAATTTCATTTGTCTTGTTCAAATTGTGTTTAGTAGTTCTCTTTTCATTTCTAGTAAACAAATGTGATCGTCAGCAGATACCGTACTTGGTAATGGTGATGTCTTTCTTTCCCAGGGAACTCCAGGATGTATAAAATGGATTGGGATCGAACCCTCACCTTTTGTTCCTAGCAACAGAACAGCTCATTAACCACTGCTCTAACGTAACACTGCTTAGCTTTCAGTGAAAGCATCATTATAATGTTGCAATTAACTTTCACATTGCACTTTTGGCCCTCTTTGCATTCTCTCAAAATGCACTGTTGACACTCTTTGCAATCTTTCAAATTGCACTCTTGGCACTCTTTACACTCTTTCAAATTGCACTCTTGGTACTATTTGTACTCTTTACACTCTTTCAAAATGTACTCTTGGCACTCTTTGCACTCATTACACTATTTCAAATTGCACCCTTGACACTCTTTGCACTCTTTCAAATTGCACCTTTGGCACTCTTTGCACTCTTTACTCTCTTTCAAAATGTGAGCTGCTTCGTCAGCCACAGTTTTATCTCTTTAGGGAATTTGCACCGTGTTTTGTTCGTCATAGGCTGCTTTCACTAGAGTAATCAGAAATCTAAATGGCGCGACATTGTTGTGTCTGCGACATTGTTGTGTGGGCTACGTCATCGTAATGGCTCATCGTATATCACTAGACCAGACATCTTACAGTCTGTTGTTTGATGTGAGACGTGGATAATCTGACGACTGTGTGTTTATATGTTCGGAATTGGAGTCAACAACGATGGCCCATCATCATCAAGCGCTATACATTTTAAAAAAATATGACGATCATCATTTTCAGGAGGATGTGAACTTGCGGTATATGGTGGATAGGCGGCAGGAACCATTGATGGCTATGCATGAAAAGTGTTCCTTGTTGCAGTTTCCTCATATTCCAAGTCCGGCTTGTCGCAGGAGCTACTGAGTTAAGTGCTCTGTGCACACCGTGAGCTGCGTGTCTCAACCTATACGCCACTTGGCGTGACGTGGGTACATTACTTTACTTACATATGTTGTGTTATGGGTCAGGTATATCATGTTTGAGATTTGTTACACCAAACGAGCGGCGGTGGAGTGTTCTTAAAACCCGTGTGATGCATGCCTCATACAGCTATAAGTAAGTCATATACGTCATAAGTTATAATAAGTCTAGTCGAGCTTTGGAGCCTCGGTGGCCCAGTGGTTAGTGTGCTCGCTTCCTGACCAGAAGGGTCCGGATTCGATCCCCAGCAGTGGCGGATTTTTTTCGAACTGACAAGGCTCCAGAGGTCACCCAACCTCCAAAAATGGGTACCAGAGATGTTTCTTTGAAATAAAGGTGGCCTAGCGTGATACTAACCACATCACCCAAAAATGGGGCCGTGGTCATAGCAAAATGTGGTCACCAACACCATATTCCTCATACGCCTAGCAAGGCGTGGAGGGAACCTTTATGTTTACTTACTTTTTAGTTGAGAATTGTAAACTATAGATACTCACCGATGATGGATGACACAATTCTCCTCTTTTCCTGACATTGATGCCCAGTATAATTCCAGTGGCAGATACACCCAACAGTGCCATTGTGATCGATATGTCCACAATTGCCGTTGTGCCCACAATCCAGCGTGCACGGTTTGTCACAGAAAGGGCCCAACCATCCCTGGTTACACTCACACATGTGTAGTCCATCTTTAGACACACAACTGTTAGAAGAGGAGGATGCTTATTTTGGCATGAACATTTTGGCACAACTAGACAGAAATATAAATTCTTATATCTTACCTTTCAGTAGCATTAGTCGCCCTGTCTCATTGTATCTCGTTATAAGTTCCTTTTTCAGGGCGAGCTTCTCAATCTCAGTGAGGAAGTAGGTGCCTTATGTCCATGCCTCATTTATAAGAGTTCTTCTCATCATCTCTGTAGGTCTGGCCCTTTTTTTTTTTTTTTTTTTTTTACTCATGTTGCTTCCTAATTGTGGGCGTGTTTTGCTATTTTTTGTAATTGCATGATCGACGTATGCCTACCTTCTTTTTCATTTATTTATTTTTTTTATTATAGATAAAATTACCGATTGTATGGTCATTTATTTTATTTATTATAGATAAAATTACCGATTGTATGGTCATTTATTTGATTTATTATAGATAAAATTACCGATTGTATGGTCATTTATTTTATTTATTATAGATAAAATTACCGATTGTATGGTCATTTATTTATTTTTATTATAGTTAAAATTACTGATTGTATGATCATTAATTTTTTTTAATTGTAGATAAAATTACTGATTGTATGGCCATTTTTTTCTGCATGTGCCTATGATATCATTTATTTGTCTACATTGAAGAGTCTACTTTAAAAAATAATAATTTTCTCAAATCAAACCGACTATATATTTTATCACATTCAAACAGGTTATCTGTTATTGATTATTTAGACAAGGAGAGGAAAGGTTAAAAAGAAGGGAAGACAAGCAGAGGAAAGGTTAAAAAGAAGGGAAGACAAGCAGAGGAAAGGTTAAAAAGAAGGGAAGACAAGCAGAGGAAAGGTTAAAAAGAAGGGAAGACAAGCAGAGGAAATGTTAAAAAGAAGGAAAGACAAGCAGAGGAAAGGTTAAAAAGAAGGAAAGACAAGCAGAGGAAAGGTTAAAAAGAAGGAAAGACAAGCAGAGGAAAGGTTAAAAAGAAGGAAAGACAAGCAGAGGAAAGGTTAAAAAGAAGGAAAGACAAGCAGAGGAAAGGTTAAAAAAGAAGGGAAAACAAGCGGAAAAAAGTTAGTAGGAAAGAAAGACAGGTAGAGGAAAGGTTAAATGAAAAAAGTAGACATGCGGATGAATAATTGAAAATAAATTAATACAGGCAGAGGGAAAGTTAGAAAATAAAGAAGACAGGCAAGCATTTCCCCGTTAGAAAATAGAGAAGACAGGTAGAAGAAAAGGTTATTAAAAAAAAACGGGTAGAGGAAAAGGAAGTAAGGCAGAGGAAAACTAAGAAAAAAGTAGACAGATAGAGGAAAAGTAAGATATAAGAGAAGATAAGCAGAGGAAAAGTTAAAAAGAAGAGAAGACAGGTAGTTGAAAAATAACAAATAAGAGAAGACAGGCTGAGGAAAGCTAGAAAGAAGAGAAGACAGAGGAAATTTTAGAACATAATCATCAAAGAAAGGATATGTTTTGATTGTGCCCATTCTCAGGGAGGTGTGGGAGATATTAGGAAATGGGATTTGCTGCCTGCAGACATCCGGCACTGCCTAAAAGCACGAAAAAGTGATAAAGCCAGCGATGTTACTCGATTGCATTTTAACAGGAAGTTGTCAACGACTTACAGATGATCATTTGCGCCAGAAATTGTGACAACAACTGTTCAAGATACTACTACACATCGCAGTGCCCCTGGAAAAAGAAATAGGCGAGGAAAGGCAACAACCCAGTACCCAGACATGCCTTGTTGAAATCGGATGTACTGGGCCGAAATGCAAATCGTATTGCAGGTTGATATTAACGACAAAACGACCATATCGTCCTTTTAAAGGCTGGCAATGAAGAAAAGTAGTCGCTGGACGAATAAAACTTCAGCAAAAGAAGAGGTACATAGAGTAAGCGAGCGAGAGAGAGAGAGAGACAGAGAGAGAGAGAGATATAGCGAGATATAGAGAGAGATAGAGAGAGAGATAGAGAGAGATAGAGAGAGATAGAGAGAGATAGAGAGAGATAGAGAGAGAGATAGAGGGAGATAGAGAGAGAGATAGAGAGAAAGATAGAGATAGAGAGATAAAGAGAGATAGAGAGAGATAGAGTGATAGAGAAAGATAGAGAGAGATAGAGAGAGAGATAGAGAGAGAGATAGAGAGAGAGATAGAGAGATAGAGAGAGAGAGAGAGATAGAGAGAGACGAAAAGAAAGTAAGATGAGTCATAAATAAGCATCGAGAATGTTAAATAAAAATAAATTCAACAAGGAAACCTCATCGGGCACACTTTAAACAGAAAGTTAGGAAAACATCGTGAGCACAGGACAATCTAGAGCAAGAGAAGCTGAGAATGCCATTGATCTTGTTTATAGAACCATCGTCATTGAAAGTGGACAGTGCCCAACAATATTTCCTTATCTCACCTGACTCTACAGGTAAATTTAAGAACAAAACTTTGTAGCCATAACGGAGCTTTTAATACTGGAGATGGCAGAGTGAAGAGAGCTAGAAGAGAGAGAATAGATCGAAGAAAGAGAGAGGAAGAAAGACAAATAGAGAGTGGAAGAGAGCTTGATGAGAGAGAATAGATCGAAGAAAGAGAGAGGAAGAAAGACAAAAAGAGAGTGAAAGAGAACTTGATGAGAGAGAATAGATCGAAGAAAGAGAGAGGAAGAAAGACAAATAGAGAGTGGAAGAGAGTTTGATGAGAGAGAATAGATCGAAGAAAGAGAGAGGAAGAAAGACAAATAGAGAGTGAAAGAGAGTTTGGTGAGAGAGAATAGATCGAAGAAAGAGAGAGGAAGAAAGACAAATAGAGAGTGAAAGAGAACTTGATGAGAGAGAATAGATCGAAGAAAGAGAGAGGAAGAAAGACAAATAGAGAGTGAAAGAGAACTTGATGAGAGAGAATAGATCGAAGAAAGAGAGAGGAAGAAAGACAAATAGAGAGTGAAAGAGAACTTGATGAGAGAGAATAGATCGAAGAAAGAGAGAGGAAGAAAGACAAATAGAGAGTGAAAGAGAACTTGATGAGAGAGAATAGATCGAAGAAAGAGAGAGGAAGAAAGACAAATAGAGAGTGGAAGAGAGCTTGATGAGAGAGAATAGATCGAAGAAAGAGAGAGGAAGAAAGACAAATAGAGAGTGAAAGAGAACTTGATGAGAGAGAATAGATCGAAGAAAGAGAGAGGAAGAAAGACAAATAGAGAGTGAAAGAGAGTTTGGTGAGAGAGAATAGATCGAAGAAAGAGAGAGGAAGAAAGACAAATAGAGAGTGAAAGAGAACGAACGACAAAGAGAGAGAGAGAGAAGAAAAAGATAAGACAAGAACAAGTAAAACTAAAAGAGAAATGATATGGAGGTGTTTTAGATTTATTGTGCTATCTACGTGAATTTTCAAGTACCAGTGGACAAAGAGATGCGACGAAGACGATGGCGTTGTTAGGACACACGCTGCAGAAGCCATTTGAGAGTATTACACGACAAGCCCTTTTTTGGAATACCCGGGGGGAGAAGACAAAGACGAAGACGATGACGTTGGTAGGACACACGCTGCAGAAGCCATTTGAGAGTATTACACGACAAACCCTTTTTTGGAATATCCGGGGGAGAAGACAAAGACGAAGACCAAAATATTATTTGAAGAAGAGAAGTGGAAGCAGAGATGAAGGTGATGGGGAAGACTTGGAATGATCTTAGAAGAATGGCAAGAAAGAGAACGGCTTGGAAAGTGTTTTTGAAGACCTATGCTCCACATGGAGCTGAAAGAAATACGAAGAGGAAGAAAAAAAAGAAGAAAGATGAATCTGCTGACTTCACAAAAGTCGTCTCAGAACACGTTTAAATTAATAAGAGCCTACTCACTTTCCTTGCACACAGCGCATCTGTTGGCACGCATCCACAGCCACCTCGCAATGCGGTTTAAAGTCGCTACCCATGACGCAGACACGTTGACTTTTAGCACAGTCCTCATTGCACAGCCCGAAGTCTTCTGGAGTAGACCTCACAGGAAGAGTTTCGCCATTAGTCGTGTCATTTTGGTTTAAATTTTCTAGAGACTTCACCGAACCTGGACGGCCATTCTCAAACCAGTTCAGCATTTCCTGTTCTTGACTGGAGTTGATTAAGTTGCTGTCGTTCCGAGGATTCGGAGCTTGGGTCAGGTCGCGAGAAGTCTCACTTTTATTTGAAGTTAATAAAGCTTGTCCTAGATTATGTGTTGGATTCTGGGTCTTAAGTAGATACGATTGAGTTGTTGGATGCTTCACGTTCGATCGTTGTAGATTGGAAGTCTCTTGGAAGGGATTTGTCGTTGTAGTGTTTTTATTCATAATAATGTGAGTAGAAGGACTAAATCTTGAAATTAATTCATACATTGGAGAAGTAAAATATTTTTGATTAGTTGATCGTTTAGTTTTGTGTGATGATTTGATTGTTGATGACGGCGAGTATTGATTGGGTGCAGGCTGCAATGATGACAGGTTCGCGGAAACGACTGTTGATAACGACGTCCTGGAATTCCCCGTAGGAGTCTCCAAGTCAGATGACGTTGGTGCTGGAGTATTTAGAAATTGTGAAGGGTTTCCAGATTGTCGAGACATTGAACTTTCGTTGTTTTGTGGATTTTCTGTTGTCAGAGACCTACTGATCCACATTGTTTCATCTGCTTCTAATTTTGAAAGTGTTTTTTGTGAAGAACAAAGAAAGTGTAGGATGAAAATAATGAGCATAAAGAAGCTAAAAGATATCTTTCTGTAGAATCTCATGATGGACTCAGTAGACAACTTAGACCTAGCGATTTTGCTACTTAATATATAAGTAATGGCAGACTAGTTTCACGTTTTATTAAAGTTATGGTCATATTTGTATGTTAAATAGGGGTCGTAAGAGTTGTACAGGTGACTTGCAGGTGCCGTATGTTCGGCGGTGTCCGGTTAGAAGATATTTTCTCTGTCAGCTTTTCATCGAACAGATTTTCAAATGGAATGTCAGGTCTTCATTTCTGAAACAGAAAATGTTATCTTGTGATTTTGTTTTTATGATAAACATGAACATCGTCAGCTTTATAATATTAATGACAATATAAAGTGACAAGTAAAAACAGTGAAGGTTCCCTCCACACCGTGCTGGGCGCATGGGGAATATGGTGTTATCTATCTATTGACCTTTCGAGCCGTGGCCGACCCAATATGCATAGACCCTGATACTCTTTCTCTTTTTCTAAATTTTCTTTCTAGCAGTCTCAATCCTTGTAACAAACATTTATCAAATCCCGCCATTTGTCTCTGTTCTGTGCAAGTATCTCAATCTCACTGAGGGAGGCGATTCCTGCTACCTTTGCTTCTCTGATCAATGTTCTTCTCGGTGCCTCTCGGGATCGGCCTCTTTTCTTCCCACCTGTTATTTCCCACATGAGGGCTTGCTTTGTTATTCGGTTATTATTTCTTCTCATCACATGTCCAACATATGGCTCTCGTTTTTTCTTGATTACTGATGATATTATTGGTCGATTGACGATTTCTCTAATTTCCTCGTTTGTTTTGAATTCGTTCCACGCTATGCCAAGTATTTTCCTTAGACATTTATTTTCAAATGCGTTCATCTTTGTTTCTATGTCTTTTGTTGTTTTCCAGCTCCCGCATGCATATGTAAGGGTTGATAGAACTTTTCATTTGAATAGACGTAATTTTTTTTTTTTTTTTTTTTTTTGGTGTGTTAGGGACCATATTTTTCTATGACCGCAGCACATATTTTGGGTTGTTAGGGACCATATTTTTCTATGACCACAGCACATATTTTTGGGTGTTGTGATCGACTATCACTCCAGGGCGCCTTACTTGCAAGAAAAATTCCTGGTTCCCACTTTGAGAGGCTGGGTGAACCCCGGAACTTTGACGGTTCGAAATACCCCCCCCCCCCGACTTCTGGGGAGTGAACTTGGACCCTTCGGATCGGGAAGCGAGAACACTTACCACTCAGCAAGCGAGACTCCTGATATAATATTACTACGTTTTTGAGCAATGTTATAAATTATGCATCGTCAGTATCATCTACATGATGAATAACACCAGCAGTATCATTACCATCAACACTCCCAGGCCTAAAGTTATCCGAAACATGTATAATCATGATCATCATCAACATAAACATCATAAAAGTTATCATAAATATAACTGCCAACATAAACCTCATTAAAGTTATCAATAATAATAATTGCCAACATAAACCTCATTATAGTTATCATAAATATAACTGCCAACAAAAAAAAAAAGTAAAGAGCCCCTGTCACGCCAAGTGGCGTATAGGGTATATGATGTTAGTGACCATACATTTTACAGACCTTGATTTTACAGCACATGATTTTTGGGGTAATGTGGTCGGAATTACGCCCGTGCCGCTTTACTTTCCCAGAAAAAAAAAATCGGGTAACCATTAAAGGTTGGGTGAACCTGGAAGCCGTCGGATGGGATCGAACCCTACCTCTTGTCCTTTGTAGTCCAGTTCACTAACAAATGATCTATCGCGGCTCCCAACTGCCAACATAAACCTCATTAAAGTTATAATTATAACTGCCAACATAAACCTCATTAAAACAAAATAACTGTATCACTATCACCGATATCAGCACTATAATAATCGATAAATATGGTTCATTCCCAAACAATATATATGGTTAATATTTTAATAACACTGGAAAATCCATAGTCAACTATGACTGACGAAGGCTACTAATATGGTTCATTCCCAGCCAGACGCGTCACAGTCGACCAAGTTACGAGTTGGAAACATTAAAAGAGAGGAGAGACATTAACTGATATAGTACGGCCTAGTAGAATGTAGTACGGCCCCGTAGAATGTAGTACGTCCTAGTAGAATGTAGTTTAATAAATGAATTCCACACGATATAATATGTTATAAGTAAAGTAAAGTAAAGTACCCCCGTCACGCCAAGTGGCGTATAGGGAAATATTGTGTTAGTGACCCTATATTTTACAGACCTTCAGCACATGATTTTTGGGGTAATGTGGTCGGTATTACGCCCGTGCTGCTTTACTTTCCCAGAAAAAAATCTGGTACCCATTAAAGGCTGGGTGAACCCGGAAGCCGTCTGTTGGGATCGAACCCTACCCCTTGTTCTTTGCAGTCCAGTTCACTAATCACTGAGCTATCGCGGCTCCCATAATATGTTATACTTCACGATTTATTTTTCTTAAGTGATGCATGGACTTTTTAACTTATTCCTCACTAGCTCTATCTTCCTCCCCATAAATTGTGTCGTTCTTTCCATCCTAGTTTTGTATGCAAAAGAAACAAACCTTCGGACAAATTAAATAAAAACATTTCAGGATTTTCGCCTCCAAAACAAGGACATATTTCCATTCAGCCGTACACGGCCTAAAATAAATTCAGCCGCTTCATAAACAGGAAACTAACACCATAGAACACTACAATAGAACAGAACATGTCCGGCTCGGAAAAGTGTCGTTTATGAAACAGGATGTCCCTATGTAGATATTATGCGTTGTTATAGTAGATATGTATCTTCGCAGACTGTACTGTTTAGTTGAATTTAGAGCATAATGAACGCGGGGTATAAAGGGTGAAAATGGCAGAAATTAATAAATTAGATAGTAGAGACAGTCTATGTTTATTAGGTCTATAAATAATATTCTTCATTTTCTTCCTCTTCTGTTATTCCCAGTTCTTCTTTTACTCGTTTTACCTCTTCTTTTTCCTCTTCCTCTTTATTTTCTTCCTCTTCTACTTCTTCATTTTCTTCTCCTTCTACGTCTTCTTTTTTCTTCTTCCTCTTCATTTTCTTCTTCTTCTTCTTCTTCTTACTTGTCTTCTTCTGTTGTTCCAACTTTCACTCGACAATTTCACCATCCACTCTTAAAATGGCATTAAACTGGCGCCGACGAGCACGTACCTCTAGAAGGAATTTGTGTTGCCTTAATGCTCCAATGTAAAGAATAGTGGCACTGTGACCTTCCAGGCATGTCGTAAGAGGCGACTAAGGAGGTTGATCGATGGCTTGACAAGCTGTCATTGTAAAAAGTATTGTTATGGAAACAGCGCCATAGATTTTAGAGCAGTGATCTCTGCAATATGTGCCATTTTGACATGCAAGGTTTATATTTTTGAGATTGTGGTTCTGCCCTATGTGCCGTCTTCGGCTCGAAAGGACAATACAATGCTCCAATTCATCAGTGGCATGGTCATTGGAGTAACATTGATGACTGGAAGCAACTTCTTACTTTCTTTCATATTTCCGTGGTGAAATGACCTAGTAAAACTTTGTTGTTCCTTCTGTGATACTGTATTCCCGTATTATTTGTATGTGTTCCATATCTTCTTCGCAACTTTGTCACTCCCGCGAAAATGCGTTTTTGGTGAACCGAAGTGCGGGCCATGTTGCTGCGCCACTCCATTTTGTGTTTCTTCGTAGTAATCAATATGTCTTCGTTGGGATCTATACATTACCATGAGTAAGTAAAGTAAAGAGCCCCGTCACGCCAAGTGGAGTATAGGGAATATGGTGTTAGTGACCATAAATTTTACAGACCTTCAGCACATGATTTTTGGGGTAATGTGGTCGGTATTACGCCCGTGCCACTTTACTTTCCCAGAAAAAAAATCCGGTACCCATTTAAGGCTGGTTGAACCCGGAAGCCGTCGGTTCGGATCGAACCCTACCCCTTGTCCTTTGTAGTCCAGTTCACTAACCAGTGAGCTATCGCGGCTCCCTACATGAGCCGCTGTAGTATTTTGCGACACGACCCTTGAGCGAGACGCTTGGAATCTCATCTACGGTTTCTCATTTCCATAGCAAGCACGTCCTGAAGACGGATACAATGTACTGTAAGGTGCAAACCACAACGCAACGCAATTGTCTGTAATAAGGGAACGAAGAAGTAGAAGATTATTTATGTAACAAGTGTGTCTGTGTGTTTCTGCTGTTAGAGTATGCCTCGCTGACAGATCTGTTTGATATAGAAGACCTAGCTTTGTGTCTGTCTGTTTCTGTTAAAATCTGTCTCATGGAAGGATCTATTTGATATAGAAGATATATTGTTACATCTATGTGGTTCTGTTGTTAGAATCTGTTTCATGGAAAGATCTGTTTGATATAGAAGATATATCTTCATATCTATGTGGCTCTGTTGTTAGAATCTGTTTCATTGAAAGATCTATTTGATATAGAAGATATAGCTTCATGTCTATGTGGTTCTGTTGTTAGAATCTGTTTCATGGAAAGATCTATTTGATATAGAAGATATAGCTTCATGTCTATGTGGTTCTGTTGTTAGAATCTGTTTCATGGAAAGATCTGTTTGATATAGAAGATATAGCTTCATGTCTAAGTGGTTATGTTGTTAGAATCTGTCTCATGGAGAGATCTATTTGATATAGAAGATATAGCTTCATGTCTATGTGGTTATGTTGTTAGAATCTGTCTCATGGAGAGATCTATTTGATATAGAAGATATAGCTTCATGTCTATGTGGCTCTGTTGTTAGAATCTGTTTCATAGGAAGATTTACTTGATATAAAAGACTTCTAGAACGAACAGGCTTCAACTACTCCAGAAGAACCAGTGAAATCAGGAAAATTATTGCAACGAAAACATCAACTTGCTGTGTGTAAGAGCCATCACCTTGTCGGCCACCATTAGACTGCTATAAGGTCTCGTAAAAGTGTAGAAAGATGGGTTTAAAGTGGAGCGCTTATTTTATCTGTTGATCGGATAGCGAGGTCAGTAATCTTCCTAAATGTGTCATTATTATGTTTAAGCCACTATTATTATGGTTAATTTTAAAACACTTGTGAAAAAATAAACATTAAGGATACTAAACAACAACAAACATACTAGACAACAACAAATATACTAGACAACAACAAATATACTGGACAACAACAAACATACTAGACAACAACAAATATACTAGACAACAACAAATATACTAGACAACAATAAATATACTAGACAACAATAAATATACTAGACAACAATAAACATACTAGACAACAACAAAGATACTAGACAACAATAAATATACTAGACAACAACAAATATACTAGACAACAACAAACATACTAGACAACAACAAACATACTAGACAACAACAAATATACTAGAAACCAACAAATATACTAGACAACAACAAATATACTAGACAACAACAAATATACTAGACAACAATAAATATACTAGACGACAACAAACATACTAGACAACAACGAACATACTAGACAACAACAAATATACTGGACAACAACAAACATACTAGACAACAACAAACATACTAGACAACAACAAACATACTGGACAACAACAAACATACTAGACAACAACAAACATACTAGACAACAACAAATATACTGGACAAATACAAACATACTAGACAACAACAAACATACTAGACAACAACAAATATACTAGACAACAACAAATATACTGGACAACAACAAACATACTAGACAACAACAAATATACTGGACAACAACAAACATACTAGACAACAACAAACATACTAGACAACAACAAACATACTAGACAACAATAAATATACTAGACAACAACAAATATACTAGACAACAACAAATATACTAGACAACAATAAATATACTTTATAAAGTTATTACTATATAAATTTATAATCAGATGGCTAGAGGTATAAATAAAATATAACACGTAAATCTTAAAGATAAAATAATCAGCCTAGTTTAAAACTGAAAACAAAAATCAAAGATAGATGCACACACAAACAATTAGACAAAGCATGAAAATGATAATAAAAGCTTACATGGGTAACGCCCACACGGAAATGGAGCAAAGTGAACTAAGGTAATCAGGGGAAGATCAATAGAAAAGGCTGATGGAGAAATTGGAGCGTGAAGCGTGGTGACGCTAGAGGACAGTTTAGTGTAAAAACCGATGTAGCGAAAATGTTGTTCGGTGTTTAGGAGGAAACAGAAACAACTTTGACGAGTCTGTTTATACAAATGTGATTAAATAAAGCAGTCGTGCAGTTAAAGGAATACAGGAAGGTAACAACATATAACTAACTACTATAATATATAATTGATGCAAAAGTCTCACGCAGTGAGTGAGAGAGAGAGTGAGAGAGAGAGAGGGAGAGAGAGAGAGAGTGAGAGAGTGAGAGAGTGAGAGAGAGAGAGTGAGAGAGAGAATGAGTGAGAGAGAGTGAGAGAGTGAAAGAGAGAGAGTGAGAGAGAGAGAAAGCGGGAGCGGAAAGGGGATATTATGATAAATAGAGCTAGAAAGAATGATAATTGTATGTATGTATATATGTATAATATATATATATATATATAGGGTGTTTATAAAGTCTCACTACACTTGGTATCTAGGTCAATTTGAAAAAAATGTTTATGACGTCATCACAATATGTGCTCAATGGTAAGTTCACTTGTTGCGACAGTTTTCTTAATGACTTGTCTGGACTTTTAAGGATTCTGTCTTGGATATCTAAACATATTTCATCATTCACAGATCGTGGAGCATCTTCCACATTTCCAGTAGCAATAAACTTATTCAACAAATTTCATTGACAGTGGGAGCACATATTGTGATGACGTCATAAACATTTTTTTTTCAAATTGACCTAGATACCAAGTGTAGTGAGACTTTATAAACACCCTGTATATATATATATATATATATATATATATATATATATATATATATATATATATATATATATGGACATATATAAGTATATATACATACACACATATATATATATAAGTATATATATATATACATACATATATATATATATATATGTATATATATATATATATATATATTGATACCCTTGATTGATCGGAATTGATCGGTTGACATCAGCAATAACGATGATTCCATTGGCCAGTCAATTACAGAGATTGCAGCAGATCGCATCTTCCGTCTGAGCACCGGCCCTGCAGGCTCCTTGGTCATCTCTACCGTCTCAGAGTATCCCAACAAACAAATGTCAATGTGGATCTGATACCCTGGACCCAGACAATATTTTCTTTATTCTCCGTCAGATCAAGCCAGAGGGTGCTGAACTAAGGCAGAAACTATGGGGCAGCCATCACGATCAAGAACAAACAGTCAGCCTCATCACAGCACTGGACCGCAGATCTGACCTCATGAACAAAAGACCAGATGGAGCTATCTCTCCTACCAGGACGGCGTGGATGCAAGAGGTGGAATTGTTGCCTCAGTTAGAAAGCGCCCCATGTATCGAACGACGCGACAGGCTATGCCAGAAAGCGCCCCATGTATCGAACGACGCGACAGGCTATGCCAGCAAGCGCCCCATGTATCGAACGACGCGACAGGCTATGCCAGCAAGCGCCCCATGTATCGAACGACGCGACAGGCTATGCCAGCAAGCGCCCCATGTATCGAACGACGCGACAGGCTATGCCAGCAAGCGCCCCATGTATCGAACGACGCGACAGGCTATGCCAGCAAGCAGTTTTTTTGTCTACTGTGCCAACGAGTACGGTCGATCCTGCTTCGGTCAATATATTGTTCTTTGTTTTTTTTTCTGTTGTTGATTATTTATCATTTTTTTCCGATTGCTGTAAACATACCTCTTCTTCTGAATTGATTCGCTAATTATCACATCGTGAGTTTCCCTCTATAATAATTTTCATTTATTATTATTAATTGTCTCCTGTGCCAGTAAGAGCCGCTTTTAAGTTCTTTCCACAAGGAAAACAAACCACTTTTGTCTATAAACATATAGTATAGTAATTACCATTGGGAGAAGGGAAAAGTTTCGGGAGAACACCCAGACAGAAACCACGGGCAGAATGCGCCCAACAGCCCTAGCCGGTATCCACCCTTCGAGAAGGAAAACTCCCACGGCAAACCATCCAGCATGTCGAAGACGGAGTTGGTCAGCCACGGTGCAATTTTATGAGAAAAACCAGGGCATCAACGCATGTACAAGTACTGACTATGCGACCAGCTTATCGTGTGCCATAATGTTGCTATTATCTCTCATTCAAGAAAAGGAACGAGTCACGTTCGAATGATCACAAGATTTGAACGCTGAAAACGAAGAAGATCGGAACTGAGATTGATGTGACTTGTGCATGTATGAAGATTGTCCAATTGTCTGTTTATCTTTAAACCAGATTCTATAAAAATCCTGGCCACCGTCGTTTCCGCCATATTTTAGATCCTTGTAGTTGTATATTAATGAAACGTAGACCTGATACAGAATGTGTAACTTAGGCTATTCAAATCAAATGTACTATCAACCCTTACGTATGCGTGTGAAAGCTGGAAAACAACAAGAGATATAGAAACAAAGTTGAACGCATTCGAAAATAAATGTCTAAGGAAAATACTTGGTATAGCATGGAACGAATTCAAAACAAACGAGGAAATTAGAGAAATCGCCAATCAACCACTAATATCTTCAGTAATAAAGAAAAGACGATGGTCATACGTTGGACATGTGATGAGAAGAGATAATAACCAAATAGCAAAGCAGGCCCTCATATGGGAAACAACAGGTAAAAGAAAAAGAGGAAGACCCAGGGAGACACTGAGAAGAACATTGATGAGAGAGGCAAGAGCAGCAGGAATCGGCTCCCTCAATGAGATAGAACTGCTTGCACAGAACAGAGACAGATGGCGAGATTTGATAAACTATCTTTAAAAGAAAACTGCTAGAACAAAAAATTCATATAGGAGAAGGTGTATCTTGGTCTACGCCCTATGGGCCGGCAACGGCTCGAAAGGTCAATAAATAGATAGTTGTATATCCGTACTTTGTGTTTGGTTGATGGAGTAAACAATTAAAGGAAACTTTTGTTTGGTTGATGGAGTAAACAATTAAAGGAAACGTTTTTTTTTGGTTGGTGGAGTAAGCAATTAAAGGAAACGTTTTTTTTTGGTTGGTGGAGTAAACAATTAAATGAAACTTTTGTTTGGTTGATGGAGTAAACAATTAAAGGAAACTTTTGTGTGGTTGATGGAGTAAACAATTAAAGGAAACATTTTTTTTGGTTGGTGGAGTAAACAATTAAAGGAAACGTTTTTTTTTGGTTGGTGGAGTAAACAATTAAAGGAAACTTTTGTTTGGTTGATGGAGTAAACAATTAAAGGAAACTTTTTTTTGGTTGGTGGAGTAAACAATTAAGGGAAACGTTTTTTTTTGTTGGTGGAGTAAACAATTAAAGGAAACTTTTTTTGGTTGGTAGAGTAAACAATTAAAGGAAACGTTTTTTTTTTTGGTTGGTGGAGTAAACAATTAAAGGAAACTTTTGTTTGGTTGATGGAGTAAACAATTAAAGGAAACTTTTGTTTGGTTGGTGGAGTAAACAATTAAAGGAAACATTTTTTTTGGTTGGTGGAGTAAACAATTAAAGGAAACGTTTTTTTTTTGGTTGGTGGAGTAAACAATTAAAGGAAACTTTTGTTTGGTTGATGGAGTAAACAATTAAAGGAAACTTTTGTTTGGTTGATGGAGTAAACAATTAAAGGAAACTTTTGTTTGGTTGATGGAGTAAACAATTAAAGGAAACTTTTGTTTGGTTGGTGGAGTAAACAATTAAAGGAAACTTTTGTTTGGTTGATGGAGTAAACAATTAAAGGAAACTTTTGTTTGGTTGGTGGAGTAAACAATTAAAGGAAACTTTTGTTTGGTTGATGGAGTAAACAATTAAAGGAAACTTTTTTTTTTTGGTTGGTGGAGTAAACAATTAAAGGAAACTTTTGTTTGGTTGGTGGAGTAAACAATTAAAGGAAACGTTTTTTTTTTTTGGTTGGTGGAGTAAACAATTAAAGGAAACTTTTGTTTGGTTGATGGAGTAAACAATTAAAGGAAACTTTTGTTTGGTTGGTGGAGTAAACAATTAAAGGAAACATTTTTTTTGGTTGGTGGAGTAAACAATTAAAGGAAACTTTTGTTTGGTTGATGGAGTAAACAATTAAAGGAAACTTTTGTTTGGTTGATGGAATAAACAATTAAAGGAAACTTTTGTTTGGTTGATGGAGTAAACAATTAAAGGAAACGTTTTTTTTTTGGTTCATAGAGTAAACAATTAAAGGAAACTTTTGTTTGGTTGATGGAGTAAACAATTAAAGGAAACTTTTGTTTGGTTGATGGAGTAAACAATTAAAAGAAACTTTTGTGTGGTTGATGGAGTAAACAATTAAAGGAAACTTTTGTTTGGTTGATGGAGTAAACAATTAAAGGAAACTTTTGTTTGGTTGATGGAGTAAACAATTAAAGGAAACTTTTGTGTGGTTGATGGAGTAAACAATTAAAGGAAACTTTTGTTTGGTTGATGGAGTAAACAATTAACGGCAACTTTTTGTTTGGTTGATGACGATGTAGTAAACAATTAACGGCAACTTTTTGTTTGGTTGATGACGATGTAGTAAACAATTAACGGCAACTTTTTGTTTTGTTGATGACGATGTAGTAAACAATTAACGGCAACTTTTTGTTTGGTTGATGTAGTAAACAATTAAAGGCAACTATTGCTTCTTCCGTTGGCGATCACGTCCTTTCACGATATCTTCAATCCACGGTGAATACTATCAATTCTGTTGGCTGATCTTCATACCACGACACCATGTTATCTAGTATCTTCACTCTTTGTCTCTCTTTCCTTGTGTTTTTCTAGCTGTAACCATGTATTCCAACTTTCCTCATCTCATGATGTTCTCGAAAAATGTTGATTGTTTCTTTCTGCTGCGTTTTGGGAGCTCCCATTTTGTGTTGACCTCTTTGAGAATTTCCTAGTTTGTCTTTTCAGCTGTCTAGAGAACTCTCAACATTTTCTAAGAAATCCCATTTCTGAGGCTTCTAATCGTCTTTTCATTTGTTTGTCTACTGTCCCTGAATCGTTTCCATAGGCCAGAATTGGCTCCAAATAGCGCTCTCTTACTTCTAATGACGTAGACTTGTTAAAATTTTTTTTTGAAATAATACCAGTAGTTTGACTTGTGATATTTTTATTGTTGCTTTGCATTTCATGCATTTAGAAAAGATTTTAGCTTATTTGAGGTATATAAAAATGTGATTTCCTTGCTTGTCCTAAATTTTAGGATTTTACGATACCCACATTTTTTGTAATCAACTCACCAATTAAAAAGGCAAATTTCACGTGCACACCACACAATCTCAGCACCGTTTCGCACTCTTAACTTGTAAGACGACGCCACTCCAAGGTTTTGTTTTGCCATTTCATTTCCGGTTTCTTTTTAAATTGGCTCAGAGGCGTATTTTGATAAAATATGTACTATTAATGAATATTCCTGTATGTGTGATAATTTGTAAGCTGTTGTGAAGTGACTACTTGATTTTTTAAACCATGAAGAGTTTAAAGTGTAAATTCATCACTATGCTAAAGGTAACTGTGTTATTGTACATGCACTTTTGCAAAGAATCTAAAAGGGGTCGGTTATATTAGGCCTACTATTAAATATAATACGGATACGCCTTTGGCTTGCATTGTTACAAAATTAACATAATTTACAGTAAAACCTAATGTTTAGAGCACACGGTTTGATATTTTCCTAAAATTATATAACAAAAAACGATTTGTGCAAAATTCAGACTACCTTTGTACTTAAATGTTATAAAATCTGAAGGTCGGTGAAAAAATAAGAATTCACGAATAAGAATTACAGAAATTCATCAAACAGTTTCTGAGATAATTGATCAACTCTGTGGGCACGAATTTGTGAACGAACTATAGTAGCAGATCATCAATTGTGGACAACTATGACTTCCGGCCTATGTACCGTCTACGGCCAGAGATGAAAATGAAATGAATTAAAGCAACTCATTGCTAGGGTAAGGTAAGTGCAGTTGTTGAAATCTGGTTGCTAGTGATTAATTTGAAATATGTAACACCATTTCAGCCAATGGCATATCTGCAGAAGATCAGTCTATCTCAACAGTCCGCGCTCTCTCGCTCTCTGTTTACATACACTTGTGTGATTCTGTGTTCTTAGTTGTCATTGCTGTACACAGTTAGCTATATTTGTATGGTCTGAATACTTATTATAATGACTTATTTATTACTATTTACAATTACACATTATGTATGTATGTATGTATGCATTTATGTATGTATGTATGTACGTACGTACGTACGTACGTACGTACGTATGTACGTATGTGTTTATGTGTGTATGCATGTGTGCGTGCGTGCATGTGTGCATGTATGTATGTGCATATGTTTATGCATGTGTATATTTTTGCATGTTTATGTAAGTGTATATGTATATGTATGTATGTATGTATGTATATATACATATATATATATATATATGTACGTGTTTGTATTATTGGAGGGGAAAATACAAGGTAAAAGAGGCAGAGGCAGACCAAGACTAACATGGACGAGTAACATCAAAAGATGGACAAATCAGGCTATGACAACCTGCACCATCAAAGCAAGAGACAGAGCAAAATGGCGCTCCATGGTAGCCAACCTTCGTTGCGGAGATGGCACTCGATGATGATGTATGTGTTTGTACATATAGATATGGGGGAAGTAAGAGAGACAAGGAGATGAGGCTGGAGAAAGAACAGAGAAGGAAGGAGAAATAGATTTTGGAGAAAGTGAAAAGAGAAGGGAGGAGAGAGTGAACGGGTGAGAAAGAGGATAAAGATTAAATAGAGAGAGAGAGAGAGAGAAAGAGAGAGAGAAAGAGAGAAAGAGAGAGAGAGGGAGAGAGAATTTACGAGAGAAACAGAGAGAGAAAAATTAGGGAAAATAAAACAGAGAAACAAAAAGATATATAAGTAAAGAGGGAGGACAAGAAGAGAGGAGAGATGAGGAATAGAGGGAAGAGTGTAGCCATATTTGTGTTGCATGAACTAATTTATCAAAACTTGATTACAAATTTATTTTGGAGGAAAGCTTCTCCAGTTAAAACACACCCTCGCTCCGCACACACAAACAATATATCCTGAACATGTATCATCTTTTAATATCACATAAATAATAACACTAGGACATGAGTTTGTTTTTGGCACAGCTCTCACAGACGGACGTCAACGTCACAAGTTTGACGTTGTCATGACGTTGTAAAACATATTACAACTTCTAGCAGTTTACAAAACGTGCACAACATATTTATTATGCAAATGAAGACACCGGAGTGAACGTTTTCTTAATGGATTCCGTACTTACATAACCGGAACAATCTCTTATAGTTTTTTTTATAGTCACATGGTTACGATGATTAAAAATACAAAACTGGATACGTTGAAGTGATTATATGCAAAAGCGAGGTGGGTGTGAGGATAATCAGTGAGGTACTGAAATGATGAATTATTGTATACACTTTGTTATATGCTGAAATAACATCATCATCATCATCATTAAGTGCCGTCTCCGCATCGAAGGTTGGCTACCATGGAGCGCTATTCCGATCTGTCTCTTCCTTTGAATGTGCAGATTGTTATGGGCGGACTTGTCGATCTATTTGTAATACTCGTCCATGTTATCTTGGTATGCCTCTGCCTCTTTTACCTTGTATTTTCCCTTCCAAGATTACTTTTAGTAGGCTGCTGTGTCTTTTAACATGCTCCAAAAATCTCATTTGTTTTGTTTGAATTGTGTTTAGTAGTTCTCTTTTCATTTTTTGTTGTTTTAAGACTTCATTGTTTGTTTTCTTTTCTTTGCATCCAATTCTTCCTATTCTTCTACAAATCAACATTTCAAAGGCTTCAATTTTCTGTTCTGTTTTCTTGTCTAATGTCCATTTTTCTTCGCCATAAATGAATGTTGAGAAGATATAACATTTTGCTATTCTTACTTTTAACTCTAGTCTTATTTGTTTTGATGTTAGTATATTTGTCATGGCATTTAAATGAGCTGAAAGACACTGAGAGCCTATTGACTTGCACGGAGTGACAGGAAAGTAAAGGTTCCCTCCAGGCCTTGCTAGGCGTTTGGGGAATTTGGTATTTGTGAATATATTTTTTAAAATAACCACAGCACATTTTTGGCACATGTGGTCGGTCGGTATCACGCCAGGTCGCCTCTATCTCCCAGAAAAAATCACTGGTACCAATTTTTAGAGGCTGGGTGAACCCCGGAGTTTTATAGGTCTGAACAAGAATCTGCTACTTCTGAGAATTAAACCCATACCCTTCTGATCAGGAAGCGAGCACACTATCCACTCAACCATCAGGAAGCGAGCACACTATCCACTCAACCACCAGGAAGCGAGCACACTATCCACTCAACCACCAGGAAGCGAGCACACTATCCACTCAACCATCAGGAAGCGAGCACACTATCAACTCAGCCACCAACTGCTGCAAAGTAAACCATACTTTAAAAAATGACCGATAAATTAATGGTTATAAAACAAAGCTATGAGATGAATTATAACTGTTACGTTCACGATGGTTACAGTTTTGGCCTGAGTAGGAATACACATCGATTAACTATGGCATGATGGGCCAATAATATAATAAACGTTCCGACTGTTCTTTTTTCCCCTACAAGGTGTCCCAAAACAATTCCTTATATTGACATTTTAAAATTACGTCGTCAGGGTTAGCATCACTTGTGTAATTATTTGCCTATAGAGATGGATGGTTATATTTAATGTATCCTTCCTTGTACTCCACTAATTAGCAAACTGCGCTGCACTGTGTTTTGCACTGTGAGGTCCAGTGTATTTGTCTTGAATGTATTTTTTTTTTCAACTGCTTTAGTATGTAAATGGCTACACAGAATATTCAATGCTGCATGGATACAACAGCTAGCCCCAGACGATTGGAAACAGTCCATTATATTACCAATATGGAAAAAGAAGGACAGCAGAAGAGACTGCAACCAATATAGAGAAATATCGCTATTAAGCCACGTTTAGTTGTCTTTAACGTTCCCTCACAGCAGCAGTTGTCAGCACCCAGAGTTGCATCTCTTGGGAAAGAATATTGACCGCACTGACGAGGCCATCCTGTATTGTTTAGTGCACCGTTTTACTTCTCTTTGGTGGATTACCGATTTTTAAAATAAAAGAAAGAAAAAAAGAACTCTAAAAATCAACCTAGATGAGAAAATGGGTACCTGACTTTTACAGTTCAGAAAAATAAACTGAGTAAGAATAACCTCCAAATACTGTCAGGGAATTCAATTTTCCACTTTATTATGACGTAGTAGGCGAACGTGTTTTCTCTGTCTTTCAAGAAAGAAAGATAGATAGAAAGAAAGAAAGAAAGATATATAGAAAGAAAGATAGAAAGAAAGATGGAAAAAAGAAAGATAGAAAGAAAGAAAGATAGAAAGAAAGATGGAAAAAAAGAAAGATAGAAAGAAAGATAGAAAGAAAGAAAGATAGAAAGAAAAAAGAAAGAAAGAAAGAAAGAAAGATAGAAAGAAAGATAGAAAGAAAGATGGAAAAAAAGAAAGATAGAAAGAAAGATAGAAAGAAAGAAAGATAGAAAGAAAGAAAGAAAGAAAGAAAGAAAGAAAGAAAGAAAGAAAGAAAGAAAGATGAAAAAAAGAAAGATAGAAAGAAATAAAGATAGAAAGAAAAAAAGAAAGATAGAAAGAAAGAAAGAAAGAAAGAAAGAAAGAAAGAAAGAAAGATAGGTAGAAAGAAAGAAAGATAGAAAGATTGAAAGAAAGATAGAAAGAAAGAAAGATAGAAAGAAAGAAAGATAGAAAGAAAAAAAGAAAGATAGAAAGAAAGAAAGATAGAAAGAAAGAAAGATAGAAAGAAAGATAGAAAGAAAGATAGATAGATAGATAGATAGATAGAAAGAGGCCCCATTACACCAAGAAACGTATTGGAAATATGTTATTATTACCCATATTTTTGTTACAGACCTTCGGCGCATGATTTGTGTATTAACGTGTGTAAAATTACGCCCGTGTCGTTTTCTATCCGAGAAAAATAAATCAGGTACCAATTTAAGGCTGGGTGAACCTGGAAGTCATCGATCAGGATCGAACCCGACTTTTGTCCTTAATTTTCAAGTTCACTAACCACTGAGCTATCGCTGCTTTCTTTCTGTGCCTTAATTAAATGGCATGGAAACAATTAAATGAAAGCTATTTTTTTTCTATGACTTCTACCTTATTTTATGAATGAAGAGGTCAATATGACGATAACCCGCCATACATTTCCAGCAAACAATCTGTGGTGTATATTTTCAAAGACTGAATTAAACATGAAGGCATGACAGCTGCACACGCACACACACGCACGCACACGCACACACACACACCACACACGCACACACCACACGCACGCCACACACACTACAGTTGTTTGTCGCATATACTTTAGTTAATTTGTTCATTTGTTCCTTTCCAGGAAAGATAAAATAGAACTTGTTTCTTGATCTTCCAATGACGAGCAATGCTCTATGACAACGTGATTCATTAATATTTACTTGAAGCTAAAATATTCTACGTTGACTGTGTGTGTGTGTGTGTGCTTGCGTGTGCGTGTGTGTGTGTGTGCGCGCATGCGTGTGTGTAAGTGTGTGTGTGTAAGTGTGTATGTGAGTGTGTGTGTGTGTGGTAAACTTCCATAAAATACAAATTCAAGTTTCAGAACGCGGGGAATGTATGAGGCTCCTTACATCTTCATCCACGAATGACACAACATTTTTTCTAAGATCAGAACGAACTTGTCAGTTTTTAGACAAAAACAAACTGCTGTGACACAAATTCGCCATAACTGGAAAATATTACCTGGACTTGGGTTGCCCATAATCTTCAGGCCTGAAGCCGAGACAAAAAGTGAACCGCTTTAGAGGCGAAAACGGGACATGTCTTGTAAGCAAAGACAACTTAGAGATTGTAGACAAGACAGTGTTCTCGCTGATTACGTTAATAATAATAATGTTATTTATTATAAAGTTGAATAAGAAAACTTACATTGAATCATAGAAATAATATTATGTTCTTGGTGTTTAATTATTACCGGGGTTTTCATCTACACAGTCTAGTGTAATGCTAAATTAACATCTTATATTACAACTTCACAGTCACGAGTCACTATTGACAGTAACTGAAAAACCACAGAGACAGAGGACAGAAATTGAATATTTTGCGTCAGGGACAATCGAGGTGGAGGGAAGAGAGAGAGAGAGAGAGAGAGAGAGAGAAAGAGGAAGAGAGAGTGGAAGAGAGAGAGAGGAAGAGAGAGAGGAAGAGAGAGGAAGAGAGAGAGGAAGAGAGAGAGGAAGAGAGAGAGGAAAAGAGAGAGAGAGGAAGAGAGAGAGAGAGAGAAAGAGGAAGAGAGAGTGGAAGAGAGAGAGAGAGGAAGAGAGAGAGGAAGAGAGAGGAAGAGAGAGAGAGGAAGAGAGAGAGGAAAAGAGAGAGAGAGGAAGAGAGAGAGAGGAAGAGAGAGAGGAAGAGAGAGAGAGGAAGAGAGAGAGGAAAAGAGAGAGAGAGGAAGAGAGAGAGAGAAAGAGAAAGAGGAAGAGAGAGTGGAAGAGAGAGAGAGGAAGAGAGAGAGGAAGAGAGAGGAAGAGAGAAAGAGGAAGAGAGAGAGGAAAAGAGAGAGAGTGGAAGAGAGAGAGAAAGAGAGAGGAAGAGAGAGAGAGAGGAAGAGAGAGAGGAAGAGAGAGAGAGAAAGAGGAGAAAGAGGAAGAGAGAGAGAGGAAGAGAGAGAGAGGAAGAGAGAGAGAGAGAGGAAGAGAGAGAGGAAGAGAGAGAGAGAGAAAGAGGAAGAGAGAGAGGAAGAGAGAGAGAGGAAGAGAGAGAGGAAGAGAGAGAGAGGAAGAGAGAGAGAGGAAAAGAGAGAGATAGGAAGAGAGAGGAAGAGAGAGAGAGGAAGAGAGAGAGAGAGAGGAAGAGAGAGGAAGAGAGAGGAAGAGAGAGAGAGAGAGAGGAAGAGAGAGAGGAAGAGAGAGAGAGAGAGCATTTGAAGTTAGAAATTAAAACTCTACAAATAACAATTTGGGAATGCATGGAAATATAATTGTGTTGTCCTTGGGACATCTGTAACGCGTTGCCGCCAAGCCAATCCTACATTGTTATTGTTAGGTGCTATTCTGTTGTTTTTCATTTACCTCTTTAGTAGCGTAGAGCATAAATAGGAAATTTGACCTCCCCAAAAAACCGCCTCACTCGCTAACAATTACATATCGCTGATTTTCAAAATGAGCCAGATTTGACAAGATTTTTTGCAGGTTAAAAAGCTGGGACTAATGGGTGTCCCAAAGACATTTTGAGACGGTGAACTATTTTTATTAAAAGCCGGGATTGTCCCGGCAGTAGCCATCGATAATTCTGAGCCTGTCCTCTGAGGAGGTCTCCCTGAAAACAACCCAAATACTAGTGACGTCTGCAGCTATGCTGACCACATTTTACCCACAACCGCCCCTGCTCGCAATACTGAAAACGTCACAACAATTGGTTGCCCCCCTTCCCCTCTCAGCAGGCAGGCCCAGAGAAATCGGTGGCGCCGGGTGTCTAACAGAAACCTTGTCAGTAGCACACAAACCTCATCAAGTCAACCACAGTGGCTTTACGACATAACATTCAAATCATTATTTGTTGCACCACATTATTTATACCGAGATTTATGAGGGGGGACTAGTTGATTTCGAGGCAAGACACCGGCCGCGAGACAGAAAGGTTATGAGTTCAAATCCCGGCTGCACCAGACTGGATTTTTATTTGCGGTTTCTCTCTGCGGCAACCACCCCTGGTCTCAGCAGCGAGGCCCGGCTTGAAACGTCAATTACTCATGGACGGAAAAAAAATATAAGTACATCACAAGACGAAGTTATCTGCCTGTACGGCGAGGGACCCCGGTGCACATGGCTGCCAGGAAAAATGGATTAACAGGCAAAATTCAGTTCCCAGTCTCTAGGGACTCGCCATAGGTTAAAAACTGGCGAACACATACACACACAAATTGTAACCAAGCCGAATTATAAAATGTACATTTGTTCTGCTTCTCCAAATCATTTTAGCTCTTTTTCTACTCTGTAAGGACTGTATCTGTCTACGTACAGATTTCTGCACCGACAAACGGCCATGTTTTGTATCCTCGGCTCAACCTAGGTCTAAGTTACAAGGAATTCCTGAGTGACATGACTGTCATTGCGAGTGACTGTGCGCTAGGGGGTCACATGACAAAACAATGTGTCCGTTAGCCGTCCCGTGTACGCAAATATTAACCATAGTTGGAGCTCTAGCTAAACGGAATAACGTTTGCTGCTAATAAAACAAGTAAAAAAAAACAGTTGACTTTGGTTATTCCTATGGAATATAAAAATGAGTACAGAATTGCTATACCAGGAATATGTCCCTTTGATGTATATGAGATGGAAACGTTAAATGTCACATTTAATATGTGCAGTAAGTGTGTACAAATATGTATAGGTCAGGTGTAAGAGAGGGGTGCGTACTATATCCCCTACTGTTTATTACATACATGAACTATACATGCAAGTTAGTGTAACCCATCAGAGACAGAGGAGATCAACGAGCTTCTATTTGCAGACGATCAGGCACTGATACATGGAAAAGTAGAAGACCTACAAGAACATTTAAATAGACTCAACAGCACAGGCACAAAATACAACATGAAAATAAACATCAACAAAACAGAAGTCATGAATATCGCATAAGAGAAACATAACATCAACTTACATATAGATGCAAGACAACTGAAATATGTAGAGGAATTTAAATACCTAGGAATTCTAGTGACACACGGCAATTCACAAACAGCAGAAATGGACTCAAGATGTAACAAAGCTTGTTAAACCATTGTACAGCTATCACCACTATTGTCCAACAAGGATTCAGAGGCAAAACGGACACTATACAACACAATCTTCATCCCAACGTTGTGCTCCGATACCAGACCTGGACCCTAGATGCAAGAACAATAAGAAAAATAATCAACACCTAGATTACATGTGTTAGACGAATGACAATAAACAGTCTGAGAGATAAGGTCAGAAATGAAGAACTGAGAAATAAGCTAGGAATAACCTCCGCCATAGGATATATAAAGAAACAACAGATAAAATAGTTTGAACTCGTGACAAGGCTGAAAGATCAAAACACAACACAAAGATCCTTCAATAAACATTGCAAGAACATCAGACCCAAGGGGCGACCACGAAAAAGATGGATTGACGGAATATTAGAAACGCTAGAAAGAACAAAAGTAGCAGGGGCGAACATAAAGATAAAAGACCGCTAATTATATCCCACCTCAACGCTGAAAGGCAGATAAGGGAAGAAAAAGGAAGAAAAATATGTGCAGCCTAGAATAGAAATAACAAGGCATTTAAAAACACCATCTATAATCATCAGAAAGACTAAGAATAAGATTCTCAAAGAGGCCAACACAAAAAGGCAGCTCCTGAAAAAATATCAAAAAGAAATAATCAACATTTTTCGAGCACATCATGAGAAGTGGAAAGTTGGAATACTTGGTTAAAACTGTCAAAATACAGGGAAAGAGATATCGCTGACGACAAAGAGAGAAGATACTATTATAGATAGCTTGGTGTCATGGCATGTCATGTTTGTTTGCTTGTTTGTTTGATTGCTTGCTTGTTTGCTTGTTTGTTTGTTTGTTTGCTTGTTTGTTTGTTTGTTTGCTTGCTTGTTTGTTTGCTTGCTTGTTTGTTTGCTTGCTTGCTTGTTTGTTTGCTTGTTTGTTTGCTTGTTTGTTTGTTTGTTTGCTTGCTTGTTTGTTTGCTTGTTTGTTTGTTTGCTTGTTTGTTTGCTTCCTTGCTTGTTTGCTTGCTTGTTTGTTTGCTTGTCTGTTTGTTTGCTTGTTTGCTTGTTTGTTTGTTTGTTTGTTTGTTTGTTTGCTTGTTTGTTTGCTTGTTTGTTTGATTGTTTGTTTGTTTGTTTGCTTGTTTGTTTGTTTGTTTGTTTGCTTGTTTGTTTGCTTGTTTGTTTGTTTGCTTGTTTGTTTGTTTTGCTTGATTGTTTGCTTGTTTGTTTGTTTGCTTGTTTGTTTGTTTGCTTGTTTGTTTGCTTGTTTGTTTGCTTGTTTGTTTGCTTGTTTGTTTGTTTGCTTGTTTGTTTGTTTGCTTGCTTGTTTGCTTGCTTGTTTGTTTGTTTGCTTGTTTATTTGTTTGTTTGTTTGTTTGCTTGCTTGTTTGTTTGCTTGCGTGTTTGTTTGCTTGCTTGTTTGTTTGTTTGCTTGCTTGTTTGTTTGCTTGCTTGTTTGTTTGCTTGCTTGTTTGTTTGCTTGCGTGTTTGTTTGCTTGCTTATTTGTTTGTTTGCTTGCTTGTTTGTTTGTTTGCTTTCTTGTTTGTTCGCTTGCGTGTTTGTTTGCTTGCTTGTTTGTTTGCTTGTTTGCTTGTTTGCTTGCTTGTTTGTTTGCTTGTTTGTTTGCTTGTTTGTTTGTTTGCTTGTTTGTTTGTTTGCTTGTTTGCTTGTTTGCTTGTTTGCTTGCTTGTTTGTTTGCTTCTTTGCTTGTTTGCTTGTTTGTTTGCTTGTTTGTTTGTTTGCTTGTTTGTTTGTTTGCTTGTTTGTTTGTTTGTTTGTTTGCTTGTTTGTTTGTTTGCTTGTTTGTTTGTTTGCTTGCTTGTTTGTTTGCTTGTTTGTTTGCTTGTTTGTTTGTTTGCTTGTTTGCTTGTTTGCTTGTTTGCTTGCTTGTTTGTTTGCTTGTTTGCTTGTTTGCTTGTTTGTTTGCTTGTTTGTTTGTTTGCTTGTTTGTTTGTTTGTTTGCTTGTTTGTTTGTTTGCTTGCTTGTTTGCTTGCTTGGTTGTTTGTTTGTTTGCTTGTTTATTTGTTTGCTTGTTTGTTTGCTTGCTTGTTTGTTTGCTTGCTTGCGTGTTTGTTTGCTTGCTTGTTTGTTTGTTTGTTTGCTTGCTTGTTTGTTTTTTTGCTTGCTTGTTTGTTTGCTTGCTTGTTTGTTTGTTTTCTTGTTTGTTTGTTTGCTTGCTTGTTTGATTGCTTGCTTGTTTGTTTGCTTGCTTGTTTGTTTGTTTGCTTGCTTGTTTGTTTGCTTGCTTGTTTGTTTGTTTGCTTGCTTGTTTGTTTGTTTGTTTGCTTGTTTGTTTGCTTGTTTGTTTGTTTGCTTGTTTGTTTGTTTGTTTGCTTGTTTGTTTGCGTTCGCCCGATGACTAAAGGAGTCACCTCTTCGTCATCCGTCCTTAAAAAAGACGTTAAATGGGCGTTTCTGCGTTGTGTCGTAGTTTGCAGTAAAACTGTGATATTTGCGCCTTTCGGCCCAACACATCCGACTTCAGCACGACAATTTTGAGTACCTCGTTGTCTTCCCTCTTCGATCCCTACTCGCTGGCCAGACTAGGTAGGTTAGTCTGTTTTTAGAGGCACTAGGTTAGTCTGTTTTTAGAGGCACCACGGAGAGTTGGAGCAGGGTCTAGATGGTTCTAGTTCACCGATACTGGCGCAACCATCAGCTGTGAGTCGCTGACAACATCCAGCTCTGGTGCTGTGAGGCACGTCTTCGCCTTCTGCTTCTTGAATAAGATTTTCCATTCTGGTATAGTCCTAACATACATGTGCTAATTTTTAAATCTTTTCTCCGACATGAGTTCGAATTCCTCTCCATGGCTTTCTCTGGACTAGTACGTGATGAGGCTCCAATCTCTTTCACGGTGGTCTGTCATATTCGTCTTTCGTGTCCTGAACATGCCTCTTGTGTATCACACACTTTGCTGTTTTCGCTTTCTGAACAGTTGGTCACTGTGAGGTCAAAACCCACAAGTGGATATCAAAATAGAAGGAATAGACCTGGAGACAGTTCAGAACTACAACTACCTGGGGCATACTATAATCAGTGATGGAAAATGTACAACTGAAATAAACAAAAGAATAGGAATGGCGAAAAGTAATTTTAATGCCATGAAAAATATACTAACATCAAAACAAATAACATCAGGGATAAAACTGAGAATAGCAAAATATTACATCTTCTCAATATTCCTATATGATGCAGAAACGTGGGCACTAGACAAGAAAACAGAACAGAGAATTGAAGCCTTTGAAATGTAGGTATATAGAAGAATAGGTAGATTTGGTTGTAAAGAAAAGAAAACAAATGATGAAGTCTTAAAACAAGTAAAAATGAAAAGAGAACTACTAAACACAATTCAAACAAGACAAATGAGATTTTGGGGGCATGCTGAAAGACACAACAGCCTATTAAAAGTAATCTTGGAGGGGAAAATACAAGGTAAAGGAGGCAGAGGCAGACCAAGACTAACATGAACGAGTAACATCAAAAGATGGACAAATCAGGCTATGACAACATGCACCATCAAAGCAAGAGACAGGGCAGAATGGCGCTTCATGGTAGCCAACCTTCGCTGCGGAGAAGGCACGCGACGATGATGATGATGCTGTGTGCGTTGTCCTGGGTCTAGTTAATGATTCTGTTCTGGGCCTAGCCGATAATTATGCCCTGGGTCTAGCCAATGATTCTGCCCTGGGTCTATTCGTTAATTCTGTCCTAGGTCTAGTCGATGATTCTGTCCTGGGTCTAGTCAATGATTTTGCCCTGGGTCTTGTCGATGATTCTGTCCTGGGTCTAGCCAATGATTCTGTCCTGGGTCTAGCCAATAATTCTGTCCTGGGTCTAGCCAATGATTATGTCCTGACTCTAAAAGATGATACTATCGTTGACTTCATCCGACATGTCCTGGCTCTAAAAGATGATTATGTCCTTAGCTCTAGCTGACATGTCCTGACTCTAAAAGATGATTATGTCCTTAGCTCTAGCTGACATGTCCTGACTCTAAAAGATGATGCTGTCTTTGACTCTAGCCGACCTGTTCTGTCTCTAAAAGATTATTCTGTCTTTGACTCTAGCCGACCTGCTCTGTCTCTAAAAGATGATTCTGTCCTTGACTCTAGCCGACCTGTTCTGTCTCTAAAAGATGATTCTGTCTTTGACTCTAGCCGACCTGTTCTGTCTCTAAAAGATGATTCTGTCCTTGACTCTAGCCGACCTGTTCTGTCTCTAAAAGATGATTCTGTCCTTGACTCTAGCCGACCTATTCTGTCTCTAAAAGATGATTCTGTCCTTGACTCTAGCCGACCTGTTCTGTCTCTAAAAGATGATTCTGTCCTTGACTCTAGCCGACCTATTCTGTCTCTAAAAGATGATTCTGTCTTTGACTCTAGCCGACCTGTTCTGTCTCTAAAAGATGATTCTGTCCTTGACTCTAGCCGACCTGTTCTGTCTCTAAAAGATGATTCTGTCCTTGACTCTAGCCGACCTGTTCTGTCTCTAAAAGATGATGCTGTCTTTGACTCTAGCCGACCTGTTCTGTCTCTAAAAGATGATTCTGTCTTTGACTCTAGCCGACCTGTTCTGTCTCTAAAAGATGATGCTGTCTTTGACTCTAGCCGACCTGCTCTGTCTCTAAAAGATGATTCTGTCTTTGACTCTAGCCGACCTGCTCTGTCTCTAAAAGATGATTCTGTCTTTGACTCTAGCCGACCTGTTCTGTCTCTAAAAGATGATTCTGTCTTTGACTCTAGCCGACCTATTCTGTCTCTAAAAGATGATGCTGTCTTTGACTCTAGCCGACCTGCTCTGTCTCTAAAAGATGATTCTGTCTTTGACTCTACCCGACCTGTTCTGTCTCTAAAAGATGATTCTGTCCTTGACTCTAGCCGACCTGTTCTGTCTCTAAAAGATGATTCTGTCCTTGACTCTAGCCGACCTGTTCTGTCTCTAAAAGATGATGCTGTCTTTGACTCTAGCCGACCTGTTCTGTCTCTAAAAGATGATTCTGTCCTTGACTCTAGCCGACCTGTTCTGTCTCTAAAAGATGATTCTGTCCTTGACTCTAGCCGACCTGTTCTGTCTCTAAAAGATGATTCTGTCTTTGACTCTAGCCGACCTGTTCTGTCTCTAAAAGATGATTCTGTCCTTGACTCTAGCCGACCTGTTCTGTCTCTAAAAGATGATGCTGTCTTTGACTCTAGCCGACCTGTTCTGTCTCTAAAAGATGATTCTGTCCTTGACTCTAGCCGACCTGTTCTGTCTCTAAAAGATGATTCTGTCCTTGACTCTAGCCGACCTGTTCTGTCTCTAAAAGATGATTCTGTCCTTGACTCTAGCCGACCTGTTCTGTCTCTAAAAGATGATTCTGTCCTTGACTCTAGCCGACCTGTTCTGTCTCTAAAAGATGATTCTGTCCTTGACTCTAGCCGACCTGTTCTGTCTCTAAAAGATGATTCTGTCCTTGACTCTAGCCGACCTATTCTGTCTCTAAAAGATGATTCTGTCTTTGACTCTAGCCGACCTGCTCTGTCTCTAAAAGATGATTCTGTCTTTGACTCTAGCCGACCTGTTCTGTCTCTAAAAGATGATGCTGTCTTTGACTCTAGCCGACCTGTTCTGTCTCTAAAAGATGATGCTGTCCTTGACTCTAGCCGACCTGTTCTGTCTCTAAAAGATGATTCTGTCTTTGACTCTAGCCGACCTGTTCTGTCTCTAAAAGATGATTCTGTCTTTGACTCTAGCCGACCTGTTCTGTCTCTAAAAGATGATGCTGTCTTTGACTCTAGCCGACCTGCTCTGTCTCTAAAAGATGATTCTGTCTTTGACTCTAGCCGACCTGTTCTGTCTCTAAAAGATGATGCTGTCTTTGACTCTAGCCGACCTGCTCTGTCTCTAAAAGATGATGCTGTCTTTGACTCTAGCCGACCTGCTCTGTCTCTAAAAGATGATGCTGTCTTTGACTCTAGCCGACCTGTTCTGTCTCTAAAAGATGATTCTGTCTTTGACTCTAGCCGACCTGTTCTGTCTCTAAAAGATGATGCTGTCCTTGACTCTAGCCGACCTGTTCTGTCTCTAAAAGATGATGCTGTCCTTGACTCTAGCCGACCTGTTCTGTCTCTAAAAGATGATTCTGTCTTTGACTCTAGCCGACCTGTTCTGTCTCTAAAAGATGATTCTGTCTTTGACTCTAGCCGACCTGTTCTGTCTCTAAAAGATGATTCTGTCCTTGACTCTAGCCGACCTGCTCTGTCTCTAAAAGATGATTCTGTCTTTGACTCTAGCCGACCTGCTCTGTCTCTAAAAGATGATTCTGTCTTTGACTCTAGCCGACCTTCTCTGTCTCTAAAAGATGATGCTGTCTTTGACTCTAGCCGACCTGTTCTGTCTCTAAAAGATGATTCTGTCCTTGACTCTAGCCGACCTGTTCTGTCTCTAAAAGATGATTCTGTCCTTGACTCTAGCCGACTTGTTCTGTCTCTAAAATATGATTCTGTCTTTGACTCTAGCCGACCTGTTCTGTCTCTAAAAGATGATTCTGTCCTTGACTCTAGCCGACCTGTTCTGTCTCTAAAAGATGATTCTGTCCTTGACTCTAGCCGACCTATTCTGTCTCTAAAAGATGATTCTGTCCTTGACTCTAGCCGACCTGTTCTGTCTCTAAAAGATGATTCTGTCCTTGACTCTAGCCGACCTATTCTGTCTCTAAAAGATGATTCTGTCTTTGACTCTAGCCGACCTGTTCTGTCTCTAAAAGATGATTCTGTCCTTGACTCTAGCCGACCTGTTCTGTCTCTAAAAGATGATTCTGTCCTTGACTCTAGCCGACCTGTTCTGTCTCTAAAAGATGATGCTGTCTTTGACTCTAGCCGACCTGTTCTGTCTCTAAAAGATGATTCTGTCTTTGACTCTAGCCGACCTGTTCTGTCTCTAAAAGATGATGCTGTCTTTGACTCTAGCCGACCTGTTCTGTCTCTAAAAGATGATTCTGTCTTTGACTCTAGCCGACCTGCTCTGTCTCTAAAAGATGATTCTGTCTTTGACTCTAGCCGACCTGTTCTGTCTCTAAAAGATGATGCTGTCTTTGACTCTAGCCGACCTATTCTGTCTCTAAAAGATGATGCTGTCTTTGACTCTAGCCGACCTGCTCTGTCTCTAAAAGATGATTCTGTCTTTGACTCTACCCGACCTGTTCTGTCTCTAAAAGATGATTCTGTCCTTGACTCTAGCCGACCTGTTCTGTCTCTAAAAGATGATTCTGTCCTTGACTCTAGCCGACCTGTTCTGTCTCTAAAAGATGATGCTGTCTTTGACTCTAGCCGACCTGTTCTGTCTCTAAAAGATGATTCTGTCCTTGACTCTAGCCGACCTGTTCTGTCTCTAAAAGATGATTCTGTCCTTGACTCTAGCCGACCTGTTCTGTCTCTAAAAGATGATTCTGTCTTTGACTCTAGCCGACCTGTTCTGTCTCTAAAAGATGATTCTGTCCTTGACTCTAGCCGACCTGTTCTGTCTCTAAAAGATGATGCTGTCTTTGACTCTAGCCGACCTGTTCTGTCTCTAAAAGATGATTCTGTCCTTGACTCTAGCCGACCTGTTCTGTCTCTAAAAGATGATTCTGTCCTTGACTCTAGCCGACCTGTTCTGTCTCTAAAAGATGATTCTGTCCTTGACTCTAGCCGACCTGTTCTGTCTCTAAAAGATGATTCTGTCCTTGACTCTAGCCGACCTGTTCTGTCTCTAAAAGATGATTCTGTCCTTGACTCTAGCCGACCTGTTCTGTCTCTAAAAGATGATTCTGTCCTTGACTCTAGCCGACCTATTCTGTCTCTAAAAGATGATTCTGTCTTTGACTCTAGCCGACCTGCTCTGTCTCTAAAAGATGATTCTGTCTTTGACTCTAGCCGACCTGTTCTGTCTCTAAAAGATGATGCTGTCTTTGACTCTAGCCGACCTGCTCTGTCTCTAAAAGATGATTCTGTCTTTGACTCTAGCCGACCTGTTCTGTCTCTAAAAGATGATGCTGTCTTTGACTCTAGCCGACCTGCTCTGTCTCTAAAAGATGATGCTGTCTTTGACTCTAGCCGACCTGCTCTGTCTCTAAAAGATGATGCTGTCTTTGACTCTAGCCGACCTGTTCTGTCTCTAAAAGATGATTCTGTCTTTGACTCTAGCCGACCTGTTCTGTCTCTAAAAGATGATGCTGTCCTTGACTCTAGCCGACCTGTTCTGTCTCTAAAAGATGATGCTGTCCTTGACTCTAGCCGACCTGTTCTGTCTCTAAAAGATGATTCTGTCTTTGACTCTAGCCGACCTGTTCTGTCTCTAAAAGATGATTCTGTCTTTGACTCTAGCCGACCTGTTCTGTCTCTAAAAGATGATTCTGTCCTTGACTCTAGCCGACCTGCTCTGTCTCTAAAAGATGATTCTGTCTTTGACTCTAGCCGACCTGCTCTGTCTCTAAAAGATGATTCTGTCTTTGACTCTAGCCGACCTTCTCTGTCTCTAAAAGATGATGCTGTCTTTGACTCTAGCCGACCTGTTCTGTCTCTAAAAGATGATTCTGTCTTTGACTCTAGCCGACCTGTTCTGTCTCTAAAAGATGATTCTGTCCTTGACTCTAGCCGACCTGTTCTGTCTCTAAAAGATGATTCTGTCTTTGACTCTAGCCGACCTGTTCTGTCTCTAAAAGATGATTCTGTCTTTGACTCTAGCCGACCTGCTCTGTCTCTAAAAGATGATTCTGTCTTTGACTCTAGCCGACCTGCTCTGTCTCTAAAAGATGATTCTGTCTTTGACTCTAGCCGACCTGCTCTGTCTCTAAAAGATGATGCTGTCTTTGACTCTAGCCGACCTGTTCTGTCTCTAAAAGATGATTCTGTCTTTGACTCTAGCCGACCTGTTCTGTCTCTAAAAGATGATTCTGTCCTTGACTCTAGCCGACCTGTTCTGTCTCTAAAAGATGATTCTGTCCTTGACTCTAGCCGACCTGTTCTGTCTCTAAAAGATGATTCTGTCCTTGACTCTAGCCGACCTGTTCTGTCTCTAAAAGATGATTCTGTCCTTGACTCTAGCCGACCTGCTCTGTCTCTAAAAGATGATTCTGTCCTTGACTCTAGCCGACCTATTCTGTCTCTAAAAGATGATTTTGTCCTTGACTCTAGCCGACCTGTTCTGTCTCTAAAAGATGATTCTGTCTTTGACTCTAGCCGACCTGTTCTGTCTCTAAAAGATGATTCTGTCTTTGACTCTAGCCGACCTGTTCTGTCTCTAAAAGATGATGCTGTCTTTGACTCTAGCCGACCTATTCTGTCTCTAAAAGATGATGCTGTCTTTGACTCTAGCCGACCTGCTCTGTCTCTAAAAGATGATTCTGTCTTTGACTCTAGCCGACCTGTTCTGTCTCTAAAAGATGATTCTGTCCTTGACTCTAGCCGACCTGTTCTGTCTCTAAAAGATGATTCTGTCCTTGACTCTAGCCGACCTGTTCTGTCTCCAAAAGATGATGCTGTCTTTGACTCTAGCCGACCTGTTCTGTCTCTAAAAGATGATTCTGTCCTTGACTCTAGCCGACCTGTTCTGTCTCTAAAAGATGATTCGGTCCTTGACTCTAGCCGACCTGTTCTGTCTCTAAAAGATGATGCTGTCCTTGACTCTAGCCGACCTGTTCTGTCTCTAAAAGATGATTCTGTCCTTGACTCTAGCCGACCTGTTCTGTCTCTAAAAGATGATTCTGTCCTTGACTCTAGCCGACCTGTTCTGTCTCTAAAAGATGATTCTGTCCTTGACTCTAGCCGACCTGTTCTGTCTCTAAAAGATGATTCTGTCCATGACTCTAGCCGACCTGTTCTGTCTCTAAAAGATGATGCTGTCCTTGACTCTAGCCGACCTGTTCTGTCTCTAAAAGATGATTCTGTCCTTGACTCTAGCTGACCTGTTCTGTCTCTAAAAGATGATTCTGTCCATGACTCTAGCCGACCTGTTCTGTCTCTAAAAGATGATTCTGTCCTTGACTCTAGCCGACCTGTTCTGTCTCTAAAAGATGATTCTGTCCTTGACTCTAGCCGACCTGCTCTGTCTCTAAAAGATGATTCTGTCTTTGACTCTAGCCGTCCTGTTCTGTCTCTAAAAGATGATGCTGTCTTTGACTCTAGCCGACCTGTTCTGTCTCTAAAAGATGATGCTGTCCTTGACTCTAGCCGACCTGTTCTGTCTCTAAAAGATGATTCTGTCTTTGACTCTAGCCGACCTGTTCTGTCTCTAAAAGATGATTCTGTCTTTGACTCTAGCCGACCTGTTCTGTCTCTAAAAGATGATGCTGTCTTTGACTCTAGCCGACCTGTTCTGTCTCTAAAAGATGATTCTGTCTTTGACTCTAGCCGACCTGTTCTGTCTCTAAAAGATGATGCTGTCTTTGACTCTATCCGACCTGTTCTGTCTCTAAAAGATGATGCTGTCTTTGACTCTAGCCGACCTGCTCTGTCTCTAAAAGATGATGCTGTCTTTGACTCTAGCCGACCTGTTCTGTCTCTAAAAGATGATGCTGTCTTTGACTCTAGCCGACCTGCTCTGTCTCTAAAAGATGATTCTGTCTTTGACTCTAGCCGACCTGCTCTGTCTCTAAAAGATGATTCTGTCTTTGACTCTAGCCGACCTGTTCTGTCTCTAAAAGATGATGCTGTCTTTGACTCTAGCCGACCTGCTCTGTCTCTAAAAGATGATGCTGTCTTTGACTCTAGCCGACCTGCTCTGTCTCTAAAAGATGATGCTGTCTTTGACTCTAGCCGACCTGTTCTGTCTCTAAAAGATGATGCTGTCTTTGACTCTAGCCGACCTGTTCTGTCTCTAAAAGATGATGCTGTCCTTGACTCTAGCCGACCTGTTCTGCCTCTAAAAGATGATTCTGTCCTTGACTCTAGCCGACCTGTTCTGTCTCTAAAAGATGATTCTGTCTTTGACTCTAGCCGACCTGTTCTGTCTCTAAAAGATGATTCTGTCCTTGACTCTAGCCGACCTGCTCTGTCTCTAAAAGATGATTCTGTCTTTGACTCTAGCCGACCTGTTCTGTCTCTAAAAGATGATTCTGTCTTTGACTCTAGCCGACCTGTTCTGTCTCTAAAAGATGATGCTGTCTTTGACTCTAGCCGACCTGTTCTGTCTCTAAAAGATGATTCTGTCTTTGACTCTAGCCGACCTGTTCTGTCTCTAAAAGATGATTCTGTCCTTGACTCTAGCCGACCTGTTCTGTCTCTAAAAGATGATTCTGTCCTTGACTCTAGCCGACCTGTTCTGTCTCTAAAAGATTATTCTGTCCTTGACTCTAGCCGACCTGTTCTGTCTCTAAAAGATGATTCTGTCTTTGACTCTAGCCGACCTGTTCTGTCTCTAAAAGATGATTCTGTCTTTGACTCTAGCCGACCTGCTCTGTCTCTAAAAGATGATGCTGTCTTTGACTCTAGCCGACCTGTTCTGTCTCTAAAAGATGATTCTGTCTTTGACTCTAGCCGACCTGTTCTGTCTCTAAAAGATTATTCTGTCCTTGACTCTAGCCGACCTGTTCTGTCTCTAAAAGATGATTCTGTCTTTGACTCTAGCCGACCTGTTCTGTCTCTAAAAGATGATTCTGTCTTTGACTCTAGCCGACCTGCTCTGTCTCTAAAAGATGATGCTGTCTTTGACTCTAGCCGACCTGTTCTGTCTCTAAAAGATGATTCTGTCTTTGACTCTAGCCGACCTGTTCTGTCTCTAGAAGATGATTCTGTCCTTGACTCTAGCCGACCTGTTCTGTCTCTAAAAGATAATTCTGTCTTTGACTCTAGCCGACCTGTTCTGTCTCTAAAAGATGATTCTGTCCTTGACTCTAGCCGACCTGTTCTGTCTCTAAAAGATGATTCTGTCCTTGACTCTAGCCGACCTATTCTGTCTCTAAAAGATGATTTTGTCCTAGGCTCTAGCCTTCCTGTGGCTCTAAAAGATGATTTTGTCCTTGACTCTAATCGAACTGTCCAGACTCTAAAAGATGATTCTGTCCTTGGCTCTAGCCTTCCTGTGGCTCTAAAAGATGATTCTGTCATTGACTCTAGCCTTCCTGTGGCTCTAAAAGATGATTCTGTCCTTGGCTCTAGCCTTCCTGTGGCTCTAAAAGATGATTCTGTCCTTGACTCCAGCCTTCCTGTGGCTCTGAAAAATTATTCTGTCCTAACTTCAGCCGACCAGTCCTGGCTCTAAAACATGATTTTGTCTTTTCTTTAGTTGCTATTCCTGTTCTTTTGTTCAGTATATGATTTTTTTCCTCTTTTCTTTAGTCCATGATTCTGTCCTTTTCTTTAGCCCATGATTCTGTCCTTTTCTTTAGCCCATGATTCTGTCCTTTTCTTTAGCCCATGATTCTGTCCTTTTCTTTAGCCCATGATTCTGTCCTTTTCTTTAGCCCATGATTCTGTCCTTTTCTTTAGCCCATGATTCTGTCCTTTTCTTTAGTCCATAATTCTGTCCTTTTCTTTAGTCCATGATTCTGTCCTTTTCTTTAGCCCATGATTCTGTCCTTTTCTTTAGTCCATGATTCTGTCCTTTTCTTTAGCCCATGATTCTGTCCTTTTCTTTAGCCTATGATTCTGTCCTTTTCTTTAGTCCATGATTCAGACCTTTTCTTTAGTCCATGATTCTGCCCTTTTCTTTAGTCTATGATTCTGTCCTTTTCTTTAGCCAATGATTCTGTTCTTTTCTTTAGTCCATGATTCTGTCCTTTTCTTGGTAGACGTTTATCTTCTTTTCCTTAGCCGGTGATCCTGTCCTTGGCTTTAGTCGACTATTTTGTTCTTGACTATAGCCGACGGTTCTTTCCTTTAGTCTAAGTCAATAAATACACAGACCTGCCCCCAACCTTATTTTCTTCAGAACTCTTGTTCCATATGAAATTGTTAACTTCAAGAACTTATTATTTCAATTAATTTACCAACAAAACACTAATATGTACTTACCTTGTTTCATCGACAATCCAAATAGTAAACTGAGAAAAGAGTGTTTACTTCACTTATCCAGGTCCAGAAATAATTCAACATTTGACTTATAGATGTTAAATTTGCGCTTATCCAAACTGTGTCTTTCCAGTCCTCCTTTGTAGCACAACACAGTTATGCACAGGTGAGGCTGAAGGTATGTTAACTTGGGCCATATTTACCTATTAACACCGGCTAGTGTACCTTATACAGCCAGCGAGGCTGGCGCAGAGTCATGTCGATTCGTTACTTCATACTCGGTTACTTTTCTTAAACTAACTATCGAGCCAGTACTTTCAAGGCGGATTCATTATGTTCCATCTTGTGGATTCGTTTTAAGAAAAGTACGAACGATACCATATACATTAAAAGAAGCTTACAAGTGAAAACACATATATCTATATGTTTAATAGAATATATATATATATATATATATATATATATATATATATATATATATACATGTTTAATAGAAAACACAAAAGTATTTGACAAAGTAAAAGCATAAAGAAATAATCACAATTTAGCAGAGATCTGAGACTAATAAAGAATATGTACTGGAAAAAAAAACCAGCTATAAGGAGTGGAAATCAGTTGGGAATGTTTCAATAAATAACACGAGGTGTTAGGCAAAGGTATATTAGATCACCATAGCTGTTTTATGCGTGTAGTGAGCGTTGTACTAAAATCCATAAAGGACAAACTCGGAATATTAGTCTGTAGTCATAATGTCTGCGTTGGTATCACCTGGGGACTTCCGTCTACAAGATGGCGGATCTAGTCCACGTCCTCTCGATCGCTGCAGAAAATGCACCCAAGGTCTGATTAATTTCGGATCTTCTTCGCACTTTTCTGCGTTAAAGTCAAAATGATGATATGCTTGATACATCTGTGTCGCTAAGACGAGGTCCTAGGTCGACAACAGTCCGTTTTTGACGAATCAAGTGTTGTGAGTGAGACATTCCACCGTCCAGACTTCATCTGTGCTTTACGTCACATTAGTGCTGTTCAAGACCGTTATTGGGATTCTTTGACGCAAGTTATTTCCACGTTACACATTAATGTAAACTACTTCGTCAGTCGCAGTTTTGTCTCTTTGGGGAAGTTGCTTCGTGTATTGTTCGTCGTAGACTGTTTACACTTGAGTAATCAGACATAAGTCTAAAGGTATCGAGATTATGAGTTTGGCGACATTGTGTCCTACGTCATCGTATTGGTTCCATAAACCGGCCGTGCGCAAATCTTACGGTCTGCTGTTTGATGTGCAACAAGAATAAATTGACGACTGACTGTGTGTCTATATGTTCGGAATTGGAGTCATCAACGATGGCCTAACATCATCAAGTGCTACGATGATCATCATTTTCGGGAGGACGTGACTTACCGGTATATGGGGATAGGCGGCGGGAACAAATGGAGGCTATGCATGAAATGTGTTCCTTGTTGCAGTTTCCTCATATTACAAGTCGCATGTCTGTGTTAGTCACCTCTAGTGACTCGGGCAGATGGTGCTCGTAAACCTGGGAAGGCCGACCATCTAAGGGCAGAATCCCCCGACAGAAAAGATCAACTGCTGCCTTGCAGGAAGATTGGGGACAATCAAAGGCTAAGGAAAGCAAACCTGAAAAAATGCTGGCTGAAATCGGATGCACTGGGCCACTGGCGCAGAACACAGTGCAACGTATTAACGGGTGTTCAGTCAGAGTGGATCTGACAGACTCTAATTGTGATGTTCTGTCTGTGGGGGCGATCAACACACTTAGCCTGACAGCTGACTTCATATGAGAGTCTGGAATCCTTACTCTGATTGAGTCCTGAACGCAGAGAGAGAGAGTATCACCTGGAAGGATAAAGTCACAAACGTGGAAGTCATGACTTGCACAGGCCTCCCTTATATCTATACGCTGCTCAAACAACGTAGGTTACGCTAGCTTGGGCATGTACACCGTATGAAAGATGGTCGCATACCAAAAGATATACTCCACGGACAACTGGCAGAAGGTAAAAGAACTAGGGGCGCCCAAAACTTCGATTTGTAGATGTGTGTAAACGCGACATAACACTTTGAACATAAACCCTGCAGCATGGGAAGACATAGCTGCAGACCGCAATCTCTGGAAACACACTCTAAAGGTTCACATCAAACAAGAAGCAGACAGATTCATAGAGAAAGAGAATACACAGCGAAAGGAAAGAAAAGAAAAAATAACATTTCTAGGGGAGCTGAAAAATCCATAGTCAACTATGACTAACAGAGGCTACTACTAGTCATAATGTAAACATTCCTGAAGTTTACTGTGGACACTGACTTAATCGCTAACAGTGACATTTAGTTACATAAAATATTGACATTATAATGAAGGACAGTAATAGTAAAGGGTGGAATTTGAAACAATGGGAAGATTATTATGTAATCCATGTTTGTTAATGGAAACAAGAAAAATAGTTCGAAAATGTTATGTAGAATCAGACTTAACATATGGATATGAATCGTGGACAATGGGACAACAGACAAGAAAATCACTGGAGGCTATGAATGGAGGTGTTACAGAAGAATGTTGAAAATAACATACACAGCTAAGAAGAGTAATAAAAAATGTTTTGAAAAAGGCCAAAGCAACAACAAAAAATAAATTAATTTAAAAATCTAATAGCTAATTTCCAATAATAGGAAGTAATACTCATCAATTTTTGGTAATGTAATGAGAATGGGACACCTGGAATTTATTGTGATAACTGGGAACATTTAGGGACGAAAGCAATGAGAAAAGATACCAGACGGCTTAAGAGAAAAGCTTGGCAGAACGTCAACAACAGAAATGATAATAACTGTCGAGATGGAAAGTTGTGGAGAGACATGATCACCTACGCCAGCAGTCATAATATTGATGATGATGGTGATGAGGATGTTGTATGTCAATGAGAATAAGGAATAGAGTTTTTCGGTGTTATTTGGAGTCAGTCTTGACTTATGGATGTGAATCATGGACAATAGTATAACAGACAAGAAAACCGCAAACTCATAGGTGATCAGTATCCCTTATCAGACAGCGAAGTATTTATATATTGATGCCTCCTGTTGCGTACAGGTCCAACATACCCCGTGAACTCCCTCATCGTGCATACTTTTAATTTGTTTCACGACCAATTTTGAGTTTTCGAAATGGGAGGCCAACTGACCTATCATTCAGGTGTTTTGTCCTGTAGGCTTACAGTCAACCCCTTCAGTATATTTTACCTATTCGTGATCGTCTTCCTCGCTGGTGAGGTCAGCACGTCCGCTTTTTTTATTACCTACAGACCCCATCATGATCAAGAGAATAGTTTTAACTTTTTAAAATACATTTTTCGAAACTTTTCTTTATGTCATTCATTCATTCATTCATTCATTCATTCATTCATATCACAATCATTCATTCGTATCACAGACATTTATTCTTAACATTCCTCAGGATAGAGCCATAAGGCTACTCAACAAATGTGATTACAGCCAGGTTTTATTTCTTCAGCTGTAACGATCCAGAATACGTTCCTCTAATCTTTTAGGACTTTTGGTAACCACTGGAACCTACTAGGGTTTAGGACCACTAGAAATTACTATTACATACACTTTAGGACCATTGGAAACTACTATTCGTGCAGTTTCGTCCAATAAATGTTTGTCTGCAACACAAGTATTCAGCCCTACTGGGAGATACTTGCCTTAATAGGAAAGTACAGAATTACAATTTATTTCCGATCTGTGATCGTAACCCGATGCTATAGTCATGAGAACGCCTTCATGTAAGACACTGCTCACAATAGCTACTTTTTTTTAGTTGAGTGGCAGTGTACCAAGCGTTCGGCTTCTCGTGGCAAGGCGCAGTGCCATGGAGTACGGGTTCGATCCTGCTTCGGACCATATATTGTTCATTGTTTTTTTCTGTTGTTGTTTATTTGTCATTTTTTCCGAGTGCTAACACATACCTTTTCCTTCTATTATTCCCAAGACTAACATGGACGAGTAACATCAAAAGATGGACAAATCAGCCTATGACAATCTGCACCAACAAAGCAAGAGACATTGTGGAATGGCGTTCCATGGTAGTCAACCTTCGATGCGGAGACGGCACTCAATGATGATGATGATGATGATACTTTCCATTATTGTTCTTTTCAGCCCACGTTGTGTTCTTTGGCATGTAGTGTATTAGTTTCCTCTGAAAGATGTCACTTGATGATAGTTCTAAAAAAAAGTATTTATTGCCTCGGTTATTGGATGTGATAGAATTAGTCGATTGAGCCATTCATTTATCTATAGAAAACCGTTGTTATGGTAACATGTAAGTAATTTGTCGTTTTTTTCTTTCTTTCTTTCTTTCTTTCTTTCTTTCTTTCTTTCTTTCTTTCTTTCTTTCTTTCTTTCTTTCTTCACTTCATCTCGTACTCGTTCGGATGTCTATGGAGATACAAAGGTCTGGTTTTCACTCTTTTGGCAAGCCTACTAATTGTCGTTTGATGTTGTAGCGTTTCTTTGATGTTGTAAGTCCATCTTATTCTGAGTCTACCTTTTGCCCTTCTCCTTTCTACTTTTTAAAATATATACCTTGTATGGTAAGTAATCACATGGCATTCTTTCTAGATGGACAAACCGGTTTATTTGTTATTTCTCTATGTAGCTTAGGATTGGCTCAATGCCTACTCTTTTCTTATAACATCATTTCTGATTCTGTCTTTTCTGGTCACTGCAAGAACTTTTCTCAGACATCACATTTCTATAGTGACAAGCTTTCGTTATGTTTAGACATAATTGACCATGTTTGACATTGGTAGCACCATGTTAGAATGAATATACTTTGTATAAGGTGTTTCGTGATGATAATAGGCATGGCTTTGAAGTAATGTGTTGTATATGCTAATTGTTACATCGGCAGTGTCGGGGAACTAAAGAGGAACAAAGCCTCTCTTTATCCTCCTACTGGGCTCCCTGATGTCAGAACAGACTAGATAATAGAATGATAGGGGGATCGCAATTATCAAGGCAGTGGTGTGGTGGGAAGATCTGGTACTGCAACATCTCTGAGATGGACTCGGTTCAACTCCTCCGGTAGAAACCGTTAAATCAAGCAACGCAAGATCACCGGGTCTTAGAGCTACCGGCTAGCATGGATCGCATGGCATTGGACTAACATAGAGAAATGAACATCATCATCAACATGAACAAATTAATATCATCATCAACATTAACACCATCGTCAATATAAACAAATAAACAGCATCATCAACATAAACAAATGAACATCATCATCAGCATCAACAAATTAACATCATCATCAACATGAACATCATCATCAACATTAACAAAGAAACATCATCATCAACATGAACATCATCATCAACCTGAACAAATTAACACCATCATCAACATGAATATCATCATCAACCTGAACAAATTAACATCATCATCATCATCATCAACATGAACATCATCATCAACCTGAACAAATTAACACCATCATCAACATGAACATCATCATCAACATTAACAAAGAAACATCATCATCAACATGAACATCATCATCAACATAAACAAAGAAACATCATCATCAACATTAACAAAGAAACATCATCATCAACATGAACATCATCATCAACATAAACAAGTGAACATCATCATCAACATGAATATCATCATCAATATTAACAAATTGACATCTCCATCAACATTAACAAATTAACATCATCATCAACATGAACAGCATCATCAACATAAACAAAGAAACATCATTAACAACATAAACAAATTAACATTATGGTCAACATGGATGCATCAATAGAAAATCATTTCAGATGAAAACGGTTAAGCAATTCAAGATTATTAAGTAACGAGTATTAAAGTAACACGATTAAACCTTTGAGTATTTGCCTCTGAAGTAACGAGTGTGTTCAAATGTACTCCAAAGCAACGTTAAGTACAGTCTCCAGCTAGGAGAGAGAAACAATCATCTATATCACAGTTCCTGACGTCTCGGTTTATGTGGAGACACCGGCTTGTCTTGACAGTCTACACGAGATGATTTACGAAACGGCGAATTTCATTTTGACTTAGTTTAGGGACACGCACAAAATAATAATAATGTTTTTTTTATTTATTTATTTATTTTTTTTTTTGCTGTTAAAGAATGTAAACTAAACAAAAAAAATTGATGAAAGCTGCAATTAGTGCCGCACTGTCCAACAGTACAATTGTTCAGCATTAGGACAAGTTTGAGCATTGCTGGCTTAATTAACAGTTATCTATTAATTTATTGTATTTTTCTACTACCACTTCTCTCCCCCCCCACCCTTTTTTTTGTTCATCTCTTCAGCTTTTTTCTCCCCCTTCGCTTTTCTCCTCTCTCTTTTTTATTTTATCTCAGTTACTTGTGTGGGAGATTAGTTGGTCTCGAGGCAAGACGCCGGCCTCGAGACAGAGAGGTTGTGGGTTCAAATCCCGGCTACACCGGTTGGGATTATTATTTATGATTTCTCCCTGCGACAACCACCCCTGGTCTCAGCAGCGAGTGTCGGCTTGAAACGTCAATTACTCATCGACGGAAAAAATATGAGTACCTCCGAAGTCGGAGTTGTCTGCCTGTGCGGCGAGGGACCCCTGTGAACACGGCTGCCAGAGAAAAATGGATTAACACGCAAAATTCAGTTCCTAGTCTCTAGGGACTTCGTGAGAGGTAAAAGCTGGCGAACGAAAAAAAAAATTACTTGTGTGATATATATATAGTACTTAGAACCCCCCGTCACGCCAAGTGGCGTATAGGGAAATATGGTGTTAGTGACCCTATATTTTACAGACCTTCAGCACATGATTTTTGGGGTAATGTGGTCGGTATTACGCCCGTGCTGCTTTTACTTTCCCAGAAAAAAATCCGGTACCCATTTAAGGCTGGGTGAACCCGGAGCCGTCGGTTGGGATCGAACCCTATCCCTTGTCCGTAGTAGTCCAGTTCACTAACCACTGAGCTATCGCGGCTCCTACTAATTTTTAGGGAATTAGTAAAACCCAGGTGTCCTCGCCAGGATTACGAACCCCGGCTGTTGCCGTGGTAAGCCAACCGCCTATCGATTGCGCTAACCGGACACCCCAAGCGATGTTTGTAGCAATCCATTTATCTGGGCCCTGATCCACGTCTGCGGTCCACCATCATCAGATGTGCAGTAGTGCGGATATGACGTCATGCACCATCCACCATCCGCCATCCTGCTTCCAGACATGAAAAATCCGCTTCCAGTGCTTCGATTTTCGAACCACCAGTATTTAATTACTGAACTGAAGATATCGTTTAGAACCCAGACATGGTTCTACAATCAGCGCATAATGAATAGGAAGAAACATTGGGTGAAATGCATCGTCTTCGAGTGATGTACCTGGTGCGTGCCCTGGCGCCTTTATACAAGCCGCGGATATTTAGACCAGGTAACAGAGACCACGACTTCTCTAATGTTCAGAACACATAACACAATCACATTCCAGCTCAATGAGTTAAATGCCAGTGTATACCAGCCACTATATTCCCTAGTATAGCCGTGATATAGTTCAAATAATTTAATAAGCCTTTGCTAACAAGCAGGCTTCAATGACTATGGAGGTCAAACTTAGTACAACCGTACAAATGTATCGATCGACCTTGCATTATGTACGAGAAATAGGTTGGCTATTTCAACAAATGGTGGTTAGCGGCAGTAGAGTTCTGACCTACCAAGGAGGAGTATCCTTTCCTCCACTAGTCTTCGGGACACCCTAGGGCAAGGTGGAGCTCCCGTTTAGCCCCCCTATCAGGGTTATGTGAAGCCATTGGAGCAGGTGGTGGATGGTGTTGTGGGAGCAGCGACAAGTAGTGCCGGTTATGGTCCCCACACCGCGATGGCAGGCAGGGGATCTCATGTATACAGACAATGGCTGCGATCTCCGACTAGTACAGTCACTGACAAGAAGGAAAGGAATGGCAAATTATCTTCTTATATTGTCTAGAATAATAATGTCAAAATACAACTTAATATCTACAGCTAACGACGTTAATGGGGACTCCACAGCCACCTGAACGCTCACAGGTTGGGAGCGTCATTTGCTACAGGTGACACTCGATCGTCATCAAGCTACTGTATGCAAGATACAAAAAAATAAAGAGACACTAGCAATAGGAACTTGGAACATTAGATCAGCATTCCAGGTTGGAAAACTAGAAAACATCAGCCAAGAAATGAAGAGAATGAAATTGAACATCTTGGAACTATGTGAAATGAGATGGAAAGGAACAAGATTATTACAACGCGACAGTGGAAATGTAATTTACTCTGGGGGAACCACACACGAAAGAGGTGTAGGCATCATGTTAGATAGAGAAAGAAGCAAAACAGTGAAGGGATTTGGCCAGTATCAGATAGAATTCTGGTACTAAAATTGAGAGGTAGACCAATGGACATCAACATAATTCAAGCTTATGCACCAACAAATAATAGCGAAGAAGAAGACATTGACACTTTTTACAATGAGCTAGAGATGACCATAGAACAGTGTAAATCCCAAGAAATAACTATTATATTAGGGGATTTCAATGCAAAGGTAGGAATAGTTGAAGTACAAAATGTGACTGGGGGGCATGGCATTGGAGAGACAATGACAGAGGGGATAGATTGATAGGTTGGATAAAGACACATGAAATGATTATAGGTAACACCTGGTTCAAACAACACCCTAGGCGACTATAGACATGGCAAAGCCCAAACACAAAAGTACACAATCAAATTGATTTGTTGTTGTTGTTGCGTTCGCCGGCTTTCAACTCTGACGAAGTCCCCAGAGACCAGGAACTGAATTTTGCGTGATAATCCATTTTTCCCTGGCAGCCGTGTGCCCAAGGATTCCTCGCCGCACAGGCAGATAATAAAATTGATTTGATACTGGTACAGAGAAGATTCAGGAATGGGCTAACATCTGTTAAAACACGGCCAGGAGCAGATTGCAATAGTGACCATGTACCAGTAGTTGGAAAGATAAGAATAAAACTGCGGAAGGCACAGAAATCCCCAAGAAATATAAAATTAGAACTAGATATGCTTAGAGTATGTAGACAGATGAGTGATAAATACAGTACGATAGTACAAAATAGATATAATGCTATTGAGAAAAAACAGGAGAGAAGCAAAGGAAGGATGGTTAAAGCAGAAATGTGAAGAAATGGAAAAAAAAACAAAGAAAGACTCAAAATGTATGCACAATCAGTTAAATGAATTAACAGGAAGAAAAGAAGTCAAAGTTTCAGAATGTGTGAAATAAAAGGAAGGAAATATAATAATGGGACAGGAGAAAACAATGAAAAGATGAACATAATATATGAGTCAACTCTATGATGATGACAGACCAGAGCTAAACAATTCCAACAAAGACACAGGACCACCAATAATGCAGAATAAAGCGGAGGATGCAATTCAACACATGAAAAGAGGCAAAGCTCCAGGTCTTTTCAAATTCTCATTTCATATCAAGGTCCCCTTCCCATCATATATATCTCTGGTACATTGATGACTGCTTCGGACTTACCGATCTACCTGAGGATGACCTCTCCAGGTTTTTCGACTACATTGGTACCTATCACAAAGCTATCAAGATCACATCTTGTATATCCACCTCCTCTGTTACCTTCCTAGATCGTATTGTTTCTTTGGGCACTTCTGGTCTCCACACCTCGGTTTTCTATAAACCCACAGACGCCCATTGTTATCTTCTCTATACTTCATCACACTCACCTTCTTGTCGTGATTCAATTCCGTTCTCACAGTTATTGCATCTCCGTCGCATCTGCCAGGATGACCAAGATTTCCTCCAACAGGCTCACCTCATGTTAGGTTTCTTCAGCCGCCGGCTTTATCCAGACTCGATCCTCCAGTCTGCCCTCAAGCGAGTCCTCCATATCTCCCGTCCCGAGGCACTCACTCCTTCCAACCGTCCCCCCCCCCCCTTTCTGAGAGAACCATACTCACCCTCACCTATCATCCTCACAACCTGGCCGCTGTGAAGATACTCAACCGCTACCGTTCCATTCTTCTCTCTGATCCCACTACCCGTCTACTTTTTAGTGATCCCCCGATGATCGCCTTCAAGCGCGACAGGAATTTGAGAGATATTCTGGTTAGGAGCCATCTCGCTCGCTCTACCCTCAACACTTCGGTACGGCCCCTTGTGGTCGGAACTGTATCACCTGTGCCTATATGCTCCCTACTGACTCGGTCTTATTCCCTAAAGGACGGTTCAAGATCAAGCATGGCTTCACATGTGTGTCCCGTAACATCATTTATGCTATCATATGCCAACGATGCCACATGACTTACATTGGTGAGTCTGGTAGACGATTAGCGCGAAAGATTTTGTGAACATCTACGAGATGTACAACAGAATACTGGCACTCCAGTGTCTTCTCATTTCATCACCCCAGATCAAAGGGGCAAAGACGACATCCGTATCACTGGTATTGTCCTTTGTTACTCTGGAGACCGCAGCAGATTCGCTTTGGAGAATCGTTTCATGTCCAGTATGGTTCGCTGACCCCACGAGGCATGAATGTATCACACTCGTACACATAGTTCCCTTTTGGTTAATCCTTCCCTTTTGCATAGCCTTCTCTACTGCCCATCTTTGGGCTCTTTAGTCTATCTACTATGCCATGCCATTCATAGCTCACCTCCACTAGTCCCCATTGAGACACTCCGGTGTTCTCCTACACCTCTTTTTTCTGTGCTACTTACCCCTCATATGTTTTTATTGTACCCCACTCTCAGCCTTTTGAGTACCCTTTATTCTACTGTTCTATTCTTTCTCCTCTGTTTTTTTCACACTGACGCCGGTGTGTACTCTTCTAGTGATATGTGCGTTATGCGCACATTTCTACACATATATGATTGTCCCTGTATGGGTGTGCATATGCATGTGTGTGTACATATGTATGGGTATATATATATATACATACATACATGCTTGTATGATGTGTGCAGGTATGTTTGCATATATATGTATATGTATGTATATGTAGGCGTATGTTGATATGTATAAGTAGGTTCATGTCTGTTTGTACGTGTTTATATGTATACATACATCTGTGTGTGTTTATACATGTATTTACGGGCCCCTAGATACTTTTAGACATTGTCAGTGTCTTTGCAGTCGAGGTTACCTAGACAGCGTTCCCCCCCCCCCCGCTCGTGTATTTTTAGAACCCTTCACCTGACCAGAGGGTATAATTACAGCTAGACCCGTGTGACTCGCTCTTTCCCGTTCTGACCACGGTCCACGACACAGGAAAGTCATTTTTCTTTTCTTTAACCAATTTCGATTATTTTGTTTTGGCTGTTTCGTTACTAGTTAGCTATGTAGGATTAGTTTTATTTACTTACATATCTGTGTGTGCGTGTTGTTTGTTTGTTCCTGCTGAAGGCCTATTGGGCCGAAACGTCGTTCAAATTTGTGTCGTCTACTAAGCACGTAAAGCTTTTACCATACCACTTTTTCAATTTTTTTTTTCAATTTTCCCTCCCCTAGAAAAACGGGCAAAGGTGGTAGCAGCATACCAATACGAGTGTCAATTTCTGTATCTAAAGATAGTCTGTCGCTGATGATGGATCCCAGGTAGTTATACTGCCGCACGATATCAAGTTTATAGTTGACGATAGAGATTTCAGGTGTTGCTTCGACGTCCTGACCGAGTATGTTAGTTTTTTGCAAACTTATTGTTAGACCGAAGTCTCGGCAGGCATGCGAAAAGCGATGTACCATGCTCTGGAGTTCTTCCTGACTTTGCTGGCAAAATAAAAGGAAAGAGAGATTGCGGACGACAAAGAGACAAAATACTTGATAGCTTGGTGTCATGGCATGGAAAATATTCAACAACAGAACTAATATGATGGACTGCAGATAGAAGATTGTGGAAGGACATGATCGCCTATGCCAACCGGTATGGCATATGTTGGTGATGATGATGATTTCAACAAACAGCTCCACGTTGTCATGACAACAGAAGAACGACTAATAGATTATATTATATCTTGTTATCGAAACATAAAGAAGTAGAGCCAAATAAGTGGCTGTATTATTGTGTGTCCTACAAAAATCACCGCGTTACGTCTTTATAGTAAAACAACAAAAAAAATAAAAAACTTCAACAAAACTGTAAGAGATGTTAATGAACAACAAACCCGTATTTCCTCATACCTTATAATGACCATCACTAATATGATTTCATTATAACTTTGGTTATGGTTTGGTTTGGTTATGGAAGGCCCCGGTATCACTGCCAACGAATTAAAATCCATAATTGCTCAACCGCGCGTGCCAGTGGAATCATTCGAATTACTAACTCATCTCCCAAACAAAGAAAGGTAGATGTAGTCCCCATCATAGCAGTCTCAGCACACGCCAAAAGACATAAAGCGAAACTGCACAGAAAGTGAACACAGCCAACTGTTCCCTGTCATACGATATCATCATTCATCATAAACAACTGGAATATCGAAACATGATCAAAACGGATGAAACATAAAACTCACGGTGTGCACAGAGCACCTAACTCAGTAGCTCCTGCAACAAGCCGGACTTGGAATATGAGGAAACTGCAACAAGGAACACTTTCATACATAGCCTTCAATGGTTCCTGCCGCCTAACCACCATATTGACTGGAAGTTCACGTCCTCCTGAAAATTCATTCCAAAGAATGAATTCGTCGTTCCTGTCTTATAATCCTTGAACATTAATATCTATATTCTTAGACCCAGCGATAAAATGACCATTTGCTTTACAAAATATGCATTGTTCACCTCTCGGGGTTTGATAAAGACTCCTCGTTTACTCTGTCTGTACAAATTATTGATACGTCGTCAATATGATTGCTTGAAGTGTAACGAATCTAATCTTTAGACTCATTGTAAAATGTGCCCTGTCACAAGAAAGTTTTTCTATGTCTTTGAAATGAATTATAACTAAGTTAATTTATGGCAGTAATTGAAGGAACTATATTATACAGCACAAATTGCAGTAACGTTTATGTCTGAAATAACCAGGTTAAAAGGTCAAACTAACAATTCAGTTTCATGTACTACCCTCCTCAAGTTTCGAACCGATAACCTGCCGCTATTTCACGCTGAAGTGCTACATTTTCTGACCAGCCATCGAATATTTCTTTTTCTTTACATTTTCGTTCTTGGTCGCATGACGTTATCTCTGTTTTCTGTAACTTCTGTGACCTTTATCACTCTATTTTTATATCTCTGTATATCACACAATGATCTCTGTATATTACCCAATGACTCCATAATGACATTTGTATCTCCTCTCCACAACATCACTTATTAATTCTCATCATATCTCCTCTCCACAACACCACTTACTAATTCTCATCACATCTTCTCTCCACAATAGCACTTTCTTATTCTCATCACATCTTCTCTCCACAACATCACTTATTAACTCTCATCACATCTTCTCTCCACAACATCACTTATTAATTCTCATCGCATCTTCTCTCCACAACATCACTTACTAATTCCAATCATATCTTCTTTTCACAACATCACTTTCTTATTCTCATCACATCTTTCTTACCACGAAGTGAATACTTTTCATTTTCTAACAACTCCTTTCATCACATTCTTCTGTCTCTCATTACAGCTATTCCTTTCTGTCTCTCATTACAGGTATTCCTTTCTGTCTCTCATTACATCTTTTTTTTTGGTTCTATTTTTCTCATTAAAACGCTTCCTTTATCTCATTACAATCCTTTTTTGTTTTTATCAATACAACCCATTATTCTGTTTAACAAAACAGTTAATTCTTTTACCTTTCATTATAGCATTTTGTTTTCTGGTTATTCTGTTTCTCATTGCAACTCTTTGTTTTTCTTTTCCATCAAATTTCTTGTTTTTTTTTCTTTCTTTCCTTCTTTTTCCCACACCTCCACCTCTCCGTCCTTCTATCCATATATCTCCACCTCTCCTTCCTTCTATCCATATATCTCCACCTCTCCTTTCTTCTATCCATATATCTCCACACCTCCACCTCTCCTTCCTTCTATCCATATATCTCCACACCTCCACCTCTCCTTTCGTCTATCCATATATCTCCACACCTCCACCTCTCCTTCCTTCTATCCATATATCTCCACACCTCCACCTCTCCGTCCTTCTATCCCTATATCTCCACCTCTCCATCCTTCTATCCATATATCTCCACACCTCCACCTCTCCTTCCTTCTATCCATATATCTCCACCTCTCCTTCCTTCTATCCATATATCTCCACCTCTCCTTCCTTCTATCCATATATCTCCACACCTCCACCTCTCCGTCCTTCTATCCATATATCTCCACCTCTCCTTCCTTCTATCCATATATCTCCATACCTCCACGTTTCCTTCCTTCTATCCATATATCTCCACCTCTCCTTCCTTCTATCCATATATCTCCACACCTCCACCTCTCCTTCCTTCTATCCATATATCTCCACACCTCCACCTCTCCGTCCTTCTATCCATATATCTCCACCTCTCCTTCCTTCTATCCATATATCTCCACACCTCCACCTCTCCGTCCTTCTATCCATATATCTCCACCTCTCCTTCCTTCTATCCATATATCTCCACACCTCCACCTCTCCTTCCTTCTATCCATATATCTCCACACCTCCACCTCTCCGTCCTTCTATCCATATATCTCCACACCTCCACCTCTCCGTCCTTCTATCCATATATCTCCACCTCTCCGTCCTTCTATCCATATATCTCCACACCTCCACCTCTCCGTCCTTCTATCCATATATCTCCACACCTCCACCTCTCCTTCCTTCTATCCATATATCTCCACACCTCCACCTCTCCGTCCTTCTATCCATATATCTCCACACCTCCACCTCTCCGTCCTTCTATCCATATATCTCCACACCTCCACCTCTCCGTCCTTCTATCCATATATCTCCACACCTCAACCTCTCCGTCCTTCTATCCATATATCTCCACACCTCCACCTCTCCTTCCTTCTATCCATATATCTCCACCTCTCTGTCCTTCTATCCATATATCTCCACCTCTCCTTCCTTCTATCCATATATCTCCACACCTCCACCTCTCCGTCCTTCTATCCATATATCTCCACCTCTCCTTTCTTCTATCCATATATCTCCACACCTCCACCTCTCCGTCCTCCTATCCATATATCTCCACCTCTCCTTCCTTCTATCCATATATCTCCACACCTCCACCTCTCCGTCCTTCTATCCATATATCTCCACACCTCCACCTCTCCTTCCTTCTATCCATATATCTCCACACCTCCACCTCTCCGTCCTTCTATCCATATATCTCCACACCTCCACCTCTCCTTCCTTCTATCCATATATCTCCACACCTCCACCTCTCCGTCCTTCTATCCATATATCTCCACCTCTCCTTCTTTCTATCCATATATCTCCACCTCTCCTTCCTTCTATCCATATATCTCCACACCTCCACCTCTCCGTCCTTCTATCCATATATCTCCACACCTCCACCTCTCCTTCCTTCTATCCATATATCTCCACACCTCCACCTCTCCGTCCTTCTATCCATATATCTCCACACCTCCACCTCTCCGTCCTTCTATCCATATATCTCCACACCTCCACCTCTCCGTCCTTCTATCCATATATCTCCACACCTCCACCTCTCCTTCCTTCTATCCATATATCTCCACACCTCCACCTTTCCTTCCTTCTATCCATATATCTCTACACCTCCACCTCTCCTTCCTTCTATCCATATATCTCCTCACCTCCACCTCTCCTTCCTTCTATCCATATATCTCCACACCTCCACCTCTCCTTCCTTCTATCCATATATCTCCACACCTCCACCTCTCCTTCCTTCTATCCATATATCTCCACACCTCCACCTCTCCTTCCTTCTATCCATATATCTCCACCTCTCCTTCCTTCTATCCATATATCTCCACACCTCCACCTCTCCTTCCTTCTATCCATATATCTCCACCTCTCCTTCCTTCTATCCATATATCTCCACACCTCCACCTCTCCTTCCTTCTATCCATATATCTCCACACCTCCACCTCTCCTTCCTTCTATCCATATATCTCCACACCTCCACCTCTCCTTCCTTCTATCCATATATCTCCACCTCTCCTTCCTTCTATCCATATATCTCCACACCTCCACCTCTCCGTCCTTCTATCCATATACCTCCACCTCTCCTTCCTTCTATCCATATATCTCCACCTCTCCTTCCTTCTATCCATATATCTACACACCTCCACCTCTCCTTCCTTCTATCCATATATCTCCACACCTCCACCTCTCCTTCCTTCTATCCATATATCTCCACACCTCCACCTCTCCTTCCTTCTATCCATATATCTCCACACCTCCACCTCTCCTTCCTTCTATCCATATATCTCCACCTCTCCTTCCTTCTATCCATATATCTCCACACCTCCACCTCTCCTTCCTTCTATCCATATATCTCCACCTCTCCTTCCTTCTATCCATATATCTCCACACCTCCACCTCTCCTTCCTTCTATCCATATATCTCCACACCTCCACCTCTCCTTCCTTCTATCCATATATCTCCACACCTCCACCTCTCCTTCCTTCTATCCATATATCTCCACACCTCCACTTCTCCTTCCTTCTATCCATATATCTCCACACCTCCACCTCTCCTTCCTTCTATCCATATATCTCCACACCTCCACCTCTCCGTCCTTCTATCCATATATCTCCACACCTCCACCTCTCCTTCCTTCTATCCATATATCTCCACACCTCCACCTCTCCTTCCTTCTATCCATATACATGTATCTCCACACCTCCACCTCTCCTTCCTTCTATCCATATCTCTTTTAATTTCTCATTTAACTTGCTATAAATACCCACCGGTCTTTCTTAAAATAAAAAAAAATTCACCACCATCTTTTATCATCATAATTAACCCTCCTAATCACCATCAAAGAATCATCATCACCTTTCCTTTTGTTTTCTCCCCCGCCCTCTCTTTTTGTCATCAAATGTTCCTCGCAGTTCAGGTATATATTTTTGTTTAACACGGTCATTAGTTCTGGTGTTCGTTAACCCCTGCAACACAGAGTCATTATTCTCTATAAACGACACCAACACTCACAACCTAAAAATGCCCTCGTATCACGTCCTCCACTCGCTACAATCCGGGATGTGTTCGTAACGTTGTGCATACCATTTTATACCGTCACACAACGAGAAGCTGTCGAGGCTTCTTACCACGTGCTAGCGAGTCTAGTGTGAGAAGTGCGTCATCTTTGTGTACACTTTGACCTTCAAGAAACTCTTAACAAACGCTCTCTAAAACACGAGTTTAAAATACAGTGGTTCTCAGACTTGCTGGTGGGTGGGGGAGAGGTGAGGAGATGAGCGTGTCTCAACGTTATTTCCATGCACTCATATTCATCACAAACTGGTTCAATAAACTCATTCTCAGTAACAAAGGGCTCAATATACATACCCTCACTACCATATGTCTCAATATACTCACCCTCACTATCACATGTCTCAATACACCTGCCCTCACTACCATGTGTCTCAATATACTCACCCTCACTATCAAACTATAAGTCTTGCTTTAAGTTATACTAGGAAGGATTAAGTCTTGCTTTAAGTTATACTAGGAAGGATTAAGTCTTGCTTTACGTTATACTAGGAAGAATTAAGTCTTGCTTTAAGTTATACTAGGAAGGATTAAGTCTTGCTTTAAGTTATACTAGGAAGGATTAAGTCTTGCTTTAAGTTATACTAGGAAGGGTTAAGTCTTGCTTTAAGTTATACTAGGAAGGATTAAGTCTTGCTTTAAGTTATACTAGGAAGGATTAAGTCTTGCTTTAAGTTATACTAGGAAGGATTAAGTCTTGCTTTAAGTTATACTAGGAAGGATTAAGTCTTGCTTTAAGTTATACTAGGAAGGATTCAGAGTAAAATCAATGTGGCATTAACGGAACAATAATTTTGATTGAGAAAGAACGGATGACATTTCTAAAAGAGGCCAATACTAAAAAGGGAGCTCTGAAAAAAAAAATAATAAAGCAGAAAGAAATAATCGATATTGTTCGGGCACATCGTGAGAAGAGGAAAGTTGGAATACTTGGTTACAACTGGCAAAATACAGGGGAAGAGAGATCGCGGATGACAAAGAGAGAAAGCTCTAGATAGCTTGGTGTCGTGGCATGGAAAACAGTCAACAACAGAGTTGATACGATGTACTGTGGACAGGGAATTGTGGAAGGATATGATCGCCTACGCCATCCGGTATAGCACATGATGATGATGAAATGTCTGTTGATTTAATTCCCGCCTTAGTTTGGAACCAAAACATTAATGTCACGTCAACGTAAAACATAAACTCTGCTCTGCTCTATAACACTGCAATCAAAACATTAATGTCACGTCAACGTAAAACATAAACTCTGCTCTGCTCTATAACACTGCAATCAAAGCAGTGTTCACTGTGCCCAGTCCCCCGCCACCAAATGCCCGCTGATTCCAGTGAACTCTAAGGCCTCAGGGGACACAACCATAAGGTAAAGATCATCTGCAACAAAGTTTGTCAAATTATTGGACAACTATCACCTCTATTGTCCAACAAGGAAATAACTCTAGAAGCAAAACGGGCACTCTACAATATAATCTTCATTCCAACGTTGTGCTACCAATGCCAGTCCTGGACCCCAGATGCAATAACAATAAGAAAAATAACCTCTACTGAGATGAAATGTGTGAGACGAATGACAAGAAACAGTCTGAGAGATAAGATCATAAATGAATAACTGAGAAAAAAAAAACTAGGATTAACTCCCATCATATAAAGAAACAACAGATAAAATGATTTGGTTACGTGGCACGGCAGAAAGATCAAAACACAACACACCTTCAATAAACGTTGTGAGAATACCAGATCCAAGGGTCCACTACGAAAAGGATGGATCCACTGAATATTAGAAGCAGAAGGAAACATAACAGCAGCAGAGGTGAACAGAGGAGCAAAAGGCCGAAAATTATAATTCCCATAGACGCTGAAAGGCAAATGAGGAAGGAAAGAAGACATAGAAAAGATCATTACCTCATGAATCACTGTATCTATGCTACTGATCTCATGCAATCAATAACACAAGGGTAATTTGTCTTCCTCTTTCCAATTATCTGCAGTACAGTATTGGTTCAATTCCAAAGAGATTATAGGCACATATTATGCAACATACAACACACATTTCTACTGATGCGTACTCACACCTTTTTCCAGGAAGAGCCGGTGCCCATTTTAAGAATCACTGCTCTGGTTGGTTAGTTTTATAGAGATTAATCTCATTGGTTGAAAAAGTTGACGTTTAAACTCACAGACACTTCCGTTTAACATTCAGCTGTTGCCATGATAAACATTTGTTAGTTTACCCTCGGCAGAATCGTAATTAATATCACAGTTAGTTCAGTTTTAATATGATGCTATTCTATAGGAGCATTAAACCGCAGAATCGTCTAGTGGAAGGTGCGTTTTATCGTAGTTCTACAAAAATCATCATAAATAAGGGCTCAACATATTTCCTTATGTTTATTTATTATTATTATTATTATTATTATTATTATTATTATTATTATTATTATTTATTATTATTATTATGTATAAGTGAAATAATCAATATGCTGGAGAAATTAAACATTGATGGCAAGGATCTGCGAATCATAAAAAAACATGTACTGGCAACAAACAGCAACTATACTAATTAACAACCAAACATGACGATTCCAATATATAAAGCAAGAAGTCAGACAAGGCTGTGTTCTGTCGCCGGATTTGTTTTCACTTTACAGCGAATATATATATTATGAGATCAATAGTAGACAAAAAAGGAATTGAAGTCAACGGTCACAAGATAGATAATTTGCGATATGCGGATGACACAGTCTTAATAGCAGAGACAGAGAATGAACTACAAGAAATGATAGACATAATAGTAAAAGAAAGCAACAAGAAGGGTATCAGTCTGAATAGTAAGAAAACAGAAGTAATGGTCATATCGAAGAAACAATCATCACCATCATGCAGCATAAAAATAAACGTGACAAATCTGAAACAAGTGCAACGTTTCAAATACTTGGGCACAATAATAACATCAGATGGGAGATGCACCACAGAAATAAAAAGCAGAATAGCCCAGGCCAAAATGGCATTTCAGAAGGTTAAAAATATCTTATGCAACAAATCTATGTCAATAAAAATGAGAAAGAGAGTTCATCGGTGCTATATAGAACCAATTCTGACCTATGGAAGCGAATAGTGGACAAACAAATGAAAAGACGATTAGAGGCCACAGAGATGGGTTTTCTCAGAAGAATGTTACAAGTTCCCTGGACATCTAAAAAGACCAATGAGGATGTTCTCAAAGAGGCCAACACAAAAAGGGGGCTCCTAAAAAACATCAGAAAGAAACAATCCACATTTTTCGGGCACATCATGAGAAGAGGAAAGTTGGAATACTTGGTTACAACTGGCAAAATAAAAGGTAAGTGAGATCGCGGGCGACAAAGAGAGAAACTACTGGATAGCTTGGTGTCATGGCATGGAAAACAGTCAACAAAAGAACTGATACAATGCACTGTAGATAGAAGATTGTGGAGGGAGATGATCACCTACGCCAACCGGTATGGCACATGATTATGATGATGATGATAATAAATGAAAGCGATTTTTTTCGGATTTGACTGTGGTAGCAGTGTTACTGTTAGTGATCATAGTGATACATAGCAGTTTTTCAACTTATTCTTTCCTTCCTCATTTGCCTTTCAGGGTGATATAGTTTGTGATCTTTTGGTCTTTTTATTGGCGTTGATATACTACCACAACTCGTCTGTAGATATATCGAACGTTACTGACTTTCTAACCATCTAATAACAACATATGGCATAGAGGTAAAAGAAAGTAAAGTACCCCCGTCACGCCAAGTGGCGTATAGGGAAATATGGTGTTAGTGACCCTATATTTTACAGACCTTCAGCACGTGATTTATGGGGTAATGTGGTCGGTATTACACCCGTGCTGCTTTACTTTCCCAGAAAAAAATCCGGTTCCCATTTAAGGCTGGGTGAACCCAGAAGCCATCGGTTGGGATCGAACCCTACCCCTTGTCCGTGGTAGCCCAGTTCACTAACCACTGAGCTATCCCGGCTCCCTTATGGCATAGAGGTAGCTTATGGATACCTGGACTTGTCAGAATTACAGCTAACGAACAAACTGATAAAATGTCTAAAATGGGAGCATCACTCCCTAGACATCAACAGACACCAACATCACCACTTGCAAATAAATGCGCATAACCAACTATAAACAAAAGTGGCAAAAACAGTGGACCACAGTCACAACTGGCCGCTCAAACACCAAACTAAGCAAGACCCACAGGACCTAATCAAAAGTCTGTAGAAAAGAGACGAAAGCCTGATCTTCCAGATTAGAACAGGATGCATGTTGTCATCAACCAATGCTTGCCCATGCTAGACCTCCCCTGCAGAACTGTAAGTGCAGGCACTGCCATTATCGACTAGAATCTGTTGACCACTTGTTGCTACACTGCCTGTACCCAACCACACTATGAAAGCAGCTTCTCCGAACTCTACCTGCCCTTGACAATACACTTTTTGGACCCACAAGATAGTTAAGAAAGTTAACATGCAACTTTCTGCGACACGCAACATAGGCAGTAAGGAGCAATTAATTCACAGCTAAGGGGGTTAAATAGTAACACTGTGACCTTCCAGGAATGTCGTAAGAGGCGACTAAGGAGGTTGATCGATGGCTTGACAAGCTGTCATTGTAAAAAGTATTGTTACGGAAACAGCACCATATATTTTAGAGCAGTGATCTCTGCAATATGTGCCACTTTGGCACGCAAGGTTTCTGTTTTTGAGATTGTGGTTCTGCCCTATGTGCCGTCTTCGGCTCGAAAGGACAATAGATAGATAGATAGAAGGGAGTTAAGTCAAGTATATCATCCTCATAGCCACAAAAGCATCTTTTCATCATACCCATCACAGCATGTCCTATCCTTCTCATATTACCACAGCATGTCTTATCAACATCATACCCACAACAGTATGTCTTACCAACATCATACCTACCACAGAATGTCTTATCAAAATAATACCCACCACAGTATGTCTCATCAACATACATTGTACCCACCACAGTATGTCTCATCAACATACATTGTACCCACCACAGTATGTCTTATCAACATCATACCTACCACAGAATGTCTTATCAATATAATACCCACAACAGTATGTCTTATCAACATCATACCTACCACAGAATGTCTTATCAATATAATACCCACCACAGTATGTCTTATCAACATACATTGTACCCACCACAGTATGTCTTATCAACATACATTGTACCCACCACAGTATGTCTTATCAATATAATACCCACCACAGCATGTATTATCAACATCATACCCACCACAGCATGTCTTATCAACATCATACCTACCCACGACGGCATGTCTTATCAACATCATACCCTCAACAGTATGTCTTATCAACATCATACCCTCAACAGTATGTCTTATCAACATCATATCCGCCACAGAATGTCATATCATCCTCTTACCCACCACAGATTATCCTATCATCTTCATACCCACCACAGCATGTCCTATCATCCTCATACCCACCACAGCATGTCCTAACCTCATACCCACCACAGCATGTCCTAACCACATACATACCAAAGCATGTCCTATCATCCTCATACCCACCAAAGCATGTCCTAACCTCATACCCACCAAAGCATGTCCTATCATCCTCATACCCATGAAAACATGTCCTGTTATCCTCATACCCATCAAAGCATGTCCTATCATTCTCATACCCACCAAAGCATGTCCTATCATTCTCATACCCACCAAAGCATGTCCTATCATTCTCATACCCATCAAAGCATGTCCTATCATTCTCATACCCACCAAAGCATGTCCTATTATCCTCATACCCACCACAGCATGCCCTATCATCCTCATACCCACCACAGCATGCCCTATCATCCTCATACCCACCACAGCATACCCTATCATCCTCATACCCACCACAGCATGCCCTATCATCCTCATACCCACCACAGCATGCCCTATCATCCTCATACCCACCACAGCATGCCCTATCATCCTCATACCCACCACAGCATGCCCTATCATCCTCATGACCAGCACAAGACTATGATTTATGACTTTAAAGGGAGCCGTGACATGGATGAAGTGGATATGTGGGGAATTCTCAGATGCAGTGAAACTGATTCTCTGAACAGAACAGAACACAAACAACACAAAATACATGTAAAAACATACACATGATGCACAAAAACATAAAAAACATAGTATACAGCAAAACCATAAATAATCTATACCCAGAAATATAAATAAGCTAATATACACAAAAACAAATGATAAATAAAACATAAACTACGCACAAAAACATAATAAAACACAAAAATATAATTATGTGAAACATCAATAGCTTTATAACAGCATTTATGAAACATAAACATACATTTATTCATATCTTTAAAGCTGCAGAAAACCAGATAACGTTAATAGCAAATATCAATTACTGAAGCTGTCTCTGGAAAGAGAGTAGATTGTATTGAAATAGGATTGTTTTCCAATCAATCAGCTAATACAATCCCATATGACATTGGCAGTTTTGCTCGCCCATCTCTCTTACCAAAATCATTTAGACTAGCTCCTCTCCTATTTGTTTTATTATGCTGTCTGGACACTTCTCAAGATATCACTTTCCATTATTCTCTTGGCTTATCATTTTGTAATGATTAAGAAGTCTCTTCTACCTTTTTAGCTCCCTGTGGAGCATATGTCTTCAACAAACACTTTCCAAGTCATTCTATTTTTTTGCCATTATTTAAGATCATTCTGTGTCTTCCGCATCATATTCATCTCTGCTTCTATCTGTTTTCTTCAAGAATTCCTTGGTCTTACTCTTCGTCTTTTCCCCTGGGGATTCCAAAAAGGGCCTGTTGTGTAATACTCTCAGTTGGCTTCCGCAATGTGTGTCCTATCCAGCGCTATCAACCTTGCTGTATCTCTTTATCCACTGGTATTTGACTGGTACATTTCCATAATTCTATGTTAGTGATTTTGTCCTGCCATTTCCATCCTTTTATTCTGCGTAAGCATCCATTAATGAAAGTCTGTATCTTCATGATTGTCACTTTTGTTGTTCTCCAAGTTTCACAGCCATATAAAAGGACTGACTTAACATTGGAGATGATTAAGAAGTACTCCAGCTTAATACAAAGGGACATCCTTGATTGTCTTTTCCTTATATTTTCAGTAAGATTGCATAGTTTGGACACCTGCCTAAGAACCCACCTGCTTATCTTCCTATTGTCCATCGAATTATTAACACATTTCTTCAGTATCTCTTTTGCCTCAACTATCATGGGCATGTTTATTTGAAATAATAAATGTAAAATTGTCGTAGTGGTTCTCCTCAGTCATAGTTTACTATGGATTTTCCAGCACCCCTAGAATTGTTATTTTTTATTTTCTTTCTTCGTGTATTCTATATTTTTATTAATCTGCTTCTTGTTTGAGCTGAAGCTTTAGAGTGTGTTTCCAAAGATTGTGGTCTGTTGCTATGTCTTCCCATGCTGCAGGGTTTATGTTCAGAGTCTTCATTTCATGTTTACACACGTCTACAAATCCAAGTTTTGGGCGCTCCCTATTTCTTTTACCATCTGCTAGTTGTAAAATTGTATTGGGTAGCTAAACTAATATGGCAGAGAAAGAAGCCAAATAATGTTTTAGCATCGGTCCTTCTATATTATATTTTGACTGGTTTCCCTGTCAGTTAAGCTGTCAAATACAATTTAACATGTATTTTTCCATATTTTTCCTGCTTTACTCGGGGCCTCGCAGGATATATACATATACATTAATGCCTACATCTGCCTATTGAATGTTCATATTTTACTTACACATAGTGAATAGATAAAATGTTATTATTCATGTATTTGTTTCCTGATTTATAATGATAACAATGTTATGTAAATGCATGTTTGTGTTTCTTTATTATTATCAAATATTAATCTTAATATACTATGGGCTAAATAGGTTAAATCTTCATGACCACATCATTAGCTTCTTTCTAATATTTTTCTGTTCCATTTGTATTTGCAGAATTTGTTCCACATAGCATTAAGATTGGGTAGTCTAGAGGTACAACTGATAGCATTAAGATTGGGTAGTCTAGAGGTACAACTGATAGCACTAAGATTGGGTAGTCTAGAGGTACAACTGATAGCATTAAGATTGGGTAGTCTAGAGGTACATCTGATAGCATTAAGATTGGGTAGTCTAGAAGTACAACTGATAGCATTAAGATTGGGTAGTCTAGAGGTACAACTGATAGCATTAAGATTGGGTAGTCTAGAGGTACAACTGATAGCATTAAGATTGGGTAGTCTAGAGGTACAACTGATAGCATTAAGATTGGGTAGTCTAGAGGTACAACTGATAGCATTAAGATTGGGTAGTCTAGAGGTACAACTGATAGCATTAAGATTGGTTAGTCTAGAGGTACAACTGATAGCATTAATTTGGGTAGTCTAGAGGTACATCTGATAGCATTAAGATTGGGTAGTCTAGAGGTACAACTGATAGCATTAAGATTGGGTAGTCTAGAGGTACAACTGATAGCATTAAGATTGGGTAGTCTAGAGGTACATCTGATAGCATTAAGATTCGGTAGTCAAGAAGTACAACTGATAGCATGAAGATTGGGTAGTCTAGAGGTACAACTGATAGCATTAAGATTGGGTAGTCTAGAGGTTCAACTGATAGCATTAAGATTGGATAGTCTAGAGGTACAACTGATAGCATTAAGATTGGGTAGTCTAGAGGTTCAACTGATAGCATTAAGATTGGGTAGTCTAGAGGTACAACTGATAGCATTAAGATTGGGTAGTCTAGAGGTACAACTGATAGCATTAAGATTGGGTAGTCTAGAGGTACAACTGATAGCATTAAGATTGGGTAGTCTAGAGGTACAACTGATAGCATGAAGATTGGGTAGTCTAGAGGTACAACTGATAGCATTAAGATTGGGTAGTCTAGAGGTACATCTGATAGCATTAAGATTGGGTAGTCTAGAGGTACAACTGCAGCATCAAAGACAGGAAAGACCCAGGTTGAAAGTCCACCAGAAGTGGTGGTGATTTACAAAAAAATTAATCCATGGTCTAATTATAATGTTACACTCCCCTGACTTTTGGGAAGGAAAATCCCATGTCTAGCCCTCTTGGATAGCAGCAATAAACAGGAGGCCTCATGTGCACTCGCGCATGCTAAAGAACCCTTAGTAAAAAAAAAAGTAAAGTCACACCAAGTGGCGTATAGTGAATATGATGTTAGTGACCATAAGTTTTACAGACCTTTGGCACATGATCTTTGGGGTAATGTGGTTGGTATTACGCCCGTGCCGCTTTACTTTCCCAGAAAAAATCTGGCACCCATTAAAGGCTGGGTGAACTGGATGCCGTCGGTTGGGATCAAACTCTACCTCTTCTCCTTTGTAGTCCAGTTCACTAACCACTGAGCTATCACAGCTCCCAAAGAACCCTTAGTAGTTAAAATAAAAAAGAGTAGGCGACAAATACAGCCTCTGCCCGGGCAAAAGTGTCAGAAGAAACCTATCCACGCCATGGATTCCCGGCCATGCTACAGAGTTTGTGCACTTGAGCCAGAATTCTTCTTGGATTTTCCCAAGATTCTTGGAGCAAATACTGGAGCACCTATGGATTCATCTGGTGTGCAGTGATGATGATGATGATGATGATGATGATGATGATGATGATGATGATGATAATAATGATGATGATCCTAACCAAAACAATAAGATTATTCATTCTATCTGGAATTATTATAATTATAAAACATGAATGTTTTTAATTTTGAAAAATATTTTTTTTTTTATTTAAGTTTTTGAATTTTGTCACTTGATCACAGTTTTAATAATTCACTCCCAACGAAGATTTTTTTTTTCCACTACAAAAGGAACACATAGGAACTTCACGTATTTTGTTTACATAATGGAAAAACTTACAATATCTTCTGTATGTGTTTACATTAAAATTACTTATAAATCACAGCCAACCCTAACAGGTAAAATCAAAATTAATAAAATAATATACAACATATGAGTTATATTTATTGTAATGTGCTAGGTTACATGATACTATTTAACAATTTGTCTTGTGTTCATTTCTTTCTGGTCCTTAAAGTTCTGTCGCTCAAAAAAGCATTTTCAGCTTCAGACATTCCTAACATCTTGCGCAGTCTTAGAACTTCTTGCTTGTACCTAAAGATTATCAAAATAAAGATGTTTACCCTATAATATTTTGTATTGCAATGCATATAAAAAATATATCTTTATTGAAATGTAAATAAAATTGTGGCTTTATAGTGGACCATATACCAAAGAGAAGAGATCACAAATAAGCTGGGACTGATTCAGTCCTATTATATGGCTGTGAAACATGGAGAACAACAAAATTGACAATCATGAACATACAGACTTTCATTAATGGATGCTTACACAGAATAAAAGGATGGAAAAGGATGGAAATGGCAGGACTAATTCACTAACATAGAATTATGGAAATGTGCAAGTCAAATACCAGTGGATAAAGAGATACAGCAAAGATGATGGCACTGGATAGGACACATACTGCGGAAGCCAACTGAGAGTATTACACAACAGGCCCGTTTTTTGGAATCCCCAGGGGAAAAGACAAAGAGGAAGACCAAGGAGTTCTTGGAGAAGACAGATAGAGGCAGAGATGAAGATGATGGGGAAGACATGGAATGATCTTAAATGAATGGCAAGAAACAGAACGACTTGGAAAGTGTTTGTTGAAGACCTATGCTCCACATGGAGCTGAAAGGTAGAAGAATTTACCGAAGAGAAGAGATCACAAATAAGCTGGGACTGATTGTTACAGATACCCAAATCAGAAAGACTTGCTTGTCTTGAAAGACTGCTGTTTTACAGGAGACAACTTTGACTACAAACAACTGTTTCCTTGCAAGAAGATTGAGGTAAAAAAAAATGCTATGGAAGCAGTCCTAATAAAATGCTTGCCTAAAAATGAATAAAAAAAAAAAAGTACCCCCCGTCACGCCAAGTGGCGTATAGGGAAATATGGTGTTAGTGACCCTATATTTTACAGACCTTCAGCACATGATTTTTGGGGTAATGTGGTCAGTATTACGCCCGTGCTGCTTTTACTTTCCCAGAAAAAATCCGGTACCCATTTAAGGCTGGGTGAACCCGGAGCCGTCGGTTGGGATCGAACCCTACCCCTTGTCCGTAGTAGTCCTGTTCAGTAACCACTGAGCTATCACGGCTCCTACTAATTTTTAGGGAATTAGTAAAACCCAGGTGTCCTCGCCAGGATTACGAACCCCGGCTGTTGCCGTGGTAAGCCAACCGCCTATCGATTGCGCTAACCGGACACCCTGCTAAAAATGAATGCCAGATCTAAACCAATGGTTCTCAAGCTATCCTTTACAACAGGCCCCCACCCCCATTTAATACATTTTGTAGTTGTGGACTCCCACCTTCAACTCAATTTATGATTTATTTTCTTTTGTGCTTTCATGCATTCATTCTTTCCATTTAGCTACAAGATATCATACTATTCTTCAAGCCTTCATGGATCACCTGTAATGGCACAGCAGACCCCTGGGGCAGCTGTGGACCACAGTTTGAGTAACACTGTTTTAGCCCTTCCTTCTTCATCCCATAACCTTGGGAGTAGTTTGGACACTACAAACAGGCTTTATCTACATTTTCCATTGACTGAGTTATTGAGTTAATGAGTTATTTGTGGGTCATCATCACTGCACTCTGAACATGTCCATAGGTGCTCAGATCCCTTCCTCAGCAAGTCCCGCAGTGTCCAGCAACTGACGACTCCAGTTCTGAGTTGGTTGATAAGTCTTCTTACATGGCCACTAAGTTTCTCATTTCTGGCTGTGCCCATCTTAACTCCCATCTCTTTCATCCTAAGGAGTGACGTGGATTTATGGTTGTTGAAGTCCTGTGCTCTTCCTACATCTCAGAGGGCATTGATGATGTCCACCTAATACATTGGTTGACCGTCCTCAATGACAGTGCAGCTAGCCTACCTCTCTGCTGATTCATTTCCCTGTACTTCCGCATGTCCAGGGACATAGACAAAGGTGACCTTACGTCATCACCTCCATCATCATGCTACTCATGGTCATGATGTATGCACCACTCCATTGATGTCTATCTATAGTCATTCTTTTGGATACTGTCAAGTTAAGGCCTGTCCTTTTGTTGATATTATCTTATTATCTCTTTCTCTGTCTACATCTCTTTCTGTAGATTTATCTTTTCCAGGCCAGGTGTTGCAAGTTTGTCATCATCATCATGAAGAACCATGCCTACTAGCATAGGTGATCATGTCTCTCCACAACTTTCGATCTTGACAGTTATTTATCATTTCTGTTGTTGACCTTCCGTCGTGCCATTCTCTTAAGCTGTCTGATATCTATTCTCTTTGCTTCCCTCTATCTCTTCGTCCCTCAATTTTCCTAGTTATCACAATGTATTCCAGCTGCTCCCTTCTCATTATAGGGCCAAAAAAATGATGAGTGTTTCTTCCTAATATTGGAAATTAATTCTCTTTTTGATTGGCATCTTCAGAATGTTTTTATTACTCTTCTTAGCTGTCCATAATATTCTCATCATTATTCTGTAAAATCACATTTCTACAGCCTTCAGTGATTTTCTTGTCTGTTGTCCTATTGTCCATGATTCACATCCATATGTTGAGACTGGCTCTACATAACATTTAAGAACTCTTTTTCTTGTTTCTATTTTCAAAAATGGATTGCACAGTATCCTTTGAAAATTGTGCACATTTGTACAGTAGTCAAAATATCATTGTTTACTCCAACTGATGTATTCTTGTGTAAACTATTTTCATGTTTTTTTAATACATTCTAAGTAAGAGATGTCCAAAAACTTTCAACCACGTTTCATCTCCATAGCTTATATTTTTTTCTGTCGTTGTGTTGCTAGGGTTCATGTTTTGCTAGTGTATAGAGAAAGTATTAAAACAGTAAGGGTGTCAACAGATAACAAAGAAACAAAAGAAGGGCTGCAGCCAAGCCTTTAATATTTGCTAGTAATGAAATGACTAGTACCAAAGATCAACATTAGACTGTGTCCAAGAATCTCTGAAGTTTCAAAGACCATATAAGTAAGTGTAATGTTAATTCTTCTGCTTCAATCAGACATCATTAAGTTGTACATTTTCCAAAACTTAGATTTTAAATTAATAGTAGCAACTTCCAATGGTTGTTTTTTTTAATCAAACATTTTGTAGACTTGTGAACATTGTGACACAATGCCATGCTTTCAATGGGGAAGACTGTGGAACATTTGCATGATCAATGACATCAAAGTAGGTGAGACAAAGTACCTAGGAGACACATGCTCAAATATACTTTCATTTTCAAGTTGAGGGTGTGCAAGAAAATTTGAACAAGAAAATCTGAAAATCAAAGAGAGCTGAATGTCAGTGCTAAACAGGCAAAAGTTCTAAAGGAAAACAATTAATGTTGATTGCTGATTTAATTGATTTGATATCATCTGGACATGCTCTACAGGTGGTAAGTCCCTCTCAACAGTAAAAAGTAAGTGCACAAATCGATAGTTTATGTAGCTTATTGTCATATGAACTCCTATTCTGTCCTCTAATTTACCATCACCCTTCTTGATTAAAAATGTTTCTCTAGTTATTTTATTCTCAGAACCGATTTTTCATAATTCACAATTGAGTTATTTGCGGGTCATCATCATTGCACTCCAAACATGTCCATAGGTGCTCAGATCTCCTCCACAGGAAGTCCCGCAGCGTCCAGCGACTGAGGATTCCAGTTCTGTGTTGGTTGATAACTCCTCTAAAATGCCCACTAAGTTTTATTCACAATTTAACTCTTGAATAAAGGGTCAAAGAGAGAGTTCAGTAACTCCCGCATTCATTTTTTAAAAGTTCACTCATCTTCCAGCTAGACAGATATTTAAAAAATTTGTTCATTTCTTCAACTTCAAATAATATTTATTCTTTTCACAGCCGTCATGGGACTCATTATAGGACACCCCTTAGAGATTATCAACATTTTTTAGGGGAAATTCTAGCACCTATGGATTTGTCCAGTGTGCAGTAATGATGATTCTAACATAGCACAACAGTATGGCATTGTATAACAAAAAATAATATACTTTGTCATCATAAAGCAGACAATGTGATTCATGAAGAATTAAATATTAATATAGAATTATATGTATATATTATAAATAATATATTATATATTGACATGGATGTGAAGCAAGGACAATAGGACAACAGACAAAAAAATCACTGGAGGCTGTAGAAATGTTGTTTTACAGAAGATTGTTACGAATACCATGGACAGCTAAGAAGAGTAATGAAAACGTTATGAAAGAAGCCAAAGCAAAAAGAGAGTTAATTTCCAATACAAAGAAGATACAATCATTGTTTTTTAGCCATGTAATGAGAAGGGAACATCTGGAATATATTGTGAGAACTGGGAAAATTGAGAGACAAAGTGATAGTGGGAAGCAAAGAGTAAAGATACCAGACAGCTTAAGAGAATGACTTGGCAGAAGGTCAACAACAGAAATGATAAATAATTGTCGAAATTGAAAGTTGTGGACAGACATGATCCCCTATGCCAGCAGGAATGGCACTTGATGATGTTAGAATTAAAGAGTTCAGTTAAATTATGACTACTGTTATCTGCTTGCCTAACAAGATGACTGTCGATGTAATCTTGACTTTCTTTCAGCTGCTGCTGCAGGACATGGTTCTCGCTGAGAAGCCTGGCCCTTTCCTGCTCCAGCTGCTGTTGGGTATTCAAGGTAAACTCTCTCATCTGCTTCCTCATAGCTGACCACAGATCAGGTCTTCCAGCAATAACACTGGGTGAAAGAGTGAGACTTCATGATATGTAAATTTCAAAATTAATGTTATTAATTTATATAAAAAAAGTAATTGCCTTGATTAAAGAATTAATAGAAATTCATCATCATCATCAATTACCATGCATGTTGGTGTAGGTGATCATGTCTCTCCACAACTCTCAATCTTAATTTATCATTTCTATTGTTGACCTTTTGTCAAGCCATTCTCTTTGGCTGTGTGGTATTTTTTCTTTTTGTGTCCCACTATCTCTTTGTCTCTCAATTTTCCCAGTTGTCACAATATATTCCAGCTCTTCCCTTTTCATTACATGGAAAACATATTATGATTGTTTCTTCCTAATATTGGAAATTAGCTCTCTCTTTGCTTTGGCCTCTTTCAGAACATTTTCAATACTCTTCGTAACTGTCCATGTTATTCTCAACATTCTTCTGTAAAACAACAATTCTGCAGCCTCCAGTGATTTTCTTGTCTGTTGTCTTATTGTCCATGATTCATATCCATATGTTAAGACTGGCTATACATAACATTTCAGAACTCTTTTTTTCTTGTTTGTTGGAAAGTTGCTTTTGCTTGAGCTATTCTGCATCTCACCTCTTTTGTACATCTATCATCTGAGGTTAACATTGTTCCCAGGTATTTACAATTATTTACCTGTTTTAGTATTGTTCCATTTGACTTTATTGTGCATTGCAGTTACATCTTTTTCTTTGTTGCTACCATTACTTCTGTCTTTTTGCTTTTGAGGGTATTTTTTACTGGAAATTAATTAGAATTAAATTAGAAGAATGATCAAATTGTATTGGCAATCTCCATCTTTCTTTTGGCCAATCTCCTTCTCTTTCTCTTGGCCAATCTCCCCTCTTCGCCATAAATATTGTTAGAAAAAGAGAGAGAGAGAGAAAGAGAGATTGATTATAAACATGCATTGTCCTTTTAATTAAATTTCCTTAAAGGGAATGCCTGTTTCTGTTCTAGATATTGCCAAAGTCTTGCATTAATCTAGACCAAACTTTATACAGTTATTCCCAAGGACCCAGATGATACTCAGGGTATATATACCTGTAAATTATATTTAAATACAATGTGAATCAAAAGTGGCTGGACAGTAAATGATACAATTTATTTTATGGTAACAAAAAGTAAAGTACCCCGCCAAGTGGTGTATATGGAATATGGTGTTAGTGAACATAAATTTTACAGACCCTCGGCACATGATTTTTGGGTAATGTGGTTGGTATTATGCCCGTGCTGCTTTACTTTTCCAAAAAAATATCAGGTACCTATTAAAGGCTGGGTAAACCGGAAGCTGTCGGTTGGGATCGAACCCTACCTCTTGTCCTTTGTAGTCAAGTTCACTAAACACTGAGCTATTGTGGCTCCCATTATTTTATGGTGTTGGTGTTATATTATATTAAATTTTATAACTAAATTTAATTTTGGGGTCATGTTAAAAGACACAACAGCCTACTAAAAGATCTTGGAAGGGAAAATACAAAGTAATAGAGGCAGAGACAGACGAAGACTTATATGGACGAGTAACATCAAAAGATGAACAAGTCAGCCTATGACAACCTGCACCACCAAAGCAAGAGACAGAGCAGAACAGTGCTCCATGGTAGCCAACCTTCAATGAGGAGACGGTACTCAATGATGATGATGAACGAATGAACTAAATTTATGATTTATGTGTAAAATTATTAGTATTATTGTATAAAGTAAAATAAAATAAAATAAAATGTAATTGTTATTTAATAATTGTTTATCAAAATGTTATTGTATTAGTAAATATAATTGTATATGAGATCTCAAAATAAATCTTATTTACTGTCCACAGTAGACAAACAAATGAAAAGACGGTTAGAGGCCACAGAGATGGGATTTCTCAGAAGAATGTTGAAAGTTCCCTGGACAGATAAAAAGACCAATGAGGAAGTTCTCAAAGAGGCCAACACAAAAAGGGAGCTCTTAAAAAACATCAGAAAGAAGCAATCAACATTTTTCGGGCACATCATGAGAAGAGGAAAGTTGGAATACTTGGTTACAACTGGCAAAATAAAAGGAAACAGAGATCATGGATGACAAAGAGGAAAATACTGGATAGCTTGGTGTCATGGTATGGAAAACAGTCAACAACAGAACTGATACGATGCACTGTGGATAGAAGATTGTGGAGGGACATGATCGCCTACGCCAATCGGCAGGGTACATGATGATGATGACTGTCCACCATCTTTTGTTTCATCTTGTATATTTATCTAATAGGAATATTAAAATATTAATTGTGAGCTAAAGTAATCTATATTTTGGTCTGAAATAAAACTTTACACAAAAATAAAAAATGCTACAACAGATATATACAAATGAACACTTTAATTGTAAAATCAGTTTAAGGGTAATTGATTATCATATTGGTTTAATTTTGTTGCTATAATGTGCATTTTTCTTTACCTGGTTCTTTCAAATCATATTTTTGTAAAACTTATAAATGTTTCTTTACTACTGATGTGGGGACTTGGTGGTCTAGAGATAAGATGTAAGCCTATGGACAGGAAGATACAGGCTCCTTGGCAGTTAAAAGTCGAAGGCTAGGCCATAATGGCCACTGCCCTAGAAAAAAGTATTAAGCAAATCTACCCATGCTGAAAATAGATGTGTCAGGTCAGGAGGTGCAGATATCATGGCTTTTCTGTAAACTAGCGACAAAACACATCTACACTCACTTAACAGGAGATTGCTAGGAAGAAGAATTAATGCTGTGATTCTGTCTTGTAGGTGTATAAATATAAATATGTTGATGCTGAGTTAAATGTAAAGACATCTGCTGGTACTCACTTAATGTCACCACTAAAATTGTCGTTCTTGTCATCACCAAAAAGTCCATACTGAATGGAAAAAACAAAATTTTTAAATGAATGAAAAGCTCTAATATTAGACATTATTTGAAAATGTAAACTTATCATGTATTGAGTGAGCACTTGGTGAAACACATCAAATGTAAGAAACACAGAACATACAATTGTTGTGATAAAATGTCAAACCAGTTGACAAGTTTAACATTTAAACACAAAAGCAGTAACAATCAAATAAAAGGATTAGCAATTACAACAAAAAAAAGAATTATAACAAAAACATTTAATTATAACAAAAACATTTAATTATAACAAAAACATCTAGGTCTAGAGAAAAAACTAATTGGGAAAAAAATGATTGACTTTAATCAAATCTTCTAAATAATGTGGTTTGCCATCTCATGTGAATTAATGCTTACTAGCTTCACTATTTGCCTAAAATAATGAACCATTTTGTTTCAAGGCATGAGGAAGAGTAAGTAGCTGATGGATAGACAATGTTGCAGAAATCCTGCTTTGGGACAGACTAACAACTCTCAGTGTGACACATCTGGTCAATGACAGGAAACTGACCATACATAAGCGTTATGTGGATATGTTGTTGTTGTTCATTCTTTGGTATTGATGAGATTCATGCTGTCATTGTTTTGTTATTTAAAAAACATTGATAAAAACGTTAATATTCCTAATTAATTAATATTTGTTATATTACTGTTCAGGGTATTTGACAAGGCTGTGTGCTGTCACCAAATTTATTTAATATTTATAGTGATATTATTTTAAGATCTATAAAGGGCATGCCTGGAATAACAATTGGAGATCATAACATAAATAATCTAAGGTATGTTGGTCATACTGTCTTAATCTCTAAGAGTGAAAATGAGTTACAAGAAATGATGGACATTATAGTGAAAGAAAGAAAAATAAAGGACTTACTCTTAATAGCAAAAGGACAGAAGTAATGGTAACAACAAAGAAAAAAGACATCACCTCAGTGCAAAATGAACACAAGTGGAACAATATTAAAACAGGCAAATGAATTTAAATATTTTGGAACTTTTTTGGCCTCAGAATGAAGATGGACAAAAGAGGTGAGATGCAGAATGGCTCAGGCAAAAGCAGCTTTCCAAAAAATGAGGAAGATACTATGCAATCCATTTTTGACAATCATCATCATCATCATGTGCCATACCGGTTGGCATAGGTGATCATGTCCCACCATAATCTTCTATCTACAATGCATCGTATCAGTTCTGTTGTTGACTGTTTTCCATGCCATGACACCAAGCTATCCAGTATTTTCTCTCTCTGTCATCCGCGATCTCTCTTTCCTTCTATTTTTCCAGTTGCAACCAAGTATTCCAACTTTCCTCTTCTCATGATGTGCCCGAAAAATGTTGTTTCTTTCTGATATTTTGTAAGACATTTTTGACAATATAAACAAGAAAAAGAGTTCTTAAATGTCATGTAGAGCCAGTCTTAACATGTGGATGTGAATCATGGACAATAGGACAACAGACAAGAAAATCACTGGAGTCTGTAGAAATGTGGTTTTACAGAAGAATGTTGAGAATACCATGGATATCTAGGAAGAGTAATGAAAATGGTCTGAAAGAGGTCAAAGCAAAAAGAGAGATAATTTCCAATATTAGGAAGAAATAATCATTATTTTTTGGCCATTTAATGAGAAGAGAACAACTGGAATATATTGTAACAACTAGAAAAATTGAGGGGCGAAGAGATAGAGGGAAGCAAAGAGAAAAAATATCAGACAGCTTAAGAGAATGGCTTGGCAGAAGGTCAACAACAGAAATGATAAATAACTGTCGAGATCAAAAGTTGTGGAGAGACATGATCACCTACGTCAGCAGGCCCGGTACTTGATGATGATATTACTGTGCAATCCATTTTTGACAATCATCATCATCAAGTACTATGCCTGCTGCCGTAGGTGATTGTAGTTTTGACAATAGAAACAAGAAAAAGAGTTCTTAAATGTTATGTAGAGCCAGTCTTAACATATGGATGTGAATCATGGACAATAGAACAACAGACAAGAAAATAACTGAAGTGCTGTAGAAATAGTTTTACAGAATATTGTTGAGAATACCATGGGCAGCTAAGAAGAGAAATGAAAAAGCTCTGAAAGAAGCCAATTAGAATAGAGAGAGCTAAATTAAAAAAATTAGGAAGAAATAATCATCATTTTTTGGCCATGTATTGAGAAGGGAACAGCTGGAATATATTGTGACAACTGAAAAAATTGAGGGGCGAAGAGATAGATGGCAGCAAAGAGACAAGATACCAGACAGGTTAAGAGAATGGTTTGGCAGAAGGTCAACAACAGAAATGATAAATAACTGTCTAGATCAAAAGTTGTGAAGAGACATGATCACCTACACCAGCAGGCATGCTACTTGATGATATGATATTACTTTAAAAAAAATAGTTTCTACATAAAAAAATAATGAGGAAAGAGACTTTATAAACAAAAACCCCCCAAAAAAATGTAAAAATTAAAACATCTTTTAAGCAATTTTCTTAAACTCGTTTGACTTTTATTGCTAAATAATAATAAAATCAATCAGTTTTGTTCAGTTTATGTGGAACAATTTAAAGAACTAGATCTTTTATTTACTCGTAATTTTATTGCATCCAATTCACTTTTTGCTTTTCCCAGTTCACTTTTGGTCTTATCAAGCTCCTTGAGGTGAGATGACTGGATTTCCGTGTCACCGAACTTGAGCTCTGTCTCATCTGGGCCAAGGTCAGCCCTATCAAATCCTCTGGCTTGACATGTCTGCCTTAAATTCCTATTTTATGAACATAAAATCTTTGGATATAAAAAAATGGCGATGCAACAAGTACTACATATAGTGTAATATGAATATGATTTTACTCTCAGTTAGTTCCTTTTGGGCCGAAAACAGCATTTATGAAGGAAGTTATAGTAAAAGTAAAGAGCCTCATCACACCAAGTGGCGTATAGGGAATTTGGTATTAGTGACCATAATTTTTATAGACCTTCAGCATCATGATTTTTGGGATAATATGGTCAGTATTATGCATGCACTGCTTTACTTTCCCAGAAAAAATTCCCTATCTAGTATCCATTTATGGCTGGGTGAACCTGGAAGCCATTGATCAGGATTGAATCCGACCTCGTGTCCTTTGTAGTCCAGTTTATTAACCACTGAGTTATCATGGCTCCCGAGGAAGTTATAGCTCTCCACAATTGATGCTTTGCTGCTAGTTCTTGGTTGTTGTCTTTTTTTGTCCCTTCATTGAGCCTTCCTTAGTAACTGTTCTGCATAGTGATTCTCTGGGTCTAATTTGTTTTCTTTTAATTCTTCTAATCTAGATCTGATAAAACAGGGTATTAGGCAAGGTTGTGTGCTGTTACCAGATTTGTTTAATATTTATAGTGAGATTATTTTAAGATCCATAAGGGACAGGCCTAGAATAATAATTGGAGGTCCTAATATAAATAACCTCAGGTATGCTGATGATACGGGAGCTGCAATAGCTCAGTGGTTAGTGAACTGGACTACAAAGGACAAGGGGTAGGGTTCGATCCCAACCGACAGCTTCCGGGTTCACCCAGCCTTAAAATGGGTACCGGATTTTTTTCTGGGAAAGTAAAGCAGCACGGGCGTAATACCGACCACATTACCCCAAAAATCATGTGCTGAAGGTCTGTAAAATATAAGTTCACTAACACCATATTTCCCTATACGCCACTTGGAGTGGCAGGGGCACTTTATTTTTACTTTTTATGCTGATGATACAGTCTTAATCACTATGAGTGAAAAAAGGAAAAAACATCACCGCAATGCATAATAAAAATATGTGGAACAATATTTAAAACAAGTGAATGAATTTAAATATCTGGGAACCTTGTTAGCCTCAGATGGTAGATGTACAACAGAGGTGAGACGCAGAATGGCTCAGGCAAAAGCAACTTTCCAAAAAATGAGGAAGATACTATGCAATCCATTTTTGACAATTAGAAACAAGAACAAGAGTTTTTAAATGTTATGGTCATGTAATGAGAAGAGAACAGCTGGAATATATTGTTCCAACTGTTAAAATTGAGGGAAAAACAAGATAGAGGAGAGCAAAGAGATAAAATACCAGACAGCTTAAGAGAATGGCTTGGCAGAAGGTCAATAACAGAAATGATAAATAACTGTCAAGATTGAGAGCTGTGGAAAGACATGATCACCTACACCAGCAGGCATGGTACTTGATGATGATGATATCAGATTTATGATATCAGCTCATCTTAACACTTCCTACCATAGCCAGCATGCTCAATATAATTGAGGTACAAAGCAATCTTTGCATGAGAGACCGAGAAACAACCAGCTCATATCAAATAGGAATATATATCATCACAGTACACTAAAATCCACTTATAACAAGACCAATTATAATGAGAATCCTGATATAAAGTCATTCTTATAAATCCCTAATATTTTTCTTCATTAACCTATATTTTAAAGAAAATGTTTATAACATGTTACCCACACTGCAAATTGGTTATAACACTTTTTGTGAAATTTGAAGAGCCAAAAAAATACCGTTAATGATGTGTACTTTGCTTGTTGGTGTATAAATTGTGTAGTGTGGCCACATGAAGTTGGCTTAGCTAGAAAGGCCTACTGGCGCAGGGCAGTGTATGAGAGAAGTATGGTTTGGGGAATAGGTCAAAGCATACAGTGCAACTGGAGAGTGCAGTTGCAGAAGGACTGTTTTTTGGATAGACCAATGGCAAATATATTTTAGAGCAGTGATCTCTGCAATATGTGCTGCTTTGGCACGCAAGGTTTCTGTTTTTGAGATTATGGTTCTGCCCTATGTGCCGTCTTCGGTTCGAAAGGACAATAGATAGATAGAATGGCAAATAGGTTTTCATCATAAAGACTGAGTATTAGCAAACATAGAATTCTCTATTCATTTGTCCAAATGTATTCGCAAGTCATTAAAATTGTTTTCGTGAAGGCTTCCAGCACTGGCAAGAAATGCAAGTGCATATGACTTGAGACAAAAGTGAAGTTTGATAGAGGAAGTGGACAAACAGTTAAAATCAAAAGCAGAAATATGCAGGGAACATATATCAAGCAGATTCTTCTTGATGTTTTTATCCTTCCAGTGCCATTAGATGACACATAGGTCTTGTAGGGTCTCCTGAAAATTGTCTATATTCTGGGTGAGCTGTTTGATTAGAGAATGGGTCTATGCTTGTCAACCTTGCCTCTCTTGTGAGAGTTCTTTTCAGTGTTTCTCAAGGTCATCCTCTTTTCCTCTCACCTAATGTTTCCTATCTGAGGACTGCTTAGTAATTCTCTGGTCCGTTTTTCTAAATACATGTCTGACATATGTCCATCTTCTCATCATAATAGTATATGAGATAAATGGCACACTAGATAAATTTAAATTGGATGGAAAGAAATATGGTTACAACAATATTATTTTGATGGTACCGATGATCTTGTTATAACCAGACACTACATTATCACTATTACATACAGTAGAGATACTTTTGTTTACCTGTAAGCTACTAAGATCTGTTCATAGCTGTGGATAGCATTCTGCAGTCTTTTCTTGAAGGTTTGTGCTGCTTGACTCAGCTGGTCTTCTCGTTCACGGTGTGATTTCCGCAAGTCCCTCATCATACTATCACAGTAATCTCTCATCTTTTTGTCCTGCTGTTGTCCTGGCACACCACTGCCTTTGTCCACATATTCCTACAGATTAGATTAACACTAATCTTTAACTCAAAACTAGTGGTTTGAATCAATGCCATCAGTTAAGTTTTGTTTAAATTTTAGATATCTTTTAGCTCACATATTTTCACATAATATATGTTTTTATTTTTATATTCTTTTAGATATTTTAATTATATATTTTTAAATTTTATTTTGATAAAATTCATGCTTCATTAGCTATGTAGGACTAGTTTTATTTATTTACATATCTGTGTGAGTGTTGTTTATTCCTGCTGAAGGCCTATTTAGCCGAAACGTCGTTCAAATTTGTGCCTTTCATCAATTACATAAAGCTTTAACTATACCATTTTTTTTTCTATTAATTTTTTTCATTTCTCCTACATATATTTTTACCTTCTGATATGTAAGCACATCACTTTCTCTTATTTCATAATTTTATCTCTTGTCCCTCTTTTTATTTCTTCTCGACTTACCTGCTCGCTCAACCTTGATGTAGTAGAATTTATCTGTATCTCATTGTTTGTTGATGTTGTTCTTGTTTTCTGAAGAAGGTCGCATGTAGGCCGAAAAGTCAGTATTTTGTTGTGTTCCCTTTTTTCTAAATCTGTCACCACACATGTAGGAGTGTAAATTACACCCCACTACTGGCATTTATTTGTCTGTTCCCTATTTTATTTCTATAGTTTGTATTTTTATACCAATGAAGACTTTTGCCGAAACATTGTAGTTTATCTTGTCTTTCAATTAATTTAGCTGTTCTATACAATTTTATGTTTATTTATTTATTTGCTCTTTTTTTTACACTTTTATACACAGCTTCTCAAAAATTACAAAATATAATCACAGAGAAAATATCTGAATCATTTAAACTTGAAGATGATATCAGATCTTGCACTAACTAATTTGCACTGTGAAAATCAATTTTATGCATTAAGTGGAAAATCTTACCTACATATAAAAGTAATGCTTAACACATTTCGTACCATGAGCTGCAATTGTGATTTCGCAATCGGCGCACAGAGCCCCAAATTTGTGGCTTTTAATTTATCTAATAATATTTTAGTAAATATTTTCACTAAATCCTTGCAATTCTCTTATTATCCACTTTTCCAACTTTGTAAATAAATTATCCCAAAATAATGAAAGTTTTAGATCAATACTAATTATTTTATCGCTGTTATTTCAAATTTTTTTTTAAATTCAGAAAAACGACACGGTCACAGCATGTTAACTCTTTCCACATGTTTCGCCGCACTGTTCACCATGCCGATTTCAAAAGCATACGTTTTGCCGCATAGTGTGCCATGCTCAATTTGATTAGTGTGGACGCCATCAAACCATATTCTTTTTATATGTCTTGTATCATCTTGATATTGGTGAAATCTAATACCTTGTTCAATTATCTAAAAAATCATATATAATATGTTATGTGTGAGATAAATATAAATATGTAGATTGATTCTTAAAACCATTAAACATTTTTTCTCTGAAATCGTTTCCGTTGCGTCGATAAAAAGTTTCCATAAGGAAAGAGTTAAACCCTTGGTAGTGAATTTGTTAAAAAACTAAACACTGTCTGAAAAATTTTTTTCAATAATTTAAAATATATAAAAGCACTGAGAAGGGTAATTTCATCACATAATATGTTGTAGGAATATGAAGTGCTTTACAGTAACTTAAGTCTTAATAATGGAAGCTGAGAGGAGTGCATGCACTTCTTCACTTTTCAGTTATGCATGCTAGTACCCATTTTTTTATCGTTGGATAAATTTTGAGATGCTCATATAGGAAAAGGAAACGAAATATCATTGGATGATGAAACCAGCATACTCTGTGTTACTCCAACTCTCAACTCTAAGTACAGATATAATTTTATAACAGCCTTTCAATGTTCAAGGGAGCCGCGTTAGCTCAGTGGTTAGTGAACTGGACTACCACGGACAATGGGTAGGGTTCGAACCCAACCGACGGCTTCCGGGTTCACCAGCCTTGAATGGGTACCGGATTTTTTTCTGGGAAAGTAAAGCAGCACGGGCGTAATACTGACCACATTACCCCAAAAAGCATGTGCTGAAGGTCTGTAAAATATAGGGTCACTAACACCATATTTCCCTATACGCCACTTGGCGTGATGGGGGTACTTTACTTTTACTTTACTTACTTTCAATGTTCAACATTGATGGTGTGCTCTCAAATGCTTAAGCAGTATATATTTTTTTTAAAGACCTGCTGTTTTTGTTGATGCTCTGCTAGTTGTTCCTCTAGGTCAGCTCTGGTCCCTATTTGAGAGCTTGTATTGAGATTTTCTTGTGGTCTCTTCTCATCACATGACCAATATCTGGCCACCTTCTTCTCTTGATTACAGATGACTTTGCTGGATGCTTTGTCATTTCTCTTAATATATTTTTAGGCCTCAACGTTGTTTCCTTCCTAATTATTTCCCTTGTGTTCTCTTCTACAAGTAAACAAAGACAGTTTTTTTTAAAATTTAAATGAGTAAACAAAAAAATTAACATAAATGATTGTATAAATAGATATTGAGCAGTTTTCTGTAAATCTACTATATGATTTGAATGTGAGATTATATAAAAAAGATTATTTTTTTAATAAATAAAGTGATAACCTACACATTCTGACACTTGCCTGTTGGATATTGACTGGTGAGACCTTATTTTCATCATCATCATCATCATCATCATTGAGTGCCTTCTCCGCAATGAAGGTTGGCTACCATGGATCGCCATTCTACTCTGTTTCTTGCTTTGATGGTGCAGGCTGTCTTAAAATAATAGAATTTCTCTCCATGGCTTTCTTTGGAGTATTACGTGATGAGGTTCCAATCTCTTTCACGGTGGTCTGCCATATTCGTCTTTCGTGTTCTGAATATGCCTCCTGTGTACCACACACTTTGCTATTTTCGCCTTCTGGGCCGTTGATCATTTTTGATTCATCCGCCACATCCACCGGCACAGACTTTTTATATTCGGGTTGGACATACCCGGCAACGCCATTTTTTTGTCGAACCATGTGCTTGACTATTGAACCACGAACACACGACGCAAAGCAGAATAAATCATATTCCACTTAAATATCAGTAATCACAGTTTAGACCTTATTTTAAATACTTAAATTTTTTAAGTTAAATTAATAAATTCAGATGTAATGCTCATACTTATTTAATCTAAATTAATAAATTCACTTGAAATGCTCATACTTATTTAATCTAAATTAATAAATTCACTTGAAATGCTCATACTTATTTAATCTAAATTAATAAATTCTCTTGAAATGCTCATACTTATTTAATCTAATTTTTATAATTCACTTGAAGTGCTCATACTTATTTAATTTTAAATAATGAATTCACTTTAAATGCTCATACTTATTTAAGCTAGATTAGTAACTTCAATTTCACTTCTCATACCAATTTGAGCTAAGATAGGTAACATATTGAATCTGATGTAACCATAACAAATCAGTACTAGTAGAACCAAATAAAAGACAGATGTGCTCACAGCAATGTCTTCCACATATTTAACAAGTCTGGCCCTGAAATCCTCTCCTAAGTCCTTGACCTTGTGTTGTAATCTGTTGACCTGTGTATCCAAAGCTTCCTTTTCTCCTCTGAGAGTGATCAGTTTCTGAAAACATGAACCAAATGAAGCAGCAAGCCAGCATTCATACATTTTATAACTGTTATTAATACAATATTCTGTCTCCTTAACTGCAGCAAGTACAAGCTAGATGCAGCCAGATTCATCATCATCATGTGCCACATGTAGGCGATCATGTCTTTCTACAATTTTCTATCCACAGTGCATCATATCAGTTCTATTGTTGACTGTTTTCCATGCCATGAAACCAAGCTATCTAGTATCTTCCCTCTTTGTCTTGCACAATCTCTTTTTACTTTATTTTGCCAGTTGTAACCAAATACTCCAATTTTCATCTTATCACGATGTGCCTGAAAAATGTTGATTGTTTCTTTCTGTTTTTTAGGAGCTCCCTTTTTTGTGTTGGCCTATTTGTGAATGTCTTCATTGGTCTTTTTAGCTGACCAGAGGACTTTCAATATTCTTCTGAAAAATCTTCTCTCTGTGGCCTCTTATCATGTTTTCATTTGTTTGCTGTCCATAATTTGGTTCTATAAGTCAGAATTGGCTCTAGATAGCATTGATTAACTCTCATTCTCACATATATTGACATAGACTTGTTGCACAAGGCATTTTTCATGTAGCCTGATTAGCATTCATAATAAATAAATGTGAGGTCTCTTTTGCCATTGATTCTTATAGTGCAACATATTTTACAGAAACTTCGAGATCAAAAGAATCTTGGATGTTAGACAGATGTCACAACATTCAATACAAATATGAAATTAAAGTAAAATATTTTAATCATTCACATATTATAGGCTTTTAACCCAAAAATTATGGAACATATCTGTAAGTCACGTTTTAAAGAGACGATTGTAAAAATTACAATAATTAATTGTTACATTTGGAGTTCAGAAAATAGTATTTTCTTTGAACTTTTGCTATACAGCTGTGTGTTTACACAAGGAGAGACATGGGAATTGGAAGAGGTAATCATTTCCTGGCTTAGGTTTGATTTATGACCTGAAGACCTCCAGAAGTGTTACTCTGTCTATTCATATGTCTGTTGTCAGTCAAGCCCATATGTTCGCCTTCCTCTTAGCGATATTCCCAGACTGTCCCATGTTACAAAGGTTTGTTTGATGTCTTGCTGACAGCTGAAGAGATTTTCCTCATCAGAAAAAAAAAAAAGAATTTCTTCAAAAATGGCCAAATTTATAAAAAAAAACACAAACCCATTTTTATAGTAGCCTCGTACTTTTTACGAAGTGAAGTTGATGTTTGATCCATCAACAAAGGAAACAAATCCAACAATCAGAGTTCACTAGAATTAATAATTAGAAAGGTATAGGGAGAAAGGAAATGTCTGCCTGTGACAAACTGTCGAGTTCCAAAAAATTGTATTTTATCATTTTAAAATCCAGGGTTAAGCTAACTGTATATTCACCATAAATCTATATCTGTTATAAGTATACTTTTGCAAGCAAGTTAAATTGAGTTATTGAGTTATTTGCTGGTCATCATCATTGCACTCCGAACATGTCCATTGGTGCTCAGATCCCCTCCTCAGCAATTCCCACAGTGTCCAGCGACTGACGACGCCAGTTCTATGTTGGTTGATAAGTTTTCTTACACGGCCACCAAGTTAAATTATGTTAATTAAACTGTCTATATATTTTTTTTCTTCATTCACCAGCTTTTACCTATGACAAAGTCCCTAGAGACTCATCATCATCATCATCATGTACCCTGCCGATTGGCGTAGGCGATCATGTCCCTCCACAATCTTCTATCTACAGTGCATCGTATCAGTTCTGTTGTTGACTGTTTTCATGCCATGACACCAAGCTATCCAGTATTTTCTCTCTTTGTCGTCCGCGATCTCTCTTTCCTTTTATTTTGCCAGTTGTAACCAAGTATTCCAACTTTCCTCTTCTCATGATGTGTCCGAAAAATGTTGATTGCTTCTTTCTGATGTTTTTTAAGAGCTCCCTTTTTGTGTTGGCCTCTTAGAGAACTTCCTCATTGGTCTTTTTATCTGTCCAGGGAACTTTCAACATTCTTCTGAGAAATCCCATCTCTGTAGCCTATAATCGTCTTTTCATTTGTTTGTCTACTGTCCATGATTCGCTTCCATAGGTCAGAATTGGTTCTATATAGCACCGATGAACTCTCTTTCTCATTTTTATTGATATAGATTTGTTGCATAAGATATTTTTCATTTTCTGAAATGCTATTTTGGCCTGAGCTATTCTGCTTTTTATTTCTGTGGTACATCTCCCATCTGATGTTATTATTGTGCCCAAGTATTTGAAACATTGTACTTGTTTCAGGTTTGTCTCGTTTATTTTTATGCTGCATGATGGTGATGATTGTTTCTTCGATATAACCATTACTTCTGTTTTCTTACTATTCAGACTGAGACCTTTCTTGTTGCTTTCTTCCACTATTATGTCTATCATCTCTTGTAGTTCGTTCTCCATCTCTGCTATTAAGACTGTGTCATCCGCATATCGCAAATTATTTATGTTGTGAAACTAGAGACTAGGAACTGAATTTTGCGTGTTAATCCATTTTTTCCTGGCAGCCGTGTGCACAGGGGTCCCTCACCCTGTCTATATGAAACATAGGTATCTGTCTATCACTGCAAGTGACAATACATGAGCCCTACAATGTATGTACGGAATAGTCCTTCTGATTTATCTGGCATCCTTTTGTGAGCCCTTCCTGATTTATCTGATATCCTTTTGTGAGCCCTTCCTGATTTATCTGATATCCTTTTGTGAGCCCTTCCTGATTTATCTGATATCCTTTTGTGAGCCCTTCCTGATTTATCTGATATCCTTTTGTGAACCCTGGAGATACTTCCTGAAAGGTTAATCCCTCCACACAAAATCAGACCGTTCAGATTTGTTGACAGTGTTTGTGGATATATCAGTCATTAAAACAAATGGTTTCCCCTAAATTTCAGCAAAAAACTGTTCATCAAGTACCTCTCCCATGTAACATTTCACAAGCTGTGTCTTTACTACAATATGAAGCTCATTCACTCTGTTTCTGAAGCCAGTCACTTCAACTCTTAACACACGGTCCCATTACAATTCTCACAATGAGTTCATATTTCGTTATGTGAGCTACCTCCACGTTAAGTGGGAAATATAAATTCATCATCAAAATACAAAGGCATACCTGTCTTTTTCCATATCAGCTTGCATTGCTAATATCTCTCTGTCTGCGATCAGGACTCTATCAAAGAAGGACTCCAGACTCTCACACAAAGACAGCTGTCTGTTTAAGCCTGTTAGAACCACTCCGCTTTAATACCCGTTAAAACGTTGCACTGTGTTCTGTGCCACTGTCCCAGTGCATCCGATTTCAGCCAGCATTTTGTTCAGGTTTGCTTTCCTTAGCCTTTGATTGTCCCCAATCTTGCTGCAAGGCAGCAGATGATCTTTTCTGTAGGGGGATTCTGCCCTTAGATGGTCGGCCCTCCCAGGTTTACGAGCACCATCTGCCTGAGTCACTAGAGGTGACTAACCTAGACATGCGACTTGGAATATGAGGAAACTGCAACAAGGAACACTTTTCATGCATAGCCTTCAATTGTTCCCGCTGCCTATCCCCATATACCGGTAATTCACGTCCTCTTGAAAATGATGATCGTCGTAGCACTTGATGATGTTAGGCCATCGTTGTTGACTCCAATTCCGAACATATAGACACATAGTTAGTCATCAAATTATTCCTATCGCACATCAAACAGCAGACCGTAAGATTAGCGGACTGCCGGTCTAGGGAACCATTATGATGACGTAGCACACAACAATGTCCAACACACAATCTCGCCCCCTTTAGATTTCTGATTACTCTAGTGTAAGCAGCCTACGACGAACAAAGAACGAAGCAAATTCCCCAAAGAGACAAAACTGCAGCTGACGAAGTAGTTTACATTAATGAGTAACATGGAAATAACTTGCGTCAAGGAATTCCAACAACGGTCATGAACAGCACCAATGTGACATAAAACGCAGATCAAGTCTAGACGGTGGAAGGTCTCATTCACAACACTTGATTTGTCAAAAACGGACTGTTGTCGGCCTACGACCTTGCTTTAGCGGCACAGATGTATTAAGTATGTCATCATTTTGACTTTAACGCAGAAAAGTGCAATGGAGAAGCGATATTAATCAGACCCTGGATGCACTTTCTGCAGCAATCGAGAGGACGTAGACTAGATCCGCCATCTTGGAGACGGAAACACATCTAATGAATCTGATATAAGATAGAGTGAATAAGTCTGTTTTCATGCTATATACAGAGATTATCTTTCTTGATTGCATTTTTATGACATTCTGAGGAAACATGTTTTTTTCTTAATTTCCCAGTAGATCCTGTTGCTTTCTTATAATTAATGAAAGGTACATTAATAAAGAGGGAGCCGCAATAGCTCAGTGGTTAGTGAGCTGGACTACAAAGGACAAGAGGTCAGGTTCGATCCTGACTGCTTCCATGTTCACCTAGCCTTAAATGGGTACCAGTTTTTTTCTACGGAAGTAAAGTGGCACAGGCATAATATAAACCACATTACACCAAAAATCATGTGCCAAAGGTGTATAAAAATTATGGCCACTAGCACCATATTCCCTATTTGCCACTTGGCGTAAAGGGGCTCTTTACTTTTTACATTAATAAAGACACCTTCAATTTTCTGAAGTATATTTGCATCATTCAGATAGTATCTAGAACAAACATGACAAAAAGCACCACCTCGATCTTCATCTTTAACACGCCACTTGTATTTATCTGTCCAAGAATCAATAAAATTATACATAGACTTATAGCTGGCTTCTCTCGGAGTATGGCCAGATACACTAGCAGTTGGTATGGGCAAGATTGTCAAAAAATGTTGCTATTGTAGTTGTCTGAATAAGAGAACTGCTACCATGTTTGGTGGCTTTTCCACAGAAATTACATTCAAGTGGCATGATCAGTGCAAGTATCAGGCTTCAACCTGTTCTAGAAGTTGTAAAGTATGACAAAAAAGTGCACTTACCACTCATTATGGAAGTCTGGTATCTCAATTCTCAATTATTAGTTTGTTTTCTAATAAAACTAAACAACAACCCTAACCACAAGGAAGGAAAACTGTCTTGGTTCGAAAATACATTTGTTTCTGATCTGTACAAACAACTCTATCTCATTGAGGGAGCGGATTATATATATATATATATATATATATATATATATATATATATATATATATATATATATATATATATATATATATCCTAAAAGTAGTTGAAATTAAATTATGTGGCACAATGGATATAACAACACAGTAGAGATCTGAGCACTTATGGACTGGTTCTATGAGCAGTGAGGATGACCTGTCAACTTAAAATGGAAACTAATCTAAAGATTCACAATTTTGAATCAACAATTATACGCCAGACTTTATTCCTGGAAAAGGCTACACATTCAGTGCCAGAGCCCTGATTTGAAAATCTCAGTTCCATATTTTTCGTCACTAAAAACTGCCTATAATATTAATTTTTTTCATGTTCATTGATATAATTCTCATAATCTCACAACAATAGATATTACTGTTATATATCAAGTAATATCAATTTAATTATTAGATTTTTATAATTTTCCACCAGGGCTGGGGGATATTTTATAAATTCCATGGGAGTAATGCTCTCTTCTCCCCCCACCCCCACCCTAAACATCACAACATTACTACATGTGCCTTTTTTAATAATAGCAACGATAATAAAAATAGATTCTAGTTAACTATAAATTTTGTGAGAAAATAAAATAAAATTGCCTGAGAAGAAATTATAAATAAATAATTAGTTAAGTCTCATTTCAGCTGGACTACTAACAGCATTTAGCTCTGAGACATTCTGTTGCCTCTCTCTAGCCAGAGTTCTGACATCTGCAAGCTCTTTCATTAGATTATTCCTGAAAATAACCACACACAAAATTTCATTAATTACCATTACAAACTAAGAGAATGATTTTAAAATATTATAGATGTAAGATAGAGTGAATTTTTGATTCACAAAAAATGAACATAAAACCAATTTCAACAACAACAACAACAACAAAATTATAGTAGTTATTATGACTAAACAATATTGCTTTAACCACAGTTTCATTATGCAACTTAATAAGTAGTCAACATAACATTTCTTGTAAAAGTCCACAATGAGAATATGATTAATATGTATATATGAATGTGTTTTGATGTTATCTTTCATTGTGTGTCATATGATATTTTTTTATAATCAAAGTCACTTTGTTACTTATTTAATTTTCAAATGCTTCTATTTCTTAAAGTGCAATCTAGGAAAAGAGGAAGACGTAAAGAGACACTAGAAAGAACACTTATAAGAGAAGCAATTGGCAGGCACAGACTTATTAAATAAGATCAAATGTTTCGCCCAGAATAGAAATGAATGGTGAAAGACACTACAAGCTCTATGCGACGTCTAAGAGTGCGGGAAGGATCAATACACCAATTAGTGTTTGCGAGAATTTCTTCTCTTCTTCGTCTGCATACACCTCTAAACATCAACAGCTCTAGCTGGTATCTGATTTATGTACTCAAGAAAAATTTCTGCAACACACAGAGCAAGGTGTTTAATATTTGGTAGTAAATTTCATACTGTATAAGACAGCAGACAGTTAAAAGAGGTAGAGACATTTTTTAATCAAACCTAGTGGAAAATAACAATTCACGCCAAAAAAAAAAAATGATCTTTATGACACAGTACCATTACTGGTGTATGTCAGAGGGCTCACATTAGAACCAGAGGGATAAAGGCTGTTTTGTCAAAGCAGTCACCATGACGACGTGTGAGATTTAGGATTTTTATTTCACTGCGGATAGAAAAAATCCTTTCAGTCTACTGCGGATTTCGAACACCAAACACAGGTTTTTCAGCCAGCGAAACAGTGGTTTTTGCTACATGGCCATGCACACCAACAATTCACAAGCTGCAGAAATAGACTCACAATGCAACAAAGCTTGTCAAATCATTGGACAGATATTACTACCACTGTCCAAGAAAGAAATAAACCCTAGAGACAAATGGGGCAGTCTACAACACAATCTTCATCCCAATGTTATGTTACCAATGCCAGTCCTGGACACTAGACTCAAGAATAGTAAGACAAATAATCACTGAAGTAGTATTTGTTCCACACATGACAGGCCCTGATAGATAAGATCAAAAGTAAAAAATTAAGGAAAAAGCTACAAAATAATTTTAACTCTAAATACATAAAGAAACACTGTTTAAAATTGTTTAACCATGTGATATGACAGAAAGATCATAATACAACATAATGAGCTTTCAAAAAACACTATCAGATTACCAGATTCAAGGATTGTCCAAGAAAAAGATGGATTGATGGAATATTAGAAACACTATGAAAAATAACAGTTGCAGATGCCACCAGACATGCAAAAGACGACAAACTACAAGTACATATATTTTCCCTTGATTTTGAAAGACAAATGAGGGAAGAAAGAAGAAGAATTTTTACTTTTTTTTGTTGAAGTTACAAATGTATAAAAAAAAAAAGTAAAGTACCCCTGTCATGCCAAGTGGCGTATAGGGAATATGGTATTAGTGACCATAAATTTTTTACAGACCTTCGGCACATGATTTTTGGGGTAATGTGGTCGGTATTATGCCCGTGCCACTTTACTTTCCCAGAAAAAAATCCAGTACCCATTAAAGGCTGGGTGAACCAGAAGCCGTCGGTTGGGATCGAACCCTACCTCTTGTTCTTTGTAGACTAAGTTCACTAACTGTTCACTAAGTTCACTAAGACTGTAGTTCACTAACCACTGAGATATCACGGCTTCCATTACAAATGTATATTGCAATAATATTTTTACTTTATATTTTTATAACAAATCATAACAATATTAATAATTAAACAATAAGCAATTAATTAATTTCTTAATTAATCTTTTTTAAATACAAGACAACAAACTTATAAAGTCAGACTACAGAACTCACATTCGACCTTCATATTTCTTGTTCTCATCTCCATATTCGTGCTTCAAACGATTAATCTCAGAATCAAATTTCCTCTGACTAGCAAAGAGCTGCAGAAAGAGTTTAAAACTTGTGATGTCTTTCTTTATTTTCATAAATTAATACAAATGAACATAAAACCAATGCAATTTCAACAAATCTCTTTGAAATGATGAAGATGCTGTACCACATCACTCTTGTGGGGCTAGATATGAATTGACCAGTCTTTCCAAGCAAGAAGTTATTGTTATAAGTAAAAGAAAGTAGTAAAAGAAAGTAAAGAGCCCCGTCACGCCAAGTGGCATTTAGGGAATATGGTGTTAGTGACCATAATTTTTATAGACCTTTGGCACATGATTTTTGGGGTAACGTGACTAGTATTGCACCTGTGCCGCTTTACTTTCTCAGGAAAAAATCTGGTGCACATTTAAGACTGCATGAACCCAGAAGCTGCCAATCAGGATCGAACCCGACCTCTTGTCCTTAGTAGTCCAGTTCACTAACCACTGAGCTAGGTTATAGTTAAGTTATTCCAAGGCCCTGGTATCACTGCCAATGAATGAAAATCCATCATTCCTCAATCACCAATGTCAGTGGAATCATCCAAATTAACATATCTCATTGAAGTATCTAAACAAATAAAGCTAATTGCAGTCCCCATCATAGCAGACACAGCACATGTCAAAAGACATAAGGCTTATCTGCACTGAAAGTGAATGCAGCCGAACTGTCCTTCGTCATACAATATCTTCATCATAAGCAATCTGAATATCGAAACAGAATCTAGATAAAAAACTGCTCAATGTATCCACAGAGCAGTAAATTCAGTAGCTCCGGCAGCAAGCCAAACTTGGAAAATAAGGAAACTGCAACAAGAGACATTTTTCAGACAGAGCTTCAATGGTTCTTGTCGCCTATCAGCCATATTGACCAGAAGTCCAAGCAAGAATGTGTCAAAGATTGTTACCCAATGAATGTCAAGGTGGGAGATGCCAGATGGACTTCTACTCAGAAATCCAAAGAAAACTTGTCATCCAACACAACACTAGCATCGTTAGTCATTACACATTGTGGGATATATTTTGGAGGAGATCTGAGCACTTTTAGATCTGTCCAACATGCAATGAAGATGACCTGTCAACTAAACAAAACTAAACCCAATGAAATGCTACGCAGAAGTCAGATACAAAAGGTCAATAGGCATAAATACACAACTTGTAAATCAAGGCACTACACAACTTATACCAATTATATCTTTTGCAAAGGAAGAATGACCTAAGGTAAGCACACTACAGGTCCAATGTAAAGGGGTTAAAAATTTGATGACACTTGATGGATAATAACATAGAGAGTTGTTTATTTATTTCTGTCCTATGTGCCCAAGGGGAATTAACTAAAGAAGGATGAGTAAGAGAAGCAACTACCAGGCAAATATTAAGAAAAAAAAAATGTGTCTTTAACATTGATTTACTAAATATTTATACTTAGATGTATTTATTCCTTCATTTCCTCTTTTTTTCCACTCTCCAACCAACTTTATTCCTACATTTTATTCATGAACTCAATTTAGGAAAGTTTTCTTGAGATCTTATTTTATTTTTCTAATACTTCAATTAATAGAAAAGAATGTAAAATGAAATAATATGATAATACATTCTAACAATAATAATAATTTGTAAAAAAACATATCTACTCTCTCTTCCACTTGTTCTCTGTCTTTCTGAGATCCCAAAATTTGGTCAGGCTGAAATGCAGAAACAAATAATAAATTAAATTTGAAGTTTGTAGATTGTCAGAAGCAATATAATAAACAATACTTCTATGATGATCATTTCTCTTTGTTTATCTTTAAAAAAAGCAATCTTCATGACATTCTCCACTTTCGCTGTGGTCTGATGGGCAGGGTATTTCTATGAGGAATGAAGAATAAATAACAAATGCATGAGCCAGGAAAGTCAAACATGAAGTATAGATTAGAGTTGTTTCCCCTTCAATGGAATTTCATGGGACCAGCAAATCAATCCACATCCATATTGCTGGTAAAGGTTTCTACAATCCACATCCATATTGCTGGTAAAGGTTTCTACAATCCACTTAACCACCTGATCAGTTCACGCAAATTAAGTGATAAGTGGTAAACAATAAATGTTGAAACAGTAACAGCAAAAATATTGACACACAATACATGAATTATTTCACGGCCAAATTTGTTATTTACCACAATGTTATTGAAGCCACACTGAATATGGTGAACTATTCTGCTTTTTAGAATTTAACTATTCTGCAATAGAGTATAGTTTTTTTAAATCAGATGAAATGGTTTAAATCAGATGGAAGACGCACCACAGAAATAAAAAGCAGAATAGCTCAGGCCAAAATAGCATTTCAGAAAATGAAAAATATCTTATGCAACAAATCTATGTCAATAGAAATGAGAAAGAGAGTTCATCAGTGCTATGTAGAACCAATTCTGACCTATGGAAGCAAATCATGGACAGTAGACAAACAAATGAAAAGACGATTAGAGGCCACAGAGATGGGATTTCTCAGAAGAATGTTGAAAGTTCTCTGGACAGCTAAAAAGACCAATGAGGAAGTTCTCAAAGAGGCCAACACAAAAAGGCAGCTCCTAAAAAACATCAGAAAGAAACAATCAACATTTTTCGTGCACATCATGAGAAGAGGAAAGTTGGAATACTTGGTTACAACTGGCAAAATAAAAAGAAAGAGAGATTGCAGACGACAAAGAGAGAAAATACTGAATAGCTTGGTGTCATGGCACAGAATACAGTCAACAACAGAACTGATACGATGCACTGTAGATAGAAGATTATGGAAGGACTTGATGGCCTACGCCAACCGGTATGGCACATGATGATGATGAAAATGGTTTGGCACGTAATAAGGCAGAAAGATCAAAACACAAAACACAGAAAACTTTCTAGCTGTGCCCATCTTAAGGTGCCCTTACGTAGACAAAGGTGACCTTATGTAGACAAAGGTGACCTTACATAGACAAAGGTGACCTTACACAAATTGTGAGTAACAGAAGAAAATAAATAGTAGCAGGAGCTAACCTTTATCTTTCCAGAGGTGTTCTGATTGACTAAAGCTCTGATTCTTGCGATCTCAGCATTGGGATCATCCATGGTATTTGGGTCTCCATTTGTGAGAATAAGAACTTGTCTCATCAGGGCAGCCTTGTTGTTGACCAGGTTCAGCAGCTCTATAGCCAAGTTCTCGTTTCTGCTGCACTATTTAAAACAACAAAATAAGTTTAACTTTATCTTGTTAATTTTAATGAATCTTTTCCTCTTCTTCTTTTCTTTCTCATTTGCTTTTCAGCGTAACAGGGATATATATATTTTTTTTTTGCATTCACCAGCTTTCACCTCTAGAAAAGTCTCTAAAGACTACAAACTTAATTTTGCGTGTTTAATCCATTTTTCTCTGGCAGCCGCGTGCACAGGGGTTCCTTGCTGCACAGGCAGATAACTCTGTCTTTGGCGGTACTAATATTTTTTTTTCATTCTATGAGTATTTGACGTTTCAAGCCAGGCCTCGCTGCTGAGACCAGGCGTGGTTGCCATAGAGAGAAATCACAAATAAAAATCTCAACTGGTGCAGCCAGGATTTGAACTCACAACCTCTCTGTCTCTAGACCAGCCTCTTGTCTCGAGATATACTAGTTCCTATGTTGGAGGAGATATAATTTGCTGTCTTTTGCTCCTGTTTGGTTCTCCCACTGTTATTTTTCCTGGTGTTTCTAATATTTAATTAATCCATCTTTTTTTTGTGGTCGGCTCTTGTGTCTGGTGTTCTCGCAATGATTATTGATGGCTTATTGTGTTGTATTTTGATCTAAATTTTAAATGAATGAGAATCTCAAGATTGTAGTATCAATATTCAGTGTTTAACTATGAATGCCTTACCACATTCTCTTTTTACTTGCATTCCAAAAGTCTCATTTATTAACATGTAATTTTCCTTTTTTGATTTTAACACATTTATATAATTCTTATAAACTGTGAGTCTATACTATGATGTGGAAATTAATTTGGTACAAGTATTTTTTATGCCAATGTAATAGACAAATTTGTATAAATTTATATATAATTTTATGAAATGGAGCATTAATTTTTTTAAGAAATAATAATTAAATGTTATGAGAAATGTAAAGAATATATGTCTATATGTTATTTGTGAATGTCCCATGACATATAATGTCACAGAGGAGTAAAACATTTATCTTCGTCATACTACATCACAGTATTTAGATATGAGGAGTCGAATGACAGTTCTCACTGCACTTAGATTCACAAGCTCAGCAATCCAGTTTTTAACTTCTTTATTTAGAAATAAGCACAAATATGTGATATAATTTTCAACTCCAATGTTAAGTTAGTCCTATTATATGGTTGTGAAACATGGAGAACAACAAAAATGACAATCATGAAAATACTTACCTTCATCAAGATGCTTGCACAAAATAAAAGGATGGAAATGGCAGGACAAAAATCACTAACATAGAATTATTGAAAAGCACCAGTCAAATCCCAGTGGATAAAGAGATACAGCGAAACAATGGTGCTGGATAGGACACACACTGTGGAAGCTAGTTGAGAATATTACACAGCAGATCCTTTTTTGGAATCACCAAGGGAAAAAACAAAAGTGGAAGACCAAAATATTCTTGGAGAAGACAGATGGAAGCAGAGATGATGATGATAAAGAAAACATGGAATAGTCTTGAAAGAATGAGTGGCAAGAAACAGAACAGCTTATAAAGTGTGTGTTGAAGACTTATGCTCCACAGGGAGTTGAACGAGTTTTTTGAAGACCTATGCTCCCCAGAGAGTTTAAAGTGTTTGTTGAAGACATATGCTCTCATTTCAGAAAATGAAAAATATCTTATGCAACAAATCTATGTCAATAGAAATGAGAAAGAGAGTTCATCGATGCTATATAGAACCAATTCTGACTTATGGAAGAGAATCATGGACAGAGACAAACAAATGAAAAGAGGATTAGAGGCCACAGAGATGGGATTTCTTAGAAGAATGTTGAAAGTTCCCTGGACAGCTAAAGAGACCAATGAGGAAGTTCTCAAAGAGGCCAACACAAAAAGGTAGCTCCTAAAATACATCAGAAAAAAACAATAAACATTTTTCGGGCACATCATAAGAAGAGGAAAGTTGGAATACTTGGTTACAACTGGCAAAATAAAGGGAAAGAGAGATCGCGGGCGACAAAGAGAGAAAATACTGGATAGCTTGGTGTCATGGCATGGAAAGCAGTCAACAACAGAACTGATACGATGCACTGTAGATAGAAGATTGTGGAGGGACATGATCGCCTATGCCAACCGGTATGGTACATGATGACGATGACATTTAAATCACTAAAAATACAATACCTCTTTCTTGTGCTCATTTGTCAAAGCCAAGTAATTAGTTTTCAGTACAACATATTCATCAGCTAAATCCTTCCTGTCTGCTTCCATCTCTGCCAGTCGCTCTTTGGATGTTTTGGATTGTCTGATGTATCTGTCTCGTTCATTCTGAGCTTCTATTAGTTGATTCTCTAACATTATGATCTGTGGTAATGTTAAAAACAATGACAGCAACAAAACTTATAGGAGAAATTAAAGAAAGGGAAATGAACAAAAAACAAAAATTAACAGTTAGTTAGTTGTCATATTATATTCTATAAACTTCCAGTCAATATGGCGGATAGGTGGCAGGAACCGTTAAAGAGTATACAAAAAACAAAAATTAACAGTTAGTTAGTTGTCATATTATATTCTATAAACTTCCAGTCAACATGGTAGATAGGCAGCAGGAACCGTTAAAGACTGTGTCTAAAAATGTTCCTTGTTGCAGTTTCCTCATATTACAAGTCCAGCTTGCTGCCTGAGTAGCTGAGTTAAGTGCTCTCTGCAAACCATGAGCTGTTCCTTTCATCCATTTTGATTGTATTTCAATATTGCAATTGAATAAATGATGATATCGTATGACAGGGAACAGATCGCTGCGTTCACTTTCTGTGCGATTCTCCTTATGTCTTTTGATGTGTGCTGAGACTGCTATGATGGGGACTGCAGCTACGTTTCTTTGTTTTGGAGATGAGATATTAATTCGGATGATTTCACTGGCACAGATGGTAGAGCAATTATGAATTTTAATCCATTTGCAGTGATACAGGGTTCTTCTATAACCATATTATATCCATCACACATAAAACAACTGTCCATAAGTGCTGAGATCATCTCATCAGCAAATCCTGCAGTGTGAAACAATGAACTGGTTCATAAGCCTATTCCCTCATGCTCCTAGTAATCCTCCTGAATTTAGGCAACATTCCTCTTGACCAACATGAAGATTCGGGAGTCATTCACACCAGAGAAGCAGATTCATGTACAGCATCATAATCTTTATCATCTTACCCTTCATTCTGAGCATATGACAGGGTTAGGAATATACTATCATCCATCATGATGATGTAGCACACACAACATTGTCAACAGTGGATGTACCCACAATGCTGGATTCACTCTAAAGAATGCAGCCAGGATGCATTAAAACTGTAGCATCAACATAGAATCCTTAATGTAGAGCCTTCAGTTGACTTGGCATACAATCTATATTAAGGAGCTGAAAGTAATCAGCACCAAACAAATCCAACGATGGTAATTGAACAGCTCTCAATGTCCAGACATAAAATACATATCAACTTCACAATGGAGGAAGGTCATATTCACAGCACCTGATTCACTAAAATGGGCTGTTGCCAGATGCATGATGTAATCTGTAGTAGGCGCATATCTGTTTAGTAGAACCTATGGTTGACTTTAATATTGTGATCTGCATTACACAGCTGAAATATATCAGGCTCCAAATGCAAATCCTGCAGCGGTCAATGGAACACAAAATCAATTCCACCAACTTGGAACCAAAAGAAAATTAACAACAAATGGCTCAAACATATGAAAAAATGTGAAATTAGTTGAAACTTACTGTGGTTATACTCTACTGATTACACTTTTAAAAAACCCTACAAATTGTACATTAAACAAAAAAACATAGTTTATATGTAAATCAAAAAGCAAAAAATATGGACTAGAAATGAATATCAAAAAGACTAAAACTATGATCATAAACATAGAAAATTCTCAAGACCTACAATTAAATATCACAGTTGAGGGAATACATCTGGAGACAGTCCAGAGCTACAACTACCTGGGACATACTATAACCAATGATGGAAAATGCAAAATTGAAATAAACAAAAGAATAGGTATGGCAAAAAGTAATTTTAATGCCATGAAAAATATACTAACAACAAAACAAATATCAACAGGGCTGAAACTAAGAATGGCAAAATGTTACATCTTCTCAATATTCCTGTATGGTGCAGAAACATGGACATTAGACAAGAAAACAGAACAGAAAATTGAAGCCTTTGAAATGTGGATTTATAGAAGAATAGGTAGAATTGGATGGAAACAAAAGATAACAAACGATGAAATTTTAAAACAACTGAAAATAAAAAGAGAACTACTAAATACAATTAAGACAAGACAAATGAAATTTTTGGGGCATGTTAAAAGACACAACAGCCTAATAAAAGTAATATTGGAAGGGAAAACACAAGGTAAAAGAGGCAGAGGCAGACCAAGACTAACATGGACGAGTAACATCAAAAGATGGACAAGTCAATCTATGACAGCCTGCACCATCAAAGCAAGAAACAGAGTAGAATGGCGATCCATGGTAGCCAACCTTCGTTGCGGAGAAGGCACTCGATGATGGTGATGATGATATGTAAATCAACATTATTATTTTTGTAAAACATTTTGTTTCATTCCTTGCTCTGCTGGTGTTGTTTTTATTGATATGTATCTGTGTCAAATTAATAGGAACAACACAATGTCAATAAACACTACATGGTTATGGTTAGTCAAAGACCCCGGTATCACTGCAAACGAATTAAAATCCATAATTGCACAACCGCCCATGCCAGTGGAATCATCTGAATTAAAACTCATCTCATTGAAGGATCCAAACAAAGAAAGGCAGCTGCAGTTCCCAATCATAGCAGCTATAGCACATGCTAAAAGACATAAGGCCAAGCGGCACTGAAAGTAAACACAGCTGAACTGTCCTTCATCATACAATATCATCATTCATCATAAGAAATCGAAATATTGAAACATGATCCAGATGAAAAACACAGCTGTGTGCACAGAGCACTAAACTCAGTAGAAGGTTCACTACCCAGCTGGTAGTTGACCAGAAATGTTTAATTGTTGTCACCTTCAGCATGCAACTCTATAGAAAAGGAAACATTCCTTGATCTTTTGCAAAGCATGATCTGGTTCCTACTTTTCCTGATGACTATAGGGGTCAAAGGCGTTTTAACAAACCCCTGGAGCTGCCTGTGGCATTCGAACCCAGGCTAACAGTCAATAGTGACTGTTTTCACGACTACACCATGACAGATTCATAACCAGGCAATGAACAAATATTCAAACTATCTACACAAGGTGTTTGTTGATGTTATTTTAGTAGTCTAGGGAAATGTTTCTCAGTTCTGAAATAAAATTTGAATATAATTCTGGTATAGTACATTAAATATGATTATGAGAGACGCTGTAACTTAAAATTTTACAATATTTGTGGTTAAAATATCATTATTTTAGACAGAAAAGGTCAAATTTGTCAAACTTTGAAATATTTATTTTCATAAGTGCTATTGGAATAAAATATCAATAGAATAAAAATTAACTGTTAATCAAATCCCTTACTACAAAACATAACACATTATTCTACAATACACACTTCCAGCATTAATTATACTGGGGGAGGTGATGTGGAGGGGATCTCAACACTGTGGAGTTGAAAACTAAACAAAGTATTTCCCAGCTTTTCTGGACCTTTATCTCACCTTGTTTGTCAGTTCAAAGTTCGTGGCCTCTGCTTCCTCTTTAATTTTGTTATTTTCAATTTGCATCTCAACCAGAGACTGGGACACCTACAAGGTTTCACATAAACACATGAAGTTGAATTAAAACAATTTAATACAATGAACTATTTTAAAAAATGAGAGATATATATATATATATATACTGTCATCATCATCAGGTTGCATATCCTTTGTAGATCGTTGCATTCACCACAGCCCATCTTAAAGAATCTCTATCTCTAGCCAAATCTCTCCCTCTCTCTCTCTCTCTCTCTCTCTCTCTCTCTATATATATATATATATATATATATATATATATATATATATATATATATATATATATATATATATAAATATAAAACACAGTTTGTTTTGCTACTTGCATTTTTATCTTAAATATTTTCATTCATTCTGTAATTTTCCAAGTGGCAAGGCACTCTTTTCCAGCTGAAGAAAGGTGCACTATTTTCAGAGTAGAAACACAAGCATTCCACACAGCCATGCATACTCTCAACAATCAAGAAGTCCTAACTCAAAAAATTGTCATCCTCAATGATACGGGGTCAATCCTTCAAGCCATATCAAACCTGAAACAGGAGAGATTCACCCAGGGTTAAAAGAATAACATATGTTTGCTCACTGAATAAACTGAACTTGCCCTGCAGTGTTTTGAAATAATTACATTAAGTAATAAAGGTAGCTTGCCATTTCTTTCCTTCTTGGCAGTGACAGTACTAGTCAGAGATCACAGCCGTTGTCTCTATACATGAGATCCTCTCTCTGGCATCACGGAGTAGAGACCATAACCGGCAGTAACCAATTCTTACCCATGGAAGCGAATCATGGACAGTAGACAAACAAATGAAAAGATGATTAGAGACCACAGAAATGAGAATTCTCAAAAGAATGTTGAAAGTTCCCTAGACAGCTAAAAAGACCAATGAGGAAAAACATCTGTAAGAGATAATCAACATTTTTTGAGCACATCAAGTGAAGAGGAAAGTTGGAATACTTGGTTACAACTGCCAAAATAAAAGGAAAGAGAGATTATGGGCGATAAACAGAGAAAATACTGCATAGCTTGGTGTCATTGCATGGAAAACAGTCAACAACAGAACTGATATGATGTACTGTAGATAGAAGATTGTGGAAGGACATGATCGCCTATGCCAACTGGTATGGCATATGATGATGACAATGATGAGTCCTGCAGTGGATACTAGCACACAGTGGCATTCATGGAAATGAGAAAGGAGACAAAAGCCTTCAAGGAAGTAAAAACACTCCTGGAACAAGATAGGAAAACATAATGGAGAGAACTATATGAAAAGTATGAGCCAGAACATGACAGCTTAACTCTAGATTACCAAATCAAAACACAAATTCCACAAAATTGGACATTTTGCTGCAATATGTTTCTCCTTTGCTATTATTCATGGGAAAGTATGTAACAGATCCTGCATAATTATGCCTTGAAGGTACATAGACTTACATCTGTTGTCTCAATTTTGTTTATGTGGTATAAGTGGCAAATAACTATCTTGGTAAAGAGAAACCTACTGCACTATGTTTTTGCACTTGGTCCAATCACCCATCCTGGCTACTCTCTTATTTGGGACTACTTTCCTAATATTTTGGTTTTTCTTGACCTTCCTGCAAGGCAGCAGAGTGTTGACAGACAGAGTTGTTTGTCCTAGGACAGCAGCTTCACAAGACTAACCAATCTCTCTTAGAACAGCAGCTTTACAAGACTAATCAGTCTTTCATAGGACAGCAGTTTTACAAGACCAGACAGTCTTTCTTAGGACAGCAGTTTTACAAGACCAGCCAGTCTTTCATAGGACAGCAGTTTTACAAGACTAATCAGTCTTTCTTAGGACAACAGTCTTACAAGACTAATCAGTCTTTCATAGGACAGCAGTTTTACAAGACTAATCAGTCTTTCTTAGGACAACAGTTTTACAAGACTAATCAGTCTTTCATAGGACAGCAGTTTTACAAGACTAATCAGTCTTTCTTAGGACAATAGTTTTACAAGACCAATCAGTCTTTCTTAGGACATCAGTTTTACAAGACTAATCAGTCTTTCTTAGCACAGCAGTTTTACAAGACTAATCAGTCTTTCATAGGACATCAGTTTTACAAGACTAATCAGTCTTTCTTAGGACAACAGTTTTACAAGACTAATCAGTCTTTCATAGGACAGCAGTTTTACAAGACCAATCAGTCTTTCTTAGGACATCAGTTTTACAAGACTAATCAGTCTTTCTTAGCACAGCAGTTTTACAAGACTAATTACTCTTCTCCCCTTGGATAGTAGCTTTATAAGACTAATCAGTCTCTCCTAGGATAGCAGCTTTACAAGACTAATCAGTCTCTCCTAGGATATCAGCTTTACAAGACTAATCAGTCTCTCCTAGGATATCAGCTTTACAAGACTAATCAGTCTCTCCTAGGATAGCAGCTTTACAAGACTAATCAGTCTCTCCTAGGATATCAGCTTTACAAGACTAATCAGTCTCTCCTAGGATAGCAGCTTTACAAGACTAATCAGTCTCTCCTAGGATAGCAGCTTTACAAAGGCTAGCCAGTCTCTTTGAGAACAGCAGCTTTACAAGACTAATCTGTCTCTCCAAGGATGGCAGCTTTAAAAGACTAATCAGTCTCCCCTAGGACAGCAGCTTTAGAAAGACTAGCCAGTCTCTCAGAGGACATCAGCTTTACAAGACTAATCTGTCTCTCCAAGGATAGCATCTTTAAAAGACTAGCCAGTCTCTCAGAGGACATCAGCTTTACAAGACTAATCTGTCTCTCCAAGGATAGCAGCTTTAAAAGACTAGCCAGTCTCTCAGAGGACATCAGCTTTACAAGACTAATCAGCTTTTCCTACTGTAAATGGATTTTCATTCCTTTTTCTTCCTCTTAAGTAGTTTTATTTCCCATCAGAATTACAGTGCACCTACTTTAAAGATAATTCCATAAATTGATAAGTAAATTTCCTGCAGTCAATACAGCAAAGATTAGCCTGTCAACTAATTCTTTCTGTGTTTTCCTACTAGTTCAGAACAGTAGTTCCTGAAGACAAATGGCTTATTTGCACTCTATTCACTCTAGTGTTTATCATAAGAAAGAAATATTATTTACATTAAAATCACCTTGTTTCCTTCATACAATATTTATTTTAATGCTATTTTATTGATAGCTAAGATTATCACAAAGAAATAATCTTCGCTAATTATTTTTTGTAAATTGTGATATCATTTATTTAATCATTATGCAAAGTCAACGGTAAAAAAGATACATTTGAAAATAAATCATCATCTTCATCATCAGGTACTATGACTATGTCTCACAATAACTCTTGATCTCAACAGTTATTTATCATTTCTCTTGTTGACCTTCTGTCAAGCTATTTTCTTAAGCTGTCTGGAATGTGTTCTCTGTGCGTCCCTCTTTATCTTCATCTCTCTATTTTACCAGTCGTTACAATATATTTCAGCTGATTCCTTTTCTTTACATGGCCAAAAAATGGTGACAGTTTCTTCCTAATAGAAATTAGCTCTCTTTTTTGTTGTGGTCTCTTACAGAATGTTTCCATTACTCTTCTTAGCTGTCCATGGAATTCTCAACATTCATCTGTAAAACCACATTTCTACAGCCTCCAGAGATTTTTTTGTCTGTTGTCCTATTGTTCATGATTCACATCCATATATTAAGACTGGTTCTACATAGCATTTAAGAATCAAAATCATCATCATCATCATGTGCCATACCGGTTGGCGTAGGCGATCATGTCCTTCCACAATCTTCTATCTACAGTTCATCATATCAGTTCTGTTGTTGACTGTTTTCCATGCCATGACACCAAGCTATGCAGTATTTTCTCTGTTTATCGTCCACGATCTCTCTTTCTTTTTATTTTTAAAGGGTGAGAACCAGAATTTTCTATCTCCCATGACACCCAAATGAGTACATATAAAGAAAGAAAGAAAGAAAGAAAGAAAGAAAGAAAGAAAGAAAGAAAGAAAGAAAGAAAGAAAGAAAGAAAGAAAGAAAGAAAGAAAGAAAGAAAGAAAGATGTACTTCACAAAAGAGAATCAATATATCCAGAAGATACCTTGAGCTTCTCCTCCTCACTGAGAAGTAGCTGTTGTGAGAGATCAGTCTTGGTGTGGGCAACATGGCCAAACTTGTTGCTAAGTTGATCAAGCCTCAGCTGCAAACGTTCATTCTGATCTTTCAAAACAAGCTGTGAAAGATGAACATTCAAATAACAAGATAAATCATTTATATTCAAAACTCATTCTTTACTCATTAAAAGTTATTAAATATACATTATATCTATTCAAATTTAGGTCAATGGCTGGATGATGTATGTTAGCTTGCATTTTATATTGTAAAAGAATAATAAATGTGAACTAAATTATGGTAAACTTGAAATAGGAGGAATGTTTGTCCCCTTTATATCATGTTGGCTGGGAATGTCAATGTGTTGATTCACAGAATTTGAGGATAACAGCTGTTGTTATCTTTATGAAATGCAGCAGTTCAGGTACAAATTATTAAAGATTGATCAAGTGAGAAAGACTCACAAGTTTTGAGTCATAAAATCACCACTCAGTACTACATAACTCCTAAACTCAAATCTAATATTTGCCCAAATAATATATAAATTATTATAAATGTCTTCCACAGAAGTGACTTTACAAAACATTATTACATAAAGGCATTGCAAGACCATTAATAGTTCTCCTCATTTGCATTTTGAAACATTCCGTAGTTCTTTTAATCTGATCTCTGTTATAAAAAAAAGTACATCTTGGAAAGAGTAAGATATAAAAAAATCCTTGTAGTTAATTTTGTAATTCTTAAATACAATACATTGACATAACATTCATTTGAATATCATCAGGCAGGTTCTAGAAATCAAGTAAATGGGAATTATTTTCACAGAGGACAGAAAATACTGAAACAAAATGAAAACATGATTAAAGAAAAGTCAGTATAACAGCATATCAACTGGTGCAATTACTCAAACATCAATAAAATATTAAATCTTAACAGTCTTCTGTTTTTGGTGCCAAGCTATATCTTATCTAAGGCAAAAGTAAGAAACTTTACATCATGTGAGATCCAATTCTAGGAGAAAACAATTAATATCACTAAAACAATACAGTTTGAAAAATGATGACATCAGACAAATTGCTATAAGTACATTTTCTATAAAAACAGAATAATAGACAAAAATAAAGTGTTGAGCTCTCTCATGAGAACTGAACATAGCCAACTATGAAATATCAGGCATTATGATGAGCACCAATCTTCTCTTCTTTTCCTCCTCATTTGCCTTTCAGTGTCGAGGGGAGATATAATTTGTGGTCTTTTGCTCTTCTGTTGATCTCTCCTGCTGTTATGTTTCTTAGAGTTTCTAATACTTCACCAACCCATCTCTTTTGTTGATCTCTCCTGCTGTTATGTTTCTTAGAGTTTCTAATACTTCACCAACCCATCTCTTTTGTTGATCTCTCCTGCTGTTATGTTTCTTAGAGTTTCTAATACTTCACCAACCCATCTCTTTTGTTGATCTCTCCTGCTGTTATGTTTCTTAGAGTTTCTAATACTTCACCAACCCATCTCTTCTGTTGATCTCTCCTGCTGTTATGTTTCTTAGAGTTTCTAATACTTCACCAACCCATCTCTTCTGTTGATCTCTCCTGCTGCTATGTTTCTTAGAGTTTCTAATACTTCACCAACCCATCTCTTCTGTTGATCTCTCCTGCTGCTATGTTTCTTAGAGTTCCTAATACTTCACCAACCCATCTCTTTTGTGGTCGACCCTCAAGCACCAAACATGAGCCAGTATCCACCAGCCTATGATGTTAAAAGTCAGCAGATACAGAGAAAAATATATTTTTAAAATAGAGCATCACAAGCGTAAATGATATAGCATGACCTACATTTTCTGTCTGAAGCCTTTGCACATCTGATGCAACATTAGTCAAGTAAGGAGCTGTAGAAGACATCTTTTTTTCCACACGTGACTTGAATTTGTGGTTAATTATGCTTGTTATGTACTGTCTTTATGTAACCTGCTATAAGAAATTGAGGCTGTAATTGTGTATTAAGTATCTACAACATGATCTAACTGTACTAAAGCGATTGTCTTGCATTGCCAACAACAATGGAGTAGCACATAATAAATGATTCTATAAGTAAATACAGGCCAACACAAAAAGGGAGCTTTTAAAAAACATCAGAAAAAAATAATCAAAATTGTTTGGGCACATCATGAGAAGAGGAAAATTGGAATACTTGGTTACAACTGGAAAAATAAAAGGAAAGAAATAACGCAGATGAGAGAAAATACTAGATTGCTTGGTGTCATGGCATGGAAAACAGTCAACAACAGAACTGATATGATGCAATGTAGATAGAAGATTGTGGAAGGACATGATCGCCTACACCAACCGGTATGGCACATGATGATGATGATGATAAGTAAATACTCCATATGGTAATTTTAAAAACTAGACTAGCAGGACAAAGCTAGGAAAAAAGTATATCACACAATGCCAGAAAAAAATATGCAAGCTAACTAAACAATATTTTTCATTAATTAAAAAATATGGCTTTAATTGTATAGTGTGAAAAATCAAAGAAGTTAAAATGAAGAATTGTTAACTCTTTCCATATGTTTTGCTGCGCTGTGTGTCACGCCGATTTCGGCCACAAACATTTTGCCGCATAGTGCACCACTCTCAGTTTGATTATTGTGAACCATCATCAACCATATTCTTTTTCATGTCTTGTGTCATCTTGGTATTGGTGAAATTTAATCTTCTTCTTTTTCTTCTTTCCTTCCTCATCTGCCTTTCAGCTTCGAGGGGAGATATAATATGTGGTCTTTTGCTCTTCTATTCACCTCTGCTGCTGTTATGTTTCACGTGGCCAAACCATTTTATCTGTTGTTTCTTTATATATTTTATGGCGAGGGCTATTCCTAGCTTTTTTCTCAGTTCCTCATTTCTGATTTTATCTCTTAGACTGTTTCCTGTCATTCGACTGACACATTTCATCTCAGTAGAGGTTATTTTTCTTATTGTTCTTGCATCTATGGTCCAGAACCCAATGAGTGAATCTTCTTCTTCTATCCTTCCTCTGTTGCCGTTGGCGTCAAGGGGAGAAACAATCTGCGATTCTTTGCTCTTCTGTTGGCCTCTTCTGATGTTATCCCTCCTAGTGACTCTAGTATCCCTTTATCCATCTCTTTCTCGGTCTTCCTCTTAATCTGGCATTTTCATAGCGTTTGTTTATGGCTCTTTGATTCATTGTTAGTTCTTTTTGTCTTGTTATGTGGCCGAACCAATTTATCTGTTGTTTCTTTATGTATTCAATGGCTGGTTCAATTTCGAGTTTCTTCCTCAGGTCAGTGTTTCTTACTCTGTCCCTTAAGCTGTTTCCTGTGATTCTTCTGACACATTTCATTTCGGTGGTCGTTATCTTTCTTATTGTTCTAGAGTCCAGCATCCAATTCTGGCACTGATAGCACAGAGTTGGTAGGAAAATTGATTTGTATATTGCCCTTTTTGCTTCCGTAGTTATTGCTTTGTTTTTCAATAGTGTTGATACTTGGCTTATAACTTGGCTTGCTTTGTTACACCTTACATCTATCTCGGTCTCTTGGTTATTGTCTTGTGTTGAACGTGCTACCCAGATATTTAAAATTGTCAACTTGCTTCAAAGACGTATTATCTATTATGATGTTTAGTTTTTCTTTCATTCTCGCTATTGCCATTACTTCGGTTTTGCTTATGTTGATCTTCATGTTGTATTGTTTACAAGTGTTGTTTAGCCTGTTGATATGTTCTTGTAGGTCCTCAGTTGTTTCATGTTTCAGAACTTGGTCGTCTGCAAATAGTATTTCATTTATTTTTTCCTCTCTTCTGTTGTTTTCTGGTACGTATATTTCATTCTCTTTTGTGTTATCGCTTGTTATCATCCGATGAGTGAATGATTGTATTAATTCATGCTAAATGAAAAGTAAACTAGAGTAAAGGTTCCCTCCTGGCCAAGCTTGGTGTACTGGTAATATCATGTCAGTGACCATATTTTCCCATGAGCACTGCACATTTTTGGGTGAAGTGGTTGGTATCACGTCAGGCCGCCTTTACCTCACAGAAAATTTCCAGTACCCACTTTCTGATGACTTTTAGAGGCTAATAATAACATTAACGTTAAAAGTAAATAATATTAGACTATGCAATATGGTAAAATCCTATTTTAGCAATGTCAATTATTTCTGTTCAGAGTAGCATACCCTTGCACTTTATTCAGTCCTTCTCAAATCTGCCAATAGAAGATCCCTGATTTAGGGTTAGTAACACCCTAAACCTAACACTTGTTGTAAAAAATGAAATTAAATGCACAAAAACTATAAGAAGTTGATACATTCAAATATGTGTGGTCAATCTGGGGAGATCCCTTATTTAGCAGAATTAAGTGATGACGCTAAACCAGGACTCTACCTATAATATAATGAAAAGTTATAATAATTAATTAATGTATTTAATTAATCATCATTATCAAGTACTGGGCCTGCTGGTGCAGGTGATTATCTCTCCACAACTTTCGATCTCAACAGTAACAGTTATTTATCATTCATTTCTGTTGTTCACCTTCTCCCAAGCCATTCTCGATTTCTCGTAAGCCCATCTGGTATCTTTTCTCTTTGCTAATTAAAAACATTAAAAATATATGACTGTCAAATACCAGATCGATCATATCCCGATCCGATCCATTTAATGATTTATTTTTGTGATGATAATTAATTATTGATCATCGTGATCAATTTAGATTAGAAATGTTGTCAACTCAAAACGACTGTTACTCAAGTTGACTGTGTTGAATATTGAGTTGTCATTTGTGACAGTTAAAACTGTAGCAGTAGACTTGAGTAGACTTAACTTAAAACTCTACTAACTACTACTCTCACTCTGCTTAACTGTTAACTAAGTGTTACTACGCATTGATTGTTAACTACTTAACTTGACTTGACTAGATTTATATTTGTAGTTTACGCTGATTATCTTTCATTTGTAATAAACCTAATTTGTGAGTTAGGTACGTCAGGGTATTAATTTTATGACAATTCTTCTGGCAACAATGATTTAAACATTAATTTCATTATAAAATTAGCAATACCATGAGACATGAACAAAACTGTTTACACTGACAACGACGCCATTTTGGTTACAACATGATCGGTGCCATAGAGATTCAGTATATACATTATTTTATTTCTGAAAGAGAAGAGCGCCCTTTTTCTATCAGTTATTCTTCGTTCAGAACAAATGTGAAACAAGTTCAACGCGTCGAATACTTGGGCACAATATCAGATGCAAGATGCACCACAGAAATAAAAAGCAGAATAGCTCAGGCCAAAATAGCATTTCAGAAAATGAAAAATATCTTATGCAACAAATCTATGTCATTAGAAATGAGAAAGAGAGATCGCGGACGACAAAGAAAGAAAATACTAGATAGCTTGGTGACATGGCATGGCAAACAGTCAACAACAGAACTGATGCGATACGCTGTGGATAGAAGATTGTGGAAGGACATGATCGCCTACTCCAACCGATGTGGCACATGATAATGATGATGATGATCCTTCGTTCTCTTTTTGAGAAAAGCGTGAAGATGAGATGATAGATCCTGATGCTAATTTCTATTTTTTTTTTTTTTAAATTACTAACGTATGTTCTTTAAATGACTCGATTACTGTATCTCTGCCAGTGTATAGTTTGTATTAATTTGCATAGGAATAAAGACAAACTGGAAATTGTGGTTTGAAAGACTCACTGACAACAATGCCAGACCTGATCGCTGGTTTCAAGAATACTAAGAATAACCACTACCAAATGAAATGTGTTAGACGCAATACAGGAAACAGCCTGAGAGATCAGATCAGAAATGAGGAACTGGGATAAAAAGCTACAGATAATCCCCGCCACTGAATACATAAAGATATAAGAAATACAATGGTTTGGTTACACGATAAAACAAACAGTTCACACTGCAACACAACGAGTATTCAATGAACGTTACGGGAACACCAGACTCAGGAGTCGATTACGAAAAAGGTGGAGAGATGAAATATCATAAACACCAGGAAACATAACAGTAGCATAAGCCAAAAGAAGAGCAACAGTCCCCAAACTATATCTTGCCTCAGCGCTGAAAGACAAGTGAAGAAGGAGGGAAGAAGGAGAAGAAACTGGCAACACGACAGACACCATTCCAGGCTTTAATTTTGTACAGAATTAATGCTACAGTTTTTTATTGTTTAAAACATGCCTGCGTCTTTTACATAAACATATTTATTGTTTACATCAAGGTTTCCGTATCAAGATGGCGGATATAGTCCACGTCCTCTCGATCGCTGCAGGAAATGCACCCAGGGTCTGATTAAATTCGGAACTTCGTTGCATTTTTCTGCGTTAAAGTCAAAATGATGATATGCTTGATACATCTGTGTCACTAAAGCGAGGTCGTAGGCCGACAACAGTCTGTTTTTGACGAATCAAGTGTTGTGAGTGAGACCTTCCACCGTCTAGACTTGATCTGCGCTTTACGTCACATTGGTGCTGTTCATAACCGTTGTTGAAATTCTTTGACGCATGTTATTTCCATGTTACACATTAATGTAAACTACTTCGTCAGCCGCAGATTTGTCTCTTTGGGGAATTTGCTTCGTGTTTTATTCGTCGTAAGCTGCTTACACTTGAGTAATCAGACATAAACCTAAAGGGATCGAGATTATTTGTTCGGCGACATTGGTGTGTGCTACATCATCGTAATGGTTCCCTAAACTGGCTGTACGCAAATCTTACGGTCTGCTGTTTGATGTGCGACGGGGAAAATTTGACGACTGACTGTGTGTCTCTATGTTCGGAATTGGAGTCATCAACGATGGCCTAACATCATCAGGTGCTACGACGATCATCATTTTCAAGAGGACGTGACTTACCGGTATATGGGGATAGGCGGCGGGAACAGTTGGAAGCTGTGCATGAAAAGTGTTCCTAGTTGCAGTTTCCTCATATTACAAGTCGCATGTCTGTGTTAGTCACCTCTAGTGACTCGGGCAGATGGTGCTCGTAAACCTGGGAAGGCCGACCATCTAAGGGCAGAATCCCCCTACAGAAAAGATCATCTGGTGCCTTGCAGGAAGATTGGGGACAATCAAAGGCTAAGGAAAGCAAACCTGAACAAAATGATGGCTGAAATCGGATGCACTGGGCCACAGGCGCAGAACACAGTGCAACGTTTTAACAGGTATTCAATCGGAGTGGATCTAACAGGTTTAAACAGACAGCTGTCTTCGTGCGAGAGTCTGGAGTCCTACTCTGATTGAGTCCTGATCGCAGAGAGAGAGAGAGAGAGAAAGAGAGAGAGAGAGAGTTTACATCACAGCACACCTGACATGACATGGGCACTCACTCAGCCTCTTTCAGCAGATGATGAAGTGTACAGACAAACCCATAGGCTGCAACAATTGTGCACACACACAACACATCTAGCTCGCAGACTACCGCTTTTGCATGTTCAACACTGCATTCCAAACTGTCGTATTCTCTTGACGATATCTTCACTGATAATATGGCTCTTTTCGTCTTGTTAGACGGTCTAGTGGAGGCTATTGCGTATTTTTTTTTTTTAGGTTTTTTTTTTGTGTGGAACAGCTCCTCTCGTGGCTAATTCTACCAGTATTTGACAAACACAAAGGTCACAGAATGAACAAGTCAGGCACACTGATCCACAGGGTTTTCCATCCTTTTTCATGAGTCTTTTCTCTTCTAAGTTTTGCCTTAGTACAGTCTCAAATGATGTTTATACCGTTCCGTATACATGCTCTCCATGATGTACGATTACTTGCCAGATGTTCCCAGTCATTTTCACAGATGGAGAAGTCATTCAGAGATGATTTACAGATATCTCTATATCGTAGTTTAGATCTGCCGATTTGTATTTTTCTGTGTGTTAGTTCCATAGTATTTGCCTGGGGATGCGTTTTTCTTTCATTCGTTGGACGTGTCCCAGCCATCTTAGTCTTCGACATCTGAGTATCGTCATGACTGTTGGGGTCCCACACCTCACTGATAGCCGTGCTGATATCCACAATAAAATCGTTAATGGTCCACAGTTTGTCTATTAATCATGTGTCTAGCAACCCCGCAACACGCTCACACTCGCTGTCAGCTTATCAGCTTTTATTACCATCAACCCCGTTGTGGCCTTGAAAGTATATTTATATCAGTTTGTATTTTTTAAGATTAAGTTTTCAAGGGCTTTCATGAATAGAAAACATGAGATGGATTGAACATACATACACACAGAAAACCTTCCACCAGCCAACATAACATAATTGGAGACAAATAATAATAAATGAATATTATTATAGAGGGAAACTTCCGAGGCGATAATCAGTGAATCAATTCAGAGGAAGAGGTATGTTTACAGCACTCGGAAAAATGACAAATAATCAACAACAGAAAAAAATATGGACCAAGGCAGGATCGAACCCGTACTCAGTGGCACAGCGCCTTGCCACGAAAAGCCAAACGCTTAGGAACTCTGCCACTTCACTAACTGAAGTTGGTCCATATTTTTTTCTCTTGTTGATTATTTGTCATTTTTCCGAGTGCTGTAAACATACCTCTTCCTCTGAATTGATAACATAATTGGCTTTGTCGTGGAACTCACAGGGAAAGAGCGATCGGGAAGGCCAATGAATCCATGGTGTATAAAGATGATTAAAACCCTCCCGAAGACTGGCCTGGACTAGAGAGAAGTAGAGGAAATGTCAAGAAATTGTGATGGATCAAGAGACCTTGTCCGTGGCATATGCTCCAAAAAGAAATTAAAAGACGATTAAAGGCCACACAGATGCGATTTATCAGAAGAATTTTGAAAGTTCCTTGAACAGAAGACAAAACGAAGAAATTCTCAGAGATCATCACAAAAAAAGAGAGAGATTTCATTTAAAAAAACATCAGAAAAAAAAACAATCAATTTTTTTTCGTACACATCATGAGAAGAGGAAAGTTGGAGTAGGGATAAGGCATCAAGAGACATAAAAATGCAAAGCTGCTGTAAAGTTGACGATAATGAAAAATTTAAAAAAAGGGAAAAAGTGGCATGGTGACAGCTTTACGTAGGTGAGAAACAAAACAAAAGCTGAACAACGTTTCGGCCAAAAAGGCCTTCAGCTGGAAAAACAAACAAAACCCAAATATATAGATAGGGATATACACAGAGATCTAACTACATGATGATAAAATCATCATCTTTATCAAGTACCCGGCCTGCTGGCGTAGGTAATCATGTCTCCCCACAATGTTCGATCTCGACAGTTATTTATCATTTCTGTTGTTGACCTTCTGCCAAGCTATTCTCTTAAACTGTTTGGTATTTTTCTCTTTGCTTTCCTCTATCTCTTCGTCCCTCAATTTTCCCAGTTGTTACAATATATTCCAGTTGTTCTCTTCTCATTACATGACCAAAAAATGATGATTGTTTCTTCCTAATTTTGGAAATTAGCTCTCTTTTTGCTTTTACCTCTTTCAGAACATCTTCATTACTCTTCTTAGCTGTCCACGGTATTCTCAACCTTCTTCTATAAACCACATTTCTACAGACTCCAGTGATTTACTTGTTTATTGTCCTATTGTACATGATTTACATCCATATGTTAAAACTGACCCTACATAACATTTAAGAACTCTTCTTCTTGTTTCTATTGTCAAAAATGGATTGCATAGTATCTTCCTCATTTTTTTGAAAGCTGCTTTTGCCTGAGCCATTCTGCATCTCACCTCTTTTAGTGATGAAATGCTAGACTCGGGAAAAAAAAGAAAGTAAACATCTTCGCAGAGGTCCGGAGCGTGGTCAGGCACCGACTGAACTGAAATCAATATTGCTGGCCGACATGGCGGGACACAGGTGTGAAATATACTAATAGCTATTTTTAAAAACTAAGTGATTTGTAGAAGTAACACCACAGTGACTTGTGGTAGTAATACCACCGTGATTTGTGGTAGTAACACCAACGTGATTTGTGGTAGTAATACCACCGTGATTTGTGGTAGTAATACCACCGTGATTTGTGGTAGTAATACCACCGTGATTTGTGGTAGTAATACCACCGTGATTTGTAGTAGTATCACCACAGTGATTTGTGGTAGTAATACCACCGTGATTTGTAGTAGTATCACCACAGTGATTTATGGTAGTAATACCACCGTGATTTGTAGTAGTATCACCACAGTGATTTGTGGTAGTAATACCACCGTGATTTGTAGTAGTATCACCACAGTGATTTGTGGTAGTAATACCACCGTGTTTTGTGGTAGTAACACCAACGTGATTTGTGGTAGTAACACCACCGTGAATTTTGGTAGTATCACCTCTATGATTTGGAGTACTTGCACCTACGTACTTGAAGTTAACAACACCTCTATGAGTTGTAGTAGTTACACCTCCATGAGTTGAAGTTATCAACACCTCTATGAGTTGTAGTTATGAGTTGTAGTAATTGCACCTCCGTGAGTTGAAGTTATCAACACCTCTATGAGTTGTAGTAGTTACACCTCTGTGAGTTGAAGTTATCAACACTTCTATGAGTTGTAGTAGTTACACCTCTGTGAGTTGAAGTTATCAACACCTCTATGAGTTGTAGTAGTTACACCTCTGTGAGTTGAAGTTATCAACACCTCTATGAGTTGTAGTAGTTACACCTCTGTGAGTTGAAGTTATCAACACCTCTATGAGTTGTAGCAGTTACACCTCTGTGAGTTGAAGTTATCAACACCTCTATGAGTTGAAGTAGTTACACCTCTGTGAGTTGAAGTTATCAACACCTCTATGAGTTGTAGCAGTTACACCTCTGTGAGTTGAAGTTATCAACACCTCTATGAGTTGTAGCAGTTACACCTCTGTGAGTTGAAGTTATCAACACCTCTATGAGTTGTAGCAGTTACACCTCTGTGAGTTGAAGTTATCAACACCTCTATGAGTTGTAGCAGTTACACCTCTGTGAGTTGAAGTTATCAACACCTCTATGAGTTGTAGCAGTTACACCTCTGTGAGTTGAAGTTATCAACACCTCTATGAGTTGTAGCAGTTACACCTCTGTGAGTTGAAGTTATCAACACCTCTATGAGTTGTAGTAGTTACACCTCTGTGAGTTGAAGTTATCAACACCTCTATGAGATGTAGTAGTTACACCTCTGTGAGTTGAAGTTATCAACACCTCTATTTGTAGAATTAACGCCACTGTGAATACAAATCGTAACAATTCTATGACGTAGAGTAACAACAGCACTGTATAATACAACATCGTTTTGAGTTGGAGTAACAACAGTACTGTAGGATACAACACCGATGTGGGTTTGAGTAACAACAGTACTGTAGGATACAACACCGATGTGGGTTTGAGTAACAACAGTACTGTTGGATACAACACCGATGTGGGTTTGAGTAACAACAGTACTGTAGGATACAACACCGATGTGGGTTTGAGTAACAACAGTACTGTAGCATACAACACCGATGTGGGTTTGAGTAACAACAGTACTGTAGGATACAACACCGATGTGGGTTTGAGTAACAACAGTACTGTAGGATACAACACCGCTGTGAGTTTGAGTAACAACAGTACTGTAGGATACAACACCGATGTGAGTTTGAGTATCAACAGTACTGTAGGATACAACACCGATGTGAGTTTGAGTAACAACAGTAATGTAGGATACAACACCGCTGTGAGTTTGAGTAACAACAATACTGTAGGATACAACACCGCTGTGAGTTTGAGTAACAACAGTACTGTAGGATACAACACCGCTGTGAGTTTGAGTATCAACAGTACAGTTGGATACAACACCGTTGTGAGTTTGAGTAGTAACAGTAATGTAGGATACAACACCGTTTTGAGTTGGAGTAGCAACAGTAATCTATGATACAACACCGTTTTGAGTTGGAGTAGTAACAGTAATGTAGGATACAACACCGATGTGAGTTGGAGTAATAACAGTAATGTAGGATACAACACCGATGTGAGTTGGAGTAACAACAGTAATGTTGGATACAACATCGTTATGAGTTGGAGTAACAACAGTAATGTTGGATACAACACCGTTTTGAGTTGGAGTAGCAACACTAATGTAGGATACAACACCGTTTTGAGTTGGAGTAGTAACAGTAATGTAGGATACAACACCGATGTGAGTTGGCGTAGTAATTGTACTGTAGGATACAACACCGTTGTGAGTTGAAATAGCAATGCCCTTTACTTATGAGATACCTTATATAAAACATAAAGTAGTGAAAGATCAAATTAAAATTATAGCACCCATTTACATTCAACAATGGCGTTACAGTACGTACTTTCATCATACAATGCCCAGAAGATACAGTCTAGTAGTTCAAGTAAAAAGTTTTTTAAAATTGATTACAATTCCGCTTCTTTCTCTTATTCTTCTATCAATCATCAGACTACATTATTAACAATAAAGAATTATATAGCTGGTCAGATGTGCAGGTACATACTGCCACTCAGTTTGAGAAACGGTCTCGTCTCAGTTGTTTTATTGTTCTCTATGTTTATGGAAACATCAGCTCCCAGTTGATCTCCCTTTGAGTTATTGAGTTATTTGCGGGTCATCATCATTGCACTCCGAACATGTCCATAGGTGCTCAGATCCCCTACTCAGCAATTCCCTCAGTGTCCAGCGACTGACGACTCCAGTTCTATGTTGGTTGATAAGTCTTCTTACACGCCCACGAAGTTTCTCATTTCTGGCTGTGCCCATCTTTTTCATCCGAAGGAGTGAACGTGGATTTGTGGTGGTTGAAGTCCTGTGCTCTTCCCACATCTCATTGATGATGTCCGCCCGATCGATTGGTTGACCGTCCTCAACGACAGCGCAGCTAACCAACCTGTTCGTTCTTTCATTTCCCCGTACTTTCGAATGTCCAGGGACATAGGAAAAGGTGACCGTACGTATTTTTGACTTCTGCAATGACTCTAACCATTGTATGCGTACTGAGCCCCCCTCCACTTTTTTTATCATGCCCATCGAATAACTCAGTATACGGGCATGGGTGTAGTCTTGTGACTCTAACCAGTTGAATGCAACTATGCATTGAAAGTGAATGAATTCCCTTTACACAGAGTTAACGAGGTAGGCACGCCATACATAGTCTCTCGTACTTGTGAACATCTGCTATGTATACTCTTGGGCTTATCCTGCTTTCCTTTTCTCTGTTGATTCCATGCTAACGCTTGTCTTGCTTTACTTGTATCAAATTTTCTTCATGTGCGTCCAGTTCACCTCCATTTTCTATTCATAATCTGTTACTCAATATAGGAGAAATAAAAAAAAAAAAAACGGATATAGGGAAAAAAAAAAAAAGATATAAAACGGTATGGTTAAAGCTTCATGTAACAAGAGGACAATACAATCCAGAACGACGTTTCCGCTTAAGAGGCCTTCGGCAGGAACAAACATGCAACACACACACGTATTTTAAATTAAAAAAAAATAATATTAAATATATAAATATAGTATATGGGTACCGGATTTTGTTTGAGAAAGTAAAGCGGCACGGGCGTAATACTGACCTCATTACCCCAAAAATCATGTGCCGAAGGTCTGTAAAATTTATGGTCACCAACACCATATTACTTATATGCCACTTGGCGCGACGGGGGTACTTTACTTATATATATATATATATTTATATATAGCCATATAGTATAATATAATCAATTCGCCTCACAATTAGCTTCACTGCAGATTCGTAATTTTGTGCATTTCTTTGGCCTTGACCCTACTCAATAAAGCCTTTTCTGTTTTGGTTTTTTCCCCCAGATTATGTTATTTCTGATCGTGTCATGTAATATGATGTTCATTTTATTCCTCAAACAGTTGTTTATGAATGTATGTGTCTTTTGTTTAATTGCATTACCCAACACTCATATCTCTGAGCTGTTTAATGAGGTGCTTGTTTGCGGGTATATCCTTACCTTGGCGCTTGTTTACGGGTATATTCTTAGCTTGGCGCTTGTTGATGAGTACATCCTAAGCTTGGTGCTTGTTTACGAGTATATCCTTAGTTTGGTGCTTGTTTACAGGTATATTCTTAGCTTGGCGCTTGTTTACGGGTATATTCTTAGCTTGGCGCTTGTTGATGAGTACATCCTAAGCTTGGTGCTTGTTTACGAGTATATCCTTATCTTGGCGCTTGTTTACGGGTATATTCCTAACTTTGCACCTGTTTACGAGTATATCCTTAGTTTGGCGCTTGTTTACGAGTATATCCTTAGTTTGGCGCTTGTTTACGAGTATATCCTTAGTTTGGCGCTTGTTTACGAGTATATCCTTAGTTTGGCGCTTGTTTACGAGTATATTCCTAACTTGGCGCCTGTTCACGAGTATATCCTTAGCTTGGCGCTTGCTTCATCATCTCTACTTGTTCTATAAAAGATCTTTGAATGACCAGCAGTCACAAGAGCTCCGAAACAAAAATGACACCATAATGAAATCTGGCGCTGGGTATTATGACGCGGAGGTGTGATCACAATTACCTTAACATAAACCAAGTGTTATATGATAATCGACTAAGAGCAAAAACCAAAACAAATGTTGCCCTACTTAAAGAATTTTTATTTGCTGACGATGCAGCCCTAGTCGCTCATAGTGAGGCCACCCTACAGTCGCTGATCAACAACCTGGATAAAGCATGCGACCTTTTTTCACTGTCAATTAATGTTCAGAAGACAGTAATACTAAATCAAGGTGACATCAAACCTCTATTTATTACTCTAAAAGACTGCCCACTAGAATCAGTACAGAAATTTACATATCTTGGATCCACAGTTACGCAAACCATCTCTCTTGATGAAGAAATAAACTGTCGAATTGGTAAGGCAGCTACGACCTTCGGCAAACTCACAAAAAGGGCATGGAACAACACGAAACTAACTCGAAAGACTAAACTCCTAATATATCAAACATGTGTGCTTAGCACACTACTATATGGATCCGAAACCTGGACAACATACTCAAACCAGGAAAAAAGACTAAATGTCTTCCACATGCGATGTCTCCGCAAAATAATAATAACCAACTTAACTGTCCTGCAACGTGCTAAGACCCTAACAATCATGTCGATGCTCAGAAGTCGAAGGCTAAGATGGCTGGGGCATGTCCAGCGGATGGAAGAAAAACGCATTCCTAGGCAAATACTATATGGTGAGCTAAAACACGGAAAAAGACAAATCGGCAGACCTAAACTACGATATAGAGATATCTGCAAATCATCACTGAAAGACTTCTCCATCTGTGAAAACGACTGGCAACATCTGGCAAGTGATCGCACATCATGGAGAGCATGTATAAGGAACGGTATAACAACATTTGAGACTGTGCTAAGACATGACTTAGAAGAAAAGAGACTCATGAAAAAGGATGGTAAAACCTGTGGATCAGCGAGCCTGACCTGTTCATTATGTGACCGCGTGTGTTTGTCAAACATTGGTAGAGTTAGCCACGAGAGAAGCTGTTCGGCAAAAACAATACCTCAAAAAAATACACAATAGCCTCCACTAGACCGTCTGACAAGACGAAAAGGGCCATATATATGATAATCTTTATTAGAGAAAGAATAGTAAAATATAGACTTTAGACTTTAGAACGAAATGGCTTCACTGCATGTGGTACATTCCCATATCTTCTCAACCCCCGTTCGAGCCAGCAACAAAGTGTTCATCCCGATTGTCCATTTCTTTCTATTAAACTTCAGACTTTATGATCAGTAGGCGTGCCCAAGAATCGCTGTCCAAGTAAATAAAGTCAGACTTCTATTTCGGTAAAACACTCGATTCAATCACAGTCCAGCTGGTAGCAAATTTGCAGTTGAACATAGATTACATATCGCGTTCTAGAGCAGAGCCAGGACCTGCTACTGTTCCACTACACCACCAACGGCCAGTCACCTGCTGGACTAACACTATCTCAGCGCGCAGGCACCAAAACTATATTGATTTTGTGGTCAGGTGAATGCGACTGGACTACTGCTGTCTCCACAAACAAAAATCCAAACCACAAAGAATCATTTGAAACCACATTGCACTAAAAATGCCACTAGTCCTGAACTTGATTCGACTAAGCGGCCATCTTGGCCACCGCATCAACCGGAAGTCATATATATGAGTAATAACGCCTTACACACATCATACACCAATACAAATCTCAGTTAAAGATAATGTACCTTAATGAAATTTGGTATGAAGAAAAAAATACATAAACGAGATAACTATCTACAACTGGTACCTAGATAAACTAAGTCATATATATCATCATCATCATTGGGTGCCTTCTCCGCATCGAAGGTTGGCTACCATGGAGCGCCATTCCACTCTGTCTCTTGCTTTGATGGTGCAGATTGTCATAGGCTGACTTGTCCATCTTTTGATGTTACTCGTCCATGTTAGTCTTGGTCTGCCTCTGCCTCTTTTACCTTGTATTTTCCCCTCTAATATTACTTTTATTAGACTGTTGTGTCTTTTAACATGACCACAAAATGTCATTTGTCTTGCTCTAATTGTGTTTAGTAGTTCTTTTTTCAACCTTAGTCGTCCTAAAACTTCCTCGTTTGTTTTCTTTTCTTTCCATCCAATTCTACATATTCTTCTGTAAATCCACATTTCAAAGGCCTCAATTTTTTGTTGTTTTCTGATCTAATGTACATGTTTCTGCACCATACAGGAATATTGAGAAGATGTAACATTTTGCTATTCTTAGTTTTAGCCCTGGTGTTATTTGTTTTGATGTTAGTATATTTTTCATGGCATTGAAATTACTTTTTGCCATACCTATTCTTTTATTTATTTTAGTTGTACATTTTCCATCACTGGTTATAGTATGTCCAAGGTAGTTGTAGTTCTGAACTGTCTCTAGATGTATTCCTTCAACTTTGATATTTAATTTGTCATATATATATATATATATATATATATATATATATATATATATATATATATATATATATATATAAATGTAAAATAATTTAATACTGATTAAAACAATAACGGAAGTAATTTTAAAGAGTCTAGTGCTCGCTTTTCTGTAGGCCCCACAAATCTCCAATATTCAAACAAATACAATTCTCAACTCATGGACCGCGACCTCAGAAGGGGTTGCCAAGTGTCTTCTGGAGAGTCCAAGTTTAAAATTACAATTAGTTCTACCACGAGTATGGACCAATGCATTGTATAAAGCAAACCCATGATTGCACATTCGTTTACTATTATGTAGGAGGCCACAGGTTTCTTGATTATTATGTAGGAGACCACAGATTTCTTGGTTATTATGTAGGAGACCACAGATTTCTTGGTTATTATGTAGGAGACCACCGATTTCTTGGTTATTATGTAGGAGACCACAGATTTCTTGGTTATTATGTAGGAGACCACATATTTCTTGGTTTATTATGTAGGAGACCACATATTTTTTGGTTATGTAGGAGACCACAGATTTCTTGGTTATTATGTAGGAGACCACATAGTAGCTGTTAAATTGCGTACTAATAGAGCTAGATTGATGGTTCCATCTTAGTGGATCGATACGTTATTTGATGACTTGTTCTTAATATTTAATGACAAGCTTTAAGTATTGTATCCTTCATTTATAGGTCTCGTCATATGATGCTTTTACACATTCGTTTATCATTGATATTATAGTTGTATTACTCATTTACTTATTTAAATAAATATGCCATGCGCATAGTTCATGGAATGTCCAACTTATTTATGAAAGTTATGTCTGAAATGAAAAATAACATTTGTGGTTAACATTAAAAAATTCTACACATTGTTAACATTTAATATTTTACAATTTCGTACATAATTTTACAATCTATGAAACGTTTAGTGCTATAAGCACGACTTCTAATAAAAAACAAATAATTGAAACAAACATAATTAAGCTACACATTTACGTTTCAGAGTGTTGTTACAAAATAATTAAACACATTTACTATAAAATAGTATTATAAAAATGAAGAGCGTGAAATACGCCCAGACCATAATAAACTATACGTTCTGCAATGCTGCTACGATCAGAACTAAATTGCCACTTCGAAGTTGACACAAGCAGCTGTGTATCTCGCCCCAATCCCAAACAGAAATACAGCCGATTCCCAGTTCGACTGTAATCTCCAACTTGCAGCACGATCATTTATGCAAGAACCGGCTTGGAAATTTCTGCAGTTTAAAGAATAAAAAATGAGGAAATTGAAACTTTTGATGCTAGCAGCTATACTGAAAAACACACAAACAGTTATCGCAATATAATAATAATAATAATATAGAAATAAAAAGACGTTACAAATACATGTTGAATTACCAAAGTTTAAAACAAATGGCATTTTGAAAATATAATTATCTAAGGAAATTTCTTCGTGTACAATGTAATGAATTCAAAACTAGTACGGGAATACGAGATGTATTAATGCATGAAACAGTGGCGTGGATAATCAGGAAATGAGAGTGGGTAAATGTCGGCCCTGCGATGATAAAAAAATAACTTGTCATAACTTAACAGTCCAAATAACTTGACATGACTAAAAATTCCAAATAACTTGACATGACTAACAGTCCAAATAACTTGACATGACTTAACAGTTCTAATATCTAGACATGACTTAACAGTCCAAATAACTTGACATGACTTAACAGTCCAAATAACTTGACATGACTTAACATTCCAAATAACTTGACATGACTTAAAGGTTCAAATAAATTGACATGACTTAACGGTCCAAATAACTTGTGTTGACTTGACAGTCCAGATAACTTGACATGACTTAACGGTCCAAATAACTTGTCATGACTTAACAATTCAAATAACTTGACATGACTTTACAGTTCAAATAACCTTTTATGATTTAACAATCCAAATAACTTGACATGACTTAACAGATCAAATAACTCCAGAGCAACAAAGAAATAAAGACAAACCTGGAACAAACTAGGAAAAATTGAAAAAAAAAAGAAAAAATGGTATGTTAGAAGCTTTACGTGATTAGTAGACGACACAGATTCGAACGACGTTTCGGCTCTATAGGCCTTCAGCAGGAACAAACAAACAACACACACACACATATATATGAATAAATAAAACTAATCCTACATAACAAACTAGGAACAAGGAAAGGAGAGAGTTACACGGAAAAATATGATTCATAACAAGATAGCTTATTGAACAAACTCAGCAGACAAGAGCAAACCAAGATATTTAGAACAGGTCACTATAACCTCAGAGCATATGTACACAAGATAGGACTCAGTGATCTTTCAATATTGCTAGCGTCTTTGCAACATGAGACAAGAGCTTCCAGCTAAACTCCAGGGTAAATGCACCAGGATTGCAGCTCTCTAACCACCCTAAGAAAACAAATACGGCCCACAGATACACCCGACTGGGCTACTGACGCTCGGACAACCCGTGTTCGATTCCCGCAGGGAGCAGTGTGAGTTGTACTCGTGGTTGGAAAGAATACATTTAAAAAAATACTCCCACGGTCGACCCAGCCGTTGGCAGAAATGGGTACCAGGGTATTACTCTGGGAAGGTGAGGAATGTCGCTTCGCATCTGAGTTTCGATGCTTGAGGCGACACTATACAGAAATATCCGAACATTTCTGGATAGGCGGTTGAGCACATATGGGTGTAAACTCGCGTGCTAAGACGCCGGTTCAAGTCTCGTACTTGACCTTTAACCTGCGTGACAAGTTATGGGGAACCGGTGAAGACCTCAAATACACCGTTTTGTTCGTGACTCAAGCTGGTCTAAATGTATAGCAGTAGCTGATATCTGCAGAGGAAGAACTTGACCTTTACCTTGCAGCACCTCGAAGAACAAGGGCTACAACTGCACACTGACAACGGACATGTTTTGTGCTGTCGTCGTCAAATGAACTTAACCTACCTACATCCTATAGCCTTTACATCTGTCTCGACGGTTCTTCTCCAGGTCTGCTAGGGCCAGCCAACTTTCCCAGTTCCTTGTGGATTCAGAATAACAATCCACCATAAATCTCTAGTCTGGGAGAGCTTCTCAATCTCAGTATGGGAGTCGATGCTTGCTATCATTGTCTCTCTTGTCAATGTTACTCTCAGTGTCTATGTAAGTTGTCTTCTTTTTCTTGTTGGATCCCATTTGAAGACTTTCATTTTGAGTCTTTTTAGAGTACTAACAAGAGAGACAAAGATAGCAGGTACCGACTGCATTACTGAGATTGAGCTCTCCCAGAGTAGGGATTTATGGCGATATATACACAGTGTGACGTCAGACGGCGCTGGAAAGATAGTAAACGTAAAATGTGGAGTTTCATATATCTAACAACAACATTCTGGGAATCTTGTAATCAGATGAAAGAAACTCACATCCGATTCAGTAAGGTAAATTAGATAATTGGACAGCTAACCCCTCCTCATATACGAGTAACATAAACAAACAGCAAATCATCCAGAAATAAACATCTGTACCTTGTACGACCTACAACAATTGCTTAATGGGATAAACATAACAAGCAAAAAATATGGACTAGAAATGAATATCAAAAAGACTAAAACTATGATCATAAACAAAGAAAATTCTCAAGACCTACAATTAAATATCACAGTTGAGGGAATACATCTGGAGACAGTCCAGAGTTACAACTACCTGGGACATGCAATAACCAATGATGGAAAATGCAAAACTGAAATATAACCAAAGAATAGGTATGGCAAAAAGTAATTTTAATGCCATGAAAAATATTATGTATTATACAACAAAACAAATATCAACAGGGCTGAAACTAAGAATGGCAAAATGTTACATCTTCTCAATATTCCTGTATGGTGCAGAAACATGGGCATTAGACAAGAAAACAGAACAGAAAATTGAAGCCTTTGAAATGTGGATTTATAGAAGTAGGCCTATAGGTAGAATTGGATGGAAAGAAAAGATAACAAACGATAAAGTTTTAAAACAACAGAAAATAAAAAGAGAACTACTAAATACAATTAAGACAAGACAAATGAGATTTTTGGGGCATGTTAAAAGACACAACAGCCTACTAAAAGTAATATTGGAAGGAAAAATACAAGGTAAAAGAGGCAGAGGCAGACCAAGACTAACATGGACGAGTAACATCAAAAGATGGTCAAGTCAATCTACGACAGCCTGCACCATCAAAGCAAGAAGCAGAGTAGAATGGCGATCCATGGTAACCAACCTTCGTTGCGGAGAAGGCACACGATAATGATGGTGACCTTGTACGACCAGCGCCACATACGGTCAATGTATACTAGTTTTAAAGGAAAGTTAATAATCAGACAAATGAGATCATCATTACCACTGAGTGCCAATTCAACATCGCAGATTGGCTACCATGGAGCTCAATTTCGCTCTGTCTATTCCTGTGATAGTGCAGGTTGTCATAGGCTGACTTGTCCATCTCTTGATGTTACTCGGCCATGGTAGTTTTGGTATGTCTCTACCTCCTTTACCTTGTATTTTCCCTTCCAATATTACTTTTAGTAGGCTGGTATGTCTTTTAACAGGCCCCAAAAATCTCATTTGTCTTGTTTGAATTCTGTTTAGTAGTTCTCTTTTTATTTTTAGTTGTTTTAAGACTTCATCGTTTGTTTTCATTTCTTTCTATCCAATACCTATCCTTCTTTAAATCTACATTTAAAAGGCTTCGATTTTCTGTTCTGTTTTTTTGTCTAATGTCTATGTTTCTGCACCATACAGGAATTTTGAGAAGATATAATATTTTGCTATTCATAATTTTAGCCCTGGTGTTATTTGTTTTGATATTAGTATATTTTTTGATAGCATTAACATTGTTTTTTTTCATTCCTATTATTTTGGTCTTTTTTTCAGTTTTCCATTTCCCATCACTGGTTATAGTATGTTCAAGGTAGTAATAGCTCTGAATTGTCTCCAGGTCTATTTCTTCAACTTTGATATCCACTTGTAGATTTTGAGTATTTTCTTTGTTTATGATCATATTTTTATAATCTTTTTTGATCTTAATAATCTAATCTGTGTCTAATGTCTAATATATTTTTTTGCTTGTAATGTTTATTTCATTAAGTAATTGTTGTAGATCTTTAGGATTTGCTGCTAGTAATACAGTATCATCAGCATACCTTAGGATATTGATTAATTTGTAGGCCTGGCATCTCTGTGATGTTTCTAAATATTTGCTCAGTGTATAAATTGAACAAGCTTGGTGATAGGTTACACCCTTGTCTTACTCCTCTCTTTAAATTCAATGGATGTAGTTTTGTCTTTATTATATTTTATTATTGCAGTTGGCTCCAGGAATAAATTACATAGTAGTCGTATGTCTGTGTCATCTAGATGTATATGAGATTATGATATTAGATATGTGATGTACATAAATGAGATATAAGATAACAAAATCAACACAGAACAAGTCTTGGACTACTTATAGAGACAAGAAGTGTAAATAGTTTGTACATCACACGTGCATGTCTTGTGTGTCTATACCATACAGGACGCAAATAAGATGTGAAGAGGGATAGAAAGTTCGAAAGATGCGAAAATATAGATATAGAAACAATTATATAAATATCCTCCCGTGTGTTACAGAGGCTTCATTATGTGGGAAGTAAAGAATAGTGACACTATGACCTTCCAGGCATGTCGTAAGAGGCGACTAAGGAGGTTGATCAATGGCTGTTATTGTAAAAAGCATTGTTATGGAAACAGAACCATAGATTTTAGAAGCAGTGATCTCTGCAATATGTGCTATTTTGGCACGCAAGGTTTCTGTTTTTGAGATTGCAGTTCTGCCCTATGTGCCGTCTTCGGCTCGAAAGGACAATAGATAGATATAAATATCGTGCGGGACCGAGAGTAAAGCTAGAGGTGTAAAGATTTGATGAAGCAAGTGGCCAAATCGTTTCGTGTTGTCCCCCTTCGATATTAGTTTAGCTTCTCAAAACACTTTAACGTTAATCTGTTCTCGTTTACACGAGAATACATTAAAACAGCTATAAGGAAGTAACTCTACATTTGTTGAGGTTTCCAGAAGGTACAGATACAGTTTTCTATCTCAGTCTACATCCGATGTGATGTAGGGAGAAGTGTAGCAGAAGAAGAATTTAATTGAAGATATTACTGTTTGCTACACATATGTCTTCTTCTTCTTCTTCTACCTTTATAGCTCCCAGTGGAGTCTTCAACAAACACTTTCCAAGTCGTTCTATTTTTTACCATTCTTTTAAGATCAGTCCGTGTCTTCCCCATCATCTTCATCTCTGCTTCTATCTGTCTTCTCCAAGAATTCCTTGGTCTTCCTCTTTGTCTTTTCCCCTGGGGATTCTAAAAAGGGTCTGTTGTGTAATACTTACTTGTCCATGTTTGTGAAGTTTTTTCGGCTTAATTTTTCACAGTATGGGATAGCCAGTCCCATGCCCAACCCTCCTTTCTCGCCTCTAAGAACATGCCTGGTAGGGTACAGCGCCACTATTCTTTACTCCCCTTTCGGGCCCCGGTGTCGCGTACACACATGTAACCTGTATAAATCCCCCCCCCCCCCTTTACATAGTTTTTTGAGAACCCTTCCACCTGTGTTTTCGTCATCGGCGATTGCCTTAGAGAAGTCCCGAATTCATGAACATTAATTTAAGATAAGTGTATCCACCACTAGTCGATCATTGTGCCTAGATATATCAATAAACTTGATTATCATTATGTATCCAGAGAAAGAGTCTGTCTTGAATTACCTGTTGTGATCAACTAAAATAAATGTGATGTGCTGTCAAGAGAGTACACATATATTATAAAGAATAAATAACATTACAGCTCTATAACAGTACGAGATTATTTTGTTTTATATACCTCATTGCTATATAGCTATGTAGGGCTAATTTTATATCCTCACATACCTGTGTATGTTGTTTATTGTTCCTGCTGAAGGCCTATTGAGGCGAAACGTCGTTAAAATTTGTGTCGTTAATTAATTACGTAAAGCTTTAACTATACAATTTTATATCTATTTATTTTTCATCTCTCCTTTGCAACACACAGTTGGTTGCAAGACAACTCTACATTGGTTGAGGCCTATAGAAAAGCGATAACTGTTTTCTAATGCTGCCTACATCGGAAACAGAACGTGAGGAAATGTGGAAGAAGAAGAAGATTTTAATCGAATCTGTTTTCTAAACGACACACAACAGGCCGCTGTCAGACAGAGGTTATGAGGTGGAATTTGTGGGAGTAAGGTTTCTCTACTGCTGCAGCGTGGGATGTGGGTGATGCACTCCACGAACGGACTGTCGTCGACAGCGGGCTGTAAGTTGCTACAGTAGCGGGGAGCTTGCGCCGGATCAGAGAGTGTTCATGGTACATGCCCTGGTGTTGCTGCACGAATCGATCTTCAAGAAGTAGGCCAGGTCGTGTGTGATGTCACTTCCGCTTCGTAAGTAGACGATAATAAACCTTCAACTTGTGCAGTTTTTTCGTGGTGCTTTTAATTTCCGATATACAGTTTACTCTATCTGTTAACGTCGATTCAATTTTCTTAAATTAGCTTAACGCCGTGTTTCGAGAACAAGGAGTTGGTCAATTGTGTAGCACTTAGAAGACAGCAAGAAGTTGTAAAATACAACACACTGGTTGTTTTCCATTTATATCGATGATTATTTGTTGACCTCGGGAAGGTCGGTGATTTTTTTTAAATTTTAAATCCGGGGTGAGGTAACAAGCCAGGACTGTACACTACGCATCAACTGCACTGGAAATGCGGTTTTGAATTTCAAATTGCCTGTTAAAACTGCCATACTGTTCACGTGGGAAGCCAGACAGTTCACGTGGGACGCCAGACCGTTCACGTGGGGCGCCAGACCCTTCACGTGGGACTCCAGACCGTTCACAAGGGACGCCAGACAATTCACGTGGGGCGCTAGACCGTTCACGTGGGACGCCAGACAGTTCACGCGGGGCGCCAGACCGTTCACATGGGACGCCAGACAGTTCACGAGAGGCGCCAGACCGCTCACGTGGGACACCAGACCGTTCACATGGGACGCCAGACAGTACACGTGGGGGAACGATAGACCGTTCACGTGGGACGCCAGACAGTTCACGCGGGGGCCAGACCGTTCGCGTGGGACGCCAAACCGTTCACGTGGGAGACCTCTGAAAATAGCCGTAGATGAAAGAACCTGATCGTGCCCAGAACGTAGAGCACAGATAATTTGGTGCCAGCGTCAAGATGGTTCCACCATCGGTGCATTTTTAAACGCATCATTGTTGTCATTACGACATTACCACAACCAGCCACAGAAATGTGACCCGCCAGCAGAAAATAAAGTCGGAAATCATTCCAACTAGCGTGACATCTTCAGCTACGCCAACAATAGAGAGCTGACCTCTCTCTGCCCACAACCGCCCCTGCTCGAAAAGCTGAAAACGTCAACATCATGCTAGTTAGAGTGTTTTCCGATTTTATTTTCCTGCCAGCTGGCAATCTCTATTTTTGGCTGTGGACAGAACTCTATTTCCCCCACAAAAATAGATCCTGTATCTATCCATGGAAGCATGAACCAAAGAATCGTCGATTGGTATCGAACCTGACCACTTCTCAACAGCATGCCATTATTCCAACCACTTCTCTGACCCGGCTCCAATTATTGATTTATTATCCAATTATGTTTTAGTTAGCCGAGTTGGCAGTGTTCCCTAGCGTTGGCTTTCGTTGGCAAGGCGCTGTGCCACTGAGTACGGGTTCGATCCTGCTTCGGACCAGATATTGTTCTTTGTTTTTGTTTCTGTTGTTGATTATTTGCCATTTTTTCCGAGTGCTTTAAACATACCTCATCCTCTGAATTGATTATCCAATTATGGAGCACAACAACATAGTTATCGTCAAGACAACCACAAACACCGTTTTGTTGATGTTTGCTTTACTCCACATATTGTGAAGAATGTAAATATCAGTCAGTGGTCCCAGCAGCTCGCTCTTTAGACATATCATCATCATCAGGTGCTGTGCCTGCTGGCGTAGGGGATCATGTTTCTCCAAAACTTTCTATCTCGACATTTGTTTATCATTTCTGTTGTTCACCTTTTGACAAGCCATTCTCTTAAGCTGTCTGGTATCTTTTCTCTTTGCTTCCCTCTATCTCTTCATTCCTCAATTTTCCCAGTTGTTACAATATATGCTGCTCCCTTCTCATTACATGGCCAAAAAATTATGAATATTTCTTCCTAATATTGGAAATGAGCTGTTTATTTTGTTGGCCTATTTCAGAACATGTTCATTACTCTTCTTAGCTGACCATAGTATTCTCAATATTTTTCTGTAAAACCACATTTCTACAACCTCCATTGATTTTCTTGTCTGTTGTCCTATTGTCCATGATTCACATCCATATGTTAAGACAGTCTCTACATAACATACCACGTATTTGTTAATATTCCCATTCTACTCATGCCAACCACACACTTCCATACTCATTCAGTATCTAGATTGTTTTTTTTCGTTACTCTTGCACTAGTTACTCTTGCACTAGTTACTCTTGCACTAGTTACTCTTGCACTAGTTACTCTTGCACTAGTTACTCTTGCACTAGTTACTCTTGCACTAGTTACTCTTGCACTAGTTACTCTTGCACTAGTTACTCTTGCACTAGTTACTCTTGCACTAGTTACTCTTGCACTAGTTACTCTAAACCGAAGTCAAGCAAGGGCTGGGGTCGTGTGCAAACATTGAGCAGCCACAACTAGTCACTTGTTGTTGACCTCAGTCTTCTCTTCGGTGTTCATTATTAATATCCCAATTACTAGCACCATCAAAGATGTCTTCTCAGCTACCCTCAAGTGCCTTTAGTATTGCCACCCTTGTCTAGAATTAATGCATCGTTTCAATGGGTTTTTCCCTGGTGATTGAGCTTCAAGGGCTGAGAAAGACAAAGAGGGATGGAGAAATGTTTTAGAGGGACTGCCGCGAGAAAACGATCTTCAGTTTAGCGCATTTGGCCCAGGATGGAAATCTGTTACCCCCCAAGACTTCGTGACGTATGCATGTATAATAAAGGATTAAGAGAGCGTGACAACTGGAATATTGACACTTGTAACGATTAAATAAGGAACATAGTTTGAGTATCTAAATAGAGAGTCAGAGAGACTAATGGAAAAGATGATGGGTAGTTTGTTTGGCGTGGCACGAGAAAAGATCAACAGTTGAACAGTTACACGGCGTACGCCGGTCAAGGATTACGAGGGAACATAATATCCTACACCTCCCTACACGGACCATGAATGAATATAAAGTCATGAGACTGTGTTGGATTCATACTAAAGAGAAGAAGAGAAAACAAAAGAAAGGACAATAGTAAGTTCATCTATTGATGACGTGGCATGATTACAACTACAAAGCGTCATATGCTACATATACGTTTAAAACGTGCATATTGTACGAACACATGCCTGCTACCCATTAATGAAAAAAAAAAACTACATACACAACTTTCGGACAAACACACTCTCTGCAAATTTGAAGATAAAAGACCACACACTTACTATTGACCAAAACCCGACATATATTGACGTTACCATGGGCCACAGAATGACATGGATAAATCTGATAGACAAAACAAACACAAAGGCAAGAAAACGAACAGATATTATGAAGATATTGGCAGGAGCGAACTGGGGAGCAGACAGCAAAATCTTGAAACGATTAAACACAGGAAGAGTAAGACCAGCCCCAGAGTATGGAGTCACAGCATGGACTACCGCTTCAAAGTCACATCTTGGCAAAGTTAACAGAACACAACAAACAGACTGCCCGTATCATCGTTGGTGCAATGAAAACCACACCTACAGAGACTCTAGAAATAGTAAAAGGCATACACCCTATGGAAGACGAAAAACTAAAGTAATGCAACAAGCGAAGAAATACAAAAGGCTCTCAAACCACCCCATGCACCAAATAATAGCCGGTTTCGAAAAAGGAAGACTAAAGAGGAGCAACTTAACGCCAATCTCCAAAGAATTGACAACTAGCGATCCGGTGCTGTCCCAAACAATGCCAAAACCCATATGGCCTTCCAGTATGACTCCCTAAGGGAAAATACCAGAACACAAGGAAGACATAATAGTAATCATGAAAATATGCACCAATACAGACACAGAGAGAAAGCACATAGTAGAAAAAAACTCATAGACGACACCTACCCACAACTCCTGGTCTCACATATACACGGATGGCTCTGCTACAGATACCACCATAAATGGAGGAGAAGGTGTGTTCTTGAGGCTGAATAACCAGGAAGAGATTACCAAATTTATAGCGACAGAGAAACTCTCAAACAACGATAAAGCAGAAACTGAAGCCCTCGAAGATGCTGCAAAACTGGCTATCCAACACAAAAATAACATGCACAAGCAATTGGTGATACTGACCAACGCACTGTCAGTCCTAACAGCTCTAAACCCGACAGGATCAGCGAGCTAGATGACCTGTGAACAACCCCAGACTAATTGTGCAATAACTTCCAGAGAGTGGTCATCTTGTGGATACCATCACACTGTAATATACACGGAAACGAATGCGCAGACAAACGAGCTAAAGAGGGAGGGAGATTACCACAAGAGAACCATCTGGTCAGCTACAATGAAGCCAAATCCATCATCAAAGGCCAGTACCATGAAAAATGGAAACAAGAACACCCAAAGTATAACGAGAGGGATGGATACCTCCAACTATCAAGGAGGAATCAAATCATCATACTTCGCCTACGCACTGGCCACAACAGAATGAGAAACTACATGCTTACCAAACGTACAATAGGAACTACCAGTCAATGCTACTGTACCCTGGATAACATGACAACAAAACATGTTCTACAGGATTGTCCCCAGTAAATAGACCTGAGGAGGACAATGTAGCCCACAGCCACCTCCATGGAACATAAACTCTATGGGTCAACAGAATAACTGAAACAGATAGCTGCCTTCATAAGAGCGTCTGGAGTCCTATAGTCTGAATGGTGTCATGACCGCAGAGGAAGAAAAACGTATTTTAAAATGTTTAATGGGAGCATCATTTCGGTAGGGATGTGCATCACAAAGATAGTTTCTGTTTTGTTTGATGCTCATTCATTAGGAAAGATAAAGTTATTTAGGAAAGATAAAGTTATTTATGAAAGATAAAGGAGAAGGGGATACGAGCAAAGAAATTAGAATCAGACTGGCTAAAGCAGCAATGTCTTTCAGAAGCCTTGAAAAGTTGTGGAAATCAAAACTCATTAGCACAAACACAAAACTTAGGCTATTCAAATCAAATGTACTATCAACCCTTACGTATGCGTGTGAAAGCTGGAAAACAACAAGAGATATAGAAACAAAGTTGAACGCATTCGAAAATAAATGTCTAAGGAAAATACTTGGTATAGAATGGAACGAATTCAAAACAAACGAGGAAATTAGAGAAATCGCCAATCAACCACTAATATCTTCAGTAATAAAGAAAAGACGATGGTCATACGTTGGACATGTGATGAGAAGAGATAATAATCGAATAGCAAAGCAAGCCCTCATATGGGAAACAACAGGTAAAAGAAAAAGAGGAAGACCCAGGGAGACACTGAGAAGAACATTGATGAGAGAGGCAAGAGCAGCAGGAATCGGCTCCCTCAATGAGATAGAACTGCTTGCACAGAACAGAGACAGATGGCGAGATTTGATAAAATATCTTTAAAAGAAAACTGCTAGAACAAAAATTCATATAGGAGAAGGTGTATCTTGGTCTACGCCCTATGGGCCGGTTACGGCTCGAAAGGTCAATAGATAGATAGATAGATGAAAGATAAAGTTATTTATGAAAGATAAAGTTATATATGAAAGATAAAGTTATTTAGAAAAGATAAAGCTATTTAGGAAAGATAAGGTTATTTTGGAAAGATAAAGTTATTTAGCAAAGATAACGTTTTTTAGTTAAGATAAAGTTATTTAGGAAAAATAAAGTTATTTATGAAAGATAAAGTTATTTAGAAAAGATAAAGTTATTTATGAAAGATAAAGTTATTTATGAAAGATAAAGTTATATATGAAAGATAAAGTTATTTAGAAAAGATAAAGCTATTTAGCAAAGATAAGGTTATTTAGGAAAGATAAAGTTATTTAGGAAAGATAACGTTTTTTAGTTAAGATAAAGTTATTTAGGAAAAATAAAGTTATTTATGAAAGATACCGTTATTTTGGAAAGATACAGTTATTTATGGAAGATAAAGTTATTTTGGAAAGATAAAGTTATTTAGGAAAGATAAGGTTATTTAGGAAAGATAAAGTTATTTTGGAAAGATAAAGTTATTTAGGAAAGATAAGGTTATTTAGGAAAGATAAAGTTATTTATGAAAGATACAGTTATTTAGGAAAGATAAAGTTATTTAGGAATAATAAAGTTATTTATGAAAGATAAAGTTATTTAGGAAAGATAACGTTTTTTAGTTAAGATAAAGTTATTTAGGAAAAATAAAGTTATTTATGAAAGATAAAATTATTTTGGAAAGATAAAGTTATTTATGAAAGATAAACTTATTTTGGAAAGATAAAGTTATTTAGGAAAGATAAGGTTATTTAGGAAAGATAGTTATTTATGAAAGATAAAGTTATTTAGGAAAGATAAGGTTATTTAGGAAATATAAAGTTATTTATGAAAGATAAAGTTATTTAGGAAAGATAAAGTTATTTAGGAAAGATAAAGTTATTTATGAAAGATAAAGTTATTTAGGAAAGATAAAGTTATTTAGGAAAGATAAAGTTATTTATGAAAGATAAAGTTATTTTGGAAAGATAAAATTATTTTGGAAATATAAAGTTATTTATGAAAGATAAAGTTATTTTGGAAAGATAAAGTTATTTTGGAAAGATAAAGTTATTTAGGAAAGATAAAGTTATTTTGGAAAGATAAAGTTATTTTGGAAAGATAAAGTTATTTTGGAAAGATAAAGTTATTTTGGAAAGATAAAGTTATTTATGAAAGATAAAGTTATTTTGGAAAGATAAAGTTATTTTGGAAAGATAAAGTTATTTTGAAAGATAAAGTTATTTTGGAAAGATAACGTTATTTTGGAAAGATAAAGTTATTTATGAAAGATAAAGTTATTTATGAAAGATAAAGTTATTTTGAAAAGATAAAGTTAGTTATGAAAGATAAAGTTATTTAGCAAAGATAAAGTTAGTTATGAAAGATAAAGTTATTTTGGAAAGATAAAGTTATTTATGAAAGATAAAGTTATTTATGAAAGATAAAGTTATTTTGGAAAGATAAAGTTAGTTATGAAAGATAAAGTTATTTAGGAAAGATAAAGTTAGTTATGAAAGATAAAGTTATTTTGGAATGATAAAGTTAGTTATGAAAGATAAAGTTATTTTGGAAAGATAAAGTTAGTTATGAAAGATAACGTTTTTTTGGAAAGATAAAGTTAGTTATGAAAGATAAAGTTATTTTGGAAAGATAAAGTTAGTTATGAAAGATAAAGTTATTTTGGAAAGATAAAGTTAGTTATGAAAGATAAAGTTATTTAGGAAAGATAAACAACCACATTGCTTTTAAAAAAATATGTCGACAATGGAAGCATATCAAGATTGACACGATATACTCTAAATAGCTAAAACACGGGAGGTAGAATTACTTGGCTCAATGTCTTAATTGTTTGATGAGCTGGAGACAGCGTTGAAACTTGAAAATGCGAATTAGTTGTTGCAATCAAAGTAGTGACGTTGTAAATTATACAGCACGGCTCCCTGTCAAACGTGACAATCAGGCAGTGTCGGATACCAGTACGGGCAGTACCTGGGGGGGGGGGGGGTTGTTTACTGGGTAACTGCGTGGAAACTTGGGTAATTATGGTTCTCGATGTTCGAATAAGAAAACTTAAAAGGAGGAGGGATTAGGATAAACACTTCAGATGAAGAAAAATGGAGAGAAGAAAAAACAAGTGGATGTAGTAGTGAGGTATAGAATGAAGCTGCACAATTGAAGAAGATGGAGACAGAGTTATAGGGTGCAATGGGATATAATGGAGCCAGAACAAACAAAAAAAAAACATATCTATTTAACTTATACAGTGAACAGATTTTGAAAGACATCATAAAGATTCCAGGACTAAAGATCAATGGATATAAATATATATAATCAATAATCTAAGATATGCTGATGATACGGGATTAATGGCAGAAAATCCAGAAGACCTACAACAACTAGTGAACAACATAAACAAGACAAGAAAAGAATATAGATGGAAAATAAAAAATGACTAAAAATATGTTTATTAGTATATAAAAGACACACAATATACAAGGAGATTTTGAAGTAGGTGGAAAGAATCTAGGAAGAATTGAAGAATATAGTTACCTTGGACATATAACCAGTGTTGGTAAATGTTAGTCAGATATCAACAAAAGAATAGGAATGTCAAAAAACAATTTTAACATCATGCAAAATACACTCACATCAAAGAAAAATAATATCAGAACTAAAATTACAAAATGCTATATCAACTCATCTTTTTTTGGCCATGTAATGAGAAGAAAACAACTGAAGTATATTGTAACAACTGGGAAAATTGAGGGTCGAAGAGATAGAGGGAAGCAAAAAGAAAAGATACGAGACAGCTTAAGAGAATGGCTTGGCAGAAGGTCAACAACAGAAATGATAAATAACTGTCGAGATCGAAAATTGTGGAGAGACATGTTCATCTACGCCAGCAGGATCGGTACTTGATGATGATGATGATGATATTTACTCAGCGTTCGTGTATGGTGCAGAAACATGGACATTAAATAAGACAAGAAAGAAGAAAATTGAAGCCATTGAAATGCTGAAGCAAACTTTTTTTTCTTACCTCCCTTGCTAAAAATAGGTCACGTAATATCATTTTCATTTTGTTGGAAGCAGTCCCTGTACCTCTGATTGATGCCCTCAGTGTCAAGAATAGAAAAATCAATTCCTTCTATCATATTTCTGTATACCTCATCGAACTGTCAACACCTTCGATATGTTATGTATGCTCTCATATATTTTATGTTTTAGTTGTGTTTGCTCGGTTGTTATCCATGATGGAAGGTCTTGTTGTACAGTCATGTGATACAAATCCGCTCCAAAAACACATGCCTCTTTTCAAAATGCTAGTAGACAGTTTGTATGTAAACTGCTTATTGTCATGATGTTATACACATTTTAAAAAGAAACAAACCGACGGTTTTTATTTTGTCTCATTTGTGGTATATGTAAAAACGCAACACATACATATACTAGTGTAATTAAACTAATATATTCTTTACAGCTTAAAGTCGTCAATGTTATGTGCGCATTTGTAAAACTCTGCACGCAAATTAGCATTTCTATTGAACAAATTGCTGTAAACTCAGTGTTCGTTACTTTCTTCATCTTCTTCTTTTCTCTTTCTCACTGATACCTAAAAGGTGAAGTTATTTAGGAAAGATAAAGTTATTTAGGAAAGATAAAGTTATTTAGGAAAGATAACGTTTTTTAGTTAAGATAAAGTTTTTTAGGAAAGATAAAGTTATTTAGTTAAGATAACGTTATTTAGGAAAGATAAAGTTATTTAGGAAAGATAAAGTTATTTTATGAAAGTTAAAGTTTTTAGTTAAGATAAAGCTATTTAGGAAAGATAACGTTATTTAGGAATGGTAAAGTTATTTTGGAAAGATAAAGTTATTTTGGAAAGATAAAGTTATTTAGGAAAGATAAAGTTATTTAGTTAAGATAAAGTTATTTAGGAAAGATAAAGTTATTTTGGAAAGATAAAGTTATTTTGGAAAGATAAAGTTATTTAGGAAAGATAAAGTTATTTTGGAAAGATAAAGTTATTTAGTTAAGATAAAGTTATTTAGGAAAAATAAAGTTATTTAGGAAAGATACAGTTTTTTTAGTTAATATAAAGTTTTTTAGGAAAGATAAAGTTTTTTAGTTAAGATAAAGTTGTTTAGGAAAGATAAAGTTATTTTGGAAAGATAAAGTTATTTTATCTACCTGAAAGCATACAGATAGAGATGATACAGGCACTTGAAGATTTTGGCATTGAAGTGATTACAGACATATGCAACGACATATACCACACAGGATACATACCAAATGAACTAAAAACATCAACTTTCATTGCATTGCCTAAAAAGAATGGTGCAGTTGAATGCAGTGACTTTAGAACAATAAGCCTAATGAGCCATGTTACAAAAATCTTGCTAAAAGTTATACAAGGAAGGATTCAGAATAAAATCAATACTGAATTAGATGAGCAGCAATTTGGATTTAGGAAAAATAGCGGGACAAATGAAGCCATATTCTGCATGAGAACATTAATCGAAAAATACACAGAAGTAAACAAACCAATATATGCCTGCTTCATAGACTACACCAAAGCTTTTGATAGAGTACACCACAAACAACTTATAGAATGCCTAAAAGATATACATCTAGATGACATGGATATATGACTAATATGCAATCTATACTGGGAGCAAACAGCAATAATAAAATATAACAAAGAGTTCTCTACACCCATTGATATAAAAAGAGGAGTAAGACAAGGATGCATCCTATCACCAAGCTTGTTCAATCTATACACTGAGCAAATCTTTAAAAACATCATAGAGATGCCAGGCCTACAAATTAATGGAAAGATAATCAATAACCTAAGATATGCTGACGATACTGTACTACTAGCAGAAAATCCTAAAGACCTACAACAATTACTTAATGAAATAAACACGACAAGCAAAAAATATGGACTAGATATGAATATCAAAAAGACTAAAACTATGATCATAAACAAAGAAAATACACAAAACCCACAAGTGGATATCAAAATTGAAGGAATAGACCTTGAGACAGTTCAGAACTATAACTACCTTGGACATACTATAACCAGTGATGGAAAATGTACAACTGAAATAAACAAAAGAATAGGAATGGCAAAAAGTAATTTTAATGTCATGAAGGACATACTAACATCAAAACAAATAACACCAGAGCTAAAACTAAGAATAGCAAAATGTTACATCTTCTCAATATTCCTATATGGTGCTGAAACATGGACATTAGACAAGAAAACAGAACAGAGAATTGAAGCCTTTGAAATGTGGATATATAGAAGAATAGGTAGAATTGGATGGAAGGAAAAGAAAACAAATGACAAAGTCTTAAAACAACTAAAAATGAAAAGAGAACTTCTGAACACAATTAGAACAAGACAAATGCGATTCTTAGGCCATGTTAAAAGACACAACAGCCTACTGAAAGTGATCCTGGAGGGGAAAATACAAGGTAAAAGAGGCAGAGGCAGACCAAGATTAACATGGACGAGTAACATCAAAAGATGGACAAATCAACCGATGACAACCTGCACCATCAAAGCAAGAGATAGAGCAAAATGGCGCTCCATGGTAGCCAACCTTCGTTGCGGAGACGGCACTCAATGATGATGATGATGAAAGTTATTTATGAAAGATAAAGTTATTTTGGAAAGATAAAGTTATTTTGGAAAGATAAAGTTATTTATGAAAGATAAAGTTATTTATGAAAGATAAAGTTATTTTGGTAAGATAAAGTTATTTATGAAAGATAAAGTTATTTATGAAAGATAAAGTTATTTTGGAAAGATAAAGTTATTTATGAAAGATAAAGTTATTTTGCAAAGATAAAGTTATTTATGAAAGATAAAGTTATTTTGGAAAGATAAAGTTATTTTGGAAAGATAAAGTTATTTATGAAAGATAAAGTTATTTTGGAAAGATAAAGTTATTTTGGAAAGATAAAGTTATTTTGGAAAGATAAAGTTAGTTATGAAAGATAAAGTTATTTTGGAAAGAAAGTTATTTATGAAAGATAAAGTTATTTTGGAAAGATAAAGTTATTTTGGAAAGATAAAGTTATTTGGGAAAGATAAAGTTATTTAGGAAAGATAAACAACCACACTGCTTTTAAAAAAAATATGTCGACTATGGAAGCATATCAAGATTGACACGATATACTCTAAATAGCTAAAACACGGGAGGTAGAATTACTTGGCTCAATGTCTTAATTGTTTGATGAGCTGGAGACAGCGTTGAAACTTGAGAATGCGAATTAGTTGTTGCAATCAAAGTAGTGACGTTGTAAATTATACAGCACGGCTCCCTGTCAAACGTGACAATCAGGCAGTGTCGGATACCAGTACGGGCAGTACCTGGGGGGGGGGGGGGTTGTTTACTGGGTAACTGCGTGGAAACTTGGGTAATTACGGTTCTCGATGTTCGAATAAGAAAACTTAAAAGGAGGAGGGATTAGGATAAACACTTCAGATGAAGAAAAATGGAGAGAAGAAAAAACAAGTAGATGTAGTAGTGAGGTATAGAATGAAGCTGCACAATTGAAGAAGATGGAGACAGAGTTATAGGGTGCAATGGGATATAATGGAGCCAGAACAAAAAAAAAAACATATCTATTTAACTTATACAGTGAACATATTTTGACATACATCATAAAGATTCCAGGACTAAAGTTCGATGGATATAAATATATATAATCAATAATCTAAGATATGCTGATGATACGGTAATATTGGCAGAAAATCCAGAAGACCTACAACAACTAGTAAACAACATAAACAAGACAAGAAAAGAATATAGATGGAAAATAAAAAAAGACTAAAAATATGTTTATTAGTATATAAAAGACACACAATATACAAGGAGATTTTGAAGTAGGTGGAAAGAATCTAGAAAGAATTGAAGAATATAGTTACCTTGGACATATAACCAGTGTTGGTAAATGTTAGTCAGATATCAACAAAAGATTAGGAATGGCAAAAAACAATTTTAACATCATGCAAAATACACTCACATCAAAGAAAAATAATATCAGAACTAAAATTACAAAATGCTATATCTACTCATTTTTTGGCCATGTAATGAGAAGAAAACAACTGAAGTATATTGTAACAACTGGGAAAATTGAGGGTCGAAGAGATAGAGGGAAGCAAAAAGAAAAGATACCAGACAGCTTAAAAGAATGGCTTGGCAGAAGGTCAACAACAGAAATGATAAATAACTGTCGAGATCGAAAATTGTGGAGAGACATGATCATCTACGCCAGCAGGATCGGTACTTGATGATGATGATGATATTTACTCAGCGTTCGTGTATGGTGCAGAAACATGGACATTAAATAAGACAAGAAATAAGAAAATTGAAGCCTTTAAAATGCTGAAGAAAACTTTTTTTTTCTTACCTCCCTTGCTAAAAATAGGTCACGTAATATCATTTTCATTTTGTTGGAAGCAGTCCCTGTACCTCTGATTGATGCCCTCAGTGTCAAGAATAGAAAAATCAATTCCTTCTATCATATTTCTGTATACCTCATCGAACTGTCAACACATTCGATATGTTATGTATGTTCTCATATATTTTATGTTTTAGCTGTGTTTGCTCGGTTGTTATCCTTGATGGAAGGTCTTGTTGTACAGTCATGTGATACAAATCAGCTCCAAAACACATGCCTCTTTTCAAAATGCTAGTAGACAGTTTGTATGTAAACTGCTTATTGTCATGATGTTATACACATTTTAAAAAGAAACAAACCGACGGTTTTTATTTTGTCTCATTTGTGGTATATGTAAAAACGCAACACATACATATACTAGTGTAATTAAACTAATATATTCTTTACAGCTTAAAGTCGTCAATGTTATGTGCGCATTTGTAAAACTGCACGCAAATTAGCATTTCTATTGAACAAATTGCTGTAAACTCAGTGTTCGTTACTTTCTTCCTCTTTTCTCTTTCTCACTGATACCTAAAAGGTGTTGTGGTTTATATCATTTGTCATTCTTGCGCTGCCCGAACTGTCTGAATTAGTGATTTTCCTTTGTTGTTACATGTCTCTGTCACTGCATCTATCCATCTTCTTCTGGGTCTTCCTCTTGGTCTTTTTCCATGCATTCTCGAGAAGAACGCCCTTGATGGTGATTGGTGAGGATTCATTCTGACCAGGTGGCCAAACCATTTAAGTTGTTGTTGTTGTTCTATATATTCTTGGCAGCGTTTTGTTCGTACCAATTTTCTTATTGTTTCATGCATTATTCTATCTCTTATTGTGTTGTTTGTTACTCATCTGACATGTATTGATCTTTCTTAAATGCGATTTAGGAAGGGTCCATGTTTGACTTTCATAGCACAAAGTTGGTATGAAAATGCTATTTATCATTTGTTGTTTAGCTGCCATAGAAATGTTTGGATGTCTTAGCAATGGTGAAAGCTGGTATGTGACAGCATTTGCTTTTTGTATTCTCATGTCAATTTCTCTGTTTAGTTTTCCATCTTCTGTAAAGATTGTGCCCAAATACTTGAATCCCTCTACTTGTTTTATTTCTTTATCTTTGATCTTGATGTTTAATTGGTGTCTTAATTTGCTTATTCTCATAGCCTCTGTTTTTGCTGTGTTAATTTTCATACTGTAGTTTGTGCAGCTTTTATCTAGAGATGTTAAATGTTGTTGTAGCAGGCTTTCATCCTCATATATTAGGCATTGGTCATCTGCGAATAGTAGCTCGTTGATGTTGGGTGATTTTTCCTTATTGTTGGTTGTTTCCTGATTTATTTTGTCCATATATGTGATGAAGAGGAGTGGTGAGAGGACACATCCTTGTCTTACACCTGTTGTAACCTGAAACCATTCTGACAGACCTTCCGATGTTCTAACGGCACTTTGACTGTTTTTATATAGTGCCATTATATTATCTAGTAGTTGTCCTCCTGCCCCGTAGGTTTCTAAAGTTTGCCAAAGTTTGTTCCTGTCCACACGATCAAACGCTTTTTCCTGATCTATAAGCACTATATTTAGGTTTCTGTCATATTCTATTGTTTTTTCACATTGTTGTCTCAATGTAAATATAGCATCAGTACAACTTTTGCTTTTTTTCTGAATCCGAATTGATTATTACTTAATTGAGGTTCTATTATGTATCTTACTCTCTCTCTCTTCGTCACTTTGACTATAAAAAATCAGCACTCTCGACAGACAGAATAGTCAAGGAAGACAGTGGTGCATACGTTATGACCACGAGTAGCATGACAATGGAGTTGATTGCAGTGACTAGTGCATTCCTCTGCTTAGAGTCACAAGACTACACCCACACCTGTATACTGAGTGATTTGGTTATTTGCTTATGGAAGGCCCCGGTATCACTGCAAACAAATTAAAATCCATAATTGCTCAACCGCGCGTGCCAGTGGAATCATCCGAATTAATATCTCATCTCTCAAACAAAGAAAGGTAACTGTAGTCCCCATCGTAGCAGTCTCAGTACACGCCAAAGGACATAAGTCGAAACTACGCAGAAAGTGAACACAGCCAACTGTTCCCTGTCATACGATATCATCGTTCATCGTAAGCAATTGGAATATCGAAACATGATCAAAACGGATGAGACACACAGTTCACGGTGTGCACAGAGCACTTAACTCAGTAGCTCCTGCAGCAAGCCGGACATGGAATATAAGGAAACTGTAACAAGGAACACTTTTCATGCATAGCCTTCAATTGTTCCCGCCGCCTATCCACCATATACCGGAAGTTCACGTCCTCTTGAAAATGATGATCGTCATATTTTTTTTAAATGTATAGCGCTTGATGATGTTGGGCCATCATTGTTGACTCCAATTCCGAAAATATAGACACACAGTTAGACACACTGAGTGATTAGATGGGTATGATAAAAAAAAGTGGAGGCGGGCCCTGGAGACGATGTTTAGAGTCACTGTAGAAGTCAAAAATACGAAAGGTCACCTTTGTCTACGTCCTAGGACATGCATGAGTACAAGGAAATGAAAGAGTGGACAGGTTGGCTAGTTGCACTATCGTTGTGGACGGTCTACCAATGGATCAGGCGGACATCACCAATGCCCTCCGAGAAGTGGAAAAGACACAGGACTTCGACAACCATGAGTCCACGTCACTCCTTCGGATGAAAGAGATGGGAGTTAAAATGGGCACAGCCAGAAATGAGAAACTTAGTGGGTGTAAAAGAAGACTTATCAACCAACATAGAACTGGAGTCGTCAGTCGCTGGACACTGCGAGACTTGCCGAGGAGGGGATCTAGGTACCTAACGACATATTCGAAGGGCAATGATGATGGCTCGTAAATAACTCAACAACTCAATAAAAAATCAACAACATTTTCATTTACTGTAAAATCTATCGTTTAAGGGACATAATTGTTACTGAACCGACAAAGATCAAAAATCAAAATTGCCGCTTTAAGGAAACCGTATTATCTGCACTACTTTAAATTATGAAATCATAACGTCATCATCATCATCATCGTCATCAAGTGCCATACCGGTTGCCATAGACGATCATGTCCTTCTACAAACTTTTAACTACAGTATATCGTATCAGTTCTGATGTTGACCGTTTTCCATGCCATGACACCAAGCTATCCAGTATTTTCTCTCCTTGTCGTCCGCGATCTCTCTTTCCTTTTATTTTGTCAGTTGTGACCAAGTATTCCAACTTTCCTCTTCTCATGATGTCCCTAAAATATTGTTTGTTCCTTTCTGATTTTTCTTAGGAGCTCTCTTTTTGTGTTGGCCTCTTTGAGAATTTCCTCGTTGGTCTTTTTAAGCTATGCAGGGAATTTTCAACATTCTTCTGCGAAATCCCATCTATGTGGTCTTTAATCGTCTTTTCATTTGTTTGTCTACTGTCCATGATTCGCTTCCATAGGTCAGAATTGGCTCTATATAGCACCGATTAATTCTCTTCCTCACTTCTATTGACATATATTTGTTGCATAATTATTTTTCATTTTCTGAAATGATCTTTTGACCTGAGCTATTCTGCTTTTTTTTTCTTTCTGTGGTACATCTTCCATCTGATGATATATTGTGCCCAAATATTTGATGCGTTGCATTTGTTTCAAATTTGCCCTGTTTATTTTACATAACGTCATGGACAATTTAAAACGACATGGAAAAATTCATGGTAAACCGTACAGGGGTTTCCAAGATGTTTGATAAAGTTTGCGGGTTTTCTTTTTGGAGTGAACTATATCTCTTCAGGTGTTCTCTAACTAGACAAAACTATTTTCCCATTTCTTCATCCCTCAATGTGCACAATTAAACGAGAACATCGGTTCAAATCATGGAAGGACCAAACTTTGTTTATATCGAGGATGGAATAAAAACTCAGATCCGAACATCTTGCAGAGACTTCACTGGACAAGTTGCTTCTTCACTAGACAAGTTGCTTCTTCACTGCAAAAGTTGCTTCTTCACTGGACAAGTTGCTTCTTCACTGGACAAGTTGCTTCTTCACTGGACAAATTACTTCTTCACTGGATAAGTTGCTTCTTCACTGGACAAGTTGCTTCTTCACTGGACAAGTTGCTTCTTCACTGGACAAGTTGCTTCTTCACTGGACAAGTTGCTTCTTCACTGGACAAGTTGCCTCTTCACTACAAAAGTTGCTTCTTCACTAGACAAGTTGCATCTTCACTGCAAAAGTTGCTTCTTCACTAGACAAGTTGCAACTTCACTGCAAAAGTTGCTTCTTCACTAGACAAGTTGCATCTTCACTGCAAAAGTTGCTTCTTCACTAGACAAGTTGCATCTTCACTGCAAAAGTTACTTCTTCACTGGACAAGTTCCTTCTTCACTGCAAAAGTTGCTTCTTCACTAGAAAAGTTGCTTCTTCACTAGACAAGTTGCTTCTTCACTGGAGAAGTTGCTTCTTCACTGTACAAGTTGCTTCTTCACTCAACAAGTTGCTTCTTAACTGGACAAGTTGCCTCTTCACTAGACAAGTTGCTTCTTCACTGCAAAAATTGCTTCTTCACTGCAAAAGTTGCTTCTTCACTGCAAAAGTTGCTTGTTCACTGGACAAGATGCTCTTCACTGGATAAGTTGCTTCTTCACTGGACAAGTTGCTTCTTCACTAGACAAGTTGCTTTTTCACTGGACAAGTTGCTTCTTCACTGGATAAGTTGCTTCTTCACTGCAAAAATTCCTTCTTCACTACAACAGTTGCTTCTTCACTGGACAAGTTGCTTCTTCACTGGACAAGTTGCTTCTTCACTGGACTAGTTGCTTCTTCACTGCCAAAGTTGCTTCTTCACTGGACAAGTTGCTTCTTCACTGCAAAAGTTCCTTCTTCACTAGACAAGTTGCTTCTTCACTGGACAAGTTGCTTCTTTACTGGACAAGTTGCTTCTTCACTGGACAAGTTGCTTCTTCACTAGACAAGTTTCTTCTTCACTGGACAAGTTGCTTCTTCACTGGAATAGTTGCTTCTTCACTGGACAAGTTGCTTCTTCACTAGACAAGTTTCTTCTTCACTGGACAAGTTGCTACTTCACTGGAAAAGTTGCTTCTTTACTAGAAAAGTTGCCTCTTCACTGGACAAGTTGCTTCTTCACTAGACAAGTTGCTTCTTCACTGGACAAGTTGCTTCTTCACTAGACAAGTTGCTTCTTCACTAGACAAGTTGCTTCTTCACTGGACAAGTTGCTTCTTCACTAGACAAGTTGCTTCTTCACTAGACAAGTTGCTTCTTCACTAGACAAGTTCCTTCTTCACTGGACAAGTTGCTTCTTCACTAGACAAGTTGCTTCTTCACTGGACAAGTTGCTTCTTCACTAGACAAGTTGCTTCTTCACTAGACAAGTTCCTTCTTCACTGGACAAGTTGCTTCTTCACTAGACAAGTTCCTTCTTCACTGGACAAGTTGCTTCTTCACTAGACAAGTTGCTTCTTCACTGGACAAGTTGCTTCTTCACTAGACAAGTTGCTTCTTCACTAGACAAGTTGCTTCTTCACTGGACAAGTTGCTTTTTTACTGGACAAGTTTCTTCTTCACTGGACAAGTTCCTTCTTCACTGGACAAGTTGCTTCTTCACTGGACAAGTTGCCTCTTCACTGGACAAGTTGCCTCTTCACTGGACAAGTTGCCTCTTCACTGAACAAATGTCTTTTATTTCCCGATCCTAAAGTCCCCCCTCTCCCGGGCAGGCCCGATAAATGGAACAATGACGTAGAGATAATTTTTTTGGATAGTTACACATTTACATCTCATATTACAAGTCCGGCTTGTTGCAGCAGCTACTGAGTTAGGTGCTCTGTGCACACCATGAGCTGTGTGTTTCATCCTTTTTGATCATGTTTCGATATTCCAATTGTTTACGAAGAATGGTGATATCGTATGACAGGGAACAGTTGGCTGTGTTCACTTTCTGTGCGGTTTCGCCTAATGTCTTTTGGCGTGTGCTGACACTGCTATGATGGGGACTACAGCTACCTTTCTTTGTTTCGAAGATGAGATAGTATTTCATATGATACAACTGGCACGGGCGGTTGAGCAATTATGGAATTTTATTCGTTTGCAGTGATACCGGGGCCTTCCATAACGAAAGAACCAAATAACATTTACATCTTTACAACATTACCTCATAGACATATATTTGCTCAAAACGTGCCCATCCCATGATCTGGTCAATTATTGGGGATCATCTGAGAACTTTAATTGTGTAACGCTACAACGTAAACTACATCGATCCAACGGGTATTATAACACAAGAAAGTTACTACAACACTACAACGTTACTACACAATACAACGTATACTACAACACTATAACATTATTACAACACTACACCGTATACTACACAACTACACCGTATACTACAACACTATAACATTATTACAACACTACAACGTTACTACACACTGCAATTTATATTACAACACTACATTACTACAACGTATATTATAACACTCCAAATTATACAACACCACTTCAACGTTACTACAATACTACAACGTATTTTACAACACTATAACGTTAATACATCACAAAACGCAACTACAAAGTATACTACAACACGACAACGTATACTACAGTTGCAGCACTACAACGTATACTACAGCACTCCAACTTATGCTACAAAACTGCAACGTATACTAAAACACTCCAAAGTATAGTACACAACTACAACATATTCTACAACACTACAACGCCCACAACGTTACTACAGCGTATTCTACCGCGCTTTCCCGCATACTACAGCACTACAACTTATACTACACCTCTTCAACGTATATTAGAAAATTCCCACTCACACTACAACGTTACAACATATAGTAAAGAACTCCAACTTATATTGCAGAACGACATTCTACTACGCTACAACGTAAACTACAAAGCGACAACGTATACTACAACGTATACTACAACACTGCAATGTATACTACAACACTACAACCTATACTATAACACTACAACATGTACTGCAACACTGCAATGTATACTACAACACTACAACCTATACTATAACACTACAACATGTAATGCAACACTGCAATGTACACTACAACTTATACTACAAAGCTACAACATATGCGACAACACTACAACCTATACTACAACACTGCAACCTATACTACAACAGTACAACTTATACTACAACACTACAATGTATACTACAACACTACAAACTAATACTACATTGAGTGTCTATACTATGTTTTGGGTGCAATGATTATGACCCGCAAATAACTCAATAACTTATACTACAACACAGCAACGTATACTACAATACTACAACACTACAACATTACTACAGAACTACAGAACGTGCCTATTTGTCCGATCAATTCTTCTGTGTACCACTGTTTGTCCCTTGAAGCGTTGCAGATAGAGAATATGTATTGCTTCCTGGACATCGCCTGTGTAGCTTTAGTTGTTTTCCTATTGTGTCGTATTACTTGTGCTGTGCAGCGTTGCACAGAAAGAATGTGCAACTGTACAGGCATTGTTAGTTCCGCATAGCTTGAGTTGTTATCTTGTATTTATTTAGTGACTGGTTTCGTCAATTCAGTTTTTGCTGGATCGTTATTTTGTTTTGTAACTTGATCTCTTTCATATGTTTACCAGGCGCAGATGTGCGCATTTTTTGTTTGATGTGATTTGATATGAAACATGATGCTTCGATTCGACATTTACCAGAACTCGGTTCAACTTTTCTTTTATGTATTTTCAGCAAAACGTATGGACTAGATATGAATATCAAAAAGACTAAAACTATGATCATAAACAAAGAAAATACTCAAGACCAACAAATAAATATCAAAGTTGAAGGAATACATCTGGAGACAGTTCAGAACTACAACTACCTGGGACATACTATAACCAGTGATGGAAAATGTACAACTGAAATAAACAAAAGAATAGGTATGGCAAAAAGTAATTATAATGCCAAGAAAAATATACGAACACCAAAACAAATAACACCAGGGCTGAAACTAAGAATAACAAAATGTTAAATCTTCTCAATATTCCTGTATGGTGCAGAAATATGGACATTAGACAAGAAAACAGAACAGATAATTGAAGCCTTTGAAATGTTGATTTATAGAAGAATAGGTAGAATTGGATGGAAAAAAAAGAAAACAAACGATGACGTTTTAAAACAACTTAAAATGGAAAGAGAAGTACTAAACACAATTAGAACAAGAATGAAATTTTTGGGCCATGTTAAAAGACACAACAGCCTTATAAAAGTAATATTGGAAGGGAAAATACAAGGTAAAAGAGACAGAGGCAGACCAAGACTAACATGGACGAGGAACATCAAAAGATGGACAAGTCAACCTGTGACAATCTGCACCATCAAAGCAAGAGACAGAGTGGAATGGCGCTCCATGGTAGCCAACCTTCGATGCGGAGACGGTACTCAATGATGATGATGATGATGATGATGATGATTTTCAGCAATTTTACGTAAACATAAACATTCACATCGGTTTGCTGGGCATGTTGTAGGAGTTTCTTTAACAGCACACAATCACACATTAGGCTATAACGTTTTCTAATAGAATACACCTAGCGATGTTGCGAGATGTTTAATGAATTTACTGAGAAGTGTGCTCGAACTAATGCTTCTAATTCTATCAAGGCAAGATCTCGGCGTATGGAAGATAAGTTACAGCTTAGGGCCACACAATATGAGGGGCCGCAAACAATTTTCAAAATTTGTTTTGGAACTACACTTTTTTCATACCAGTTTATTATTTCAAATTTTGTGAGACCTTTTGTGAGGTTAATTTCTTCACGGTATTTAGGTATTGCGACTAAGGAGGTTGATCGATGGCTTGACAAGCTGTCATTGTAAAAAACATTGTTATGGAAACAGCGTCATAGATTTTAGAAGCAGTGATCTCTGCAATATGTGCCATTTTGGTATGCAAGGTTTCTGTTTTTGAGATTGTGGTTCTGCCCTATGTGCCGTTTTTGGCTCGAAAGGACAATAGATAGATAGATAGATTTAGGTATGCAGGAATCGGCTCCCTCAATGAGATAGAGCTGCTTGCACAGAATAGAGACAAATGGCGAGATTTGATAAAATGGCTTTAAAAGAATTGAAAACTGCTAGAACAAAAATTCAGATAAGAGAGGGAGTATCTTGGTCTACGACCTATGGGCCGGCTACGGCTCGAAAGGTCAATAGATAGATAGATAGATAGATAGATAGATAGATAGATAGATAGATAGATAGATAGATAGATAGATAGATAGATAGATAGATAGATAGATAGATAGATAGATAGATAGATAGATTTAGGTATGCGTGTGTGGGGGTGGGGAGGTGGAGGAAGGGATCCTCAGAGTTTCTTTTAGCTTATTAGGGCCTCCCTAATTCTATATCCGATTCAGAAAGAGGGATCTTTATTATTGGAGCCAGTAGTGGGGTGTGATAAACACTCCAAGGTATGGTGACAGCTTTACTAGGAAGGAACACAACACAATACTGACGTTTCGGCCTGTGGCCTTCTTCAGAATACAGGGACAACGACAACAAATGGTGAAGTACAATTATCTATAACTACATGTCGGATAATCAAGTATAGGGAGAGGCAGACAGAGAGAGGAGAAGTCAGATGGTAAGATAAGCAGAGTGAGAGAGAGAGAGAGAGAGAGAGAGAGATGTGCTACATGAGGGGAGGTAGGATTGGTGTAGAGATATATAAAATCAAAAGATTAGAATATGAGGAGGAGCTTGAAACTAAAGAGTGATATCTTTATTATTCTCTCTCTCCCTCTCTCTCTCTCTCTCTGTCTGTCTCTCTCTCTCTCTCTCTCTCTCTTTCTCTCTCTCACTCTCTCTCATATACCACAAAATAATTTCTAATAACAAAGTTCTCAAGTTTTTTTTCGCCCAAAAAACTTCATAGATTCATTAACCAAGGTCTTCTTATAGCTTTTTTGAACAAGATGAATCTGACAGTTTTGATAATTAACTGTAAGTTTGATTGGTCTTCTTACAAAATTGATGGCCGATCTGTAGTTTCGGTGTCACTGAACTACACGTTTTGTTGGAAATGGAGGAAACAATTCCGCCAAAACATGACAGCGTAAACAAACTAATCAGACATGAGCAAACCAAGATATTCAGACTCAAAACGGGTCACTGTGGGTTTAATGTAGACCCACACAAGATAGGATGAAATGACTTGGCCATATGTGGCTACGGAGCACCCAGACAGACTCCAGAGCATATCTTATAGGAATGTAGTAGTCTCAACACTCCTATAACACAAATATTGGCCACTAGAAACAAGCCTGTATGACAAGTTATGGGAAACCGGTGAAGATATCAAAATGTACCGTCTTGTTCGTGACCCAGGTTGGTCTAAATGCTTTACAATAGCTGATTTCTGAAGAAAAAGAGAAAGAAGTTGAAAATGAGCATCTACAAGTTTCTGAGTTATTTTACTGAACTTGTCTGGAGATTCACACAACGTCACCCTCTACAACTCGTTACTATCACTCTCTTCACAGTCCTCTCTGTCTTAACAACAAGTAGTCTTTTCTTGCTAACAAAAATCTTGTTCTCTTAGACAATCTAAAGTGGACGTGATGAAGAGAACTGTCTCACAGACTGTTAGAGTTATTGAGTTATTTGCGGGTCATCATCATTGCACTCCGAACATGTCCATAGGTGCTCAGATCCCTTCCTCAGCAAGTCTCGCAGTGTCCAACGACTGAAACTCCAGTTCTGTGTTAGTTGATAAGTTTTTTTATACGCCCACTAAGATTCTCGTTTCTGGCTGTGCCCATCTTTACTTCCATCTTTTTCATCCCAACGAGTGACGTGGACTCATGGTTGTCGAAGTCCTGTGCCCTTCCCACATCTCGGAGGGCATCGATGATGTCCGCCCGATCCATTGGTTGACCGTCTTCAACGACAGCCCGCCTCCACTTTTTTTTATCAAGCATATCGGATCATTCAGTATACAGGCGTGTGTGTAGTCTTGTGACTCTAACCAGATGAATGCTTTGGTCACTGCCATCACCTCCATCAGTCTCGATGCTTGAAGCGGCACTATCCAGAAATCTCCGAACATTTCTGGATAGGCGGCCGAGCACATATGGGTGGAAACTCGCGGCGTGCTAAGACGCCGGTTCAAGTCTCGTACTTTACCTTTACCTCCATCGTCATGCTACTCGTGATCATAACGTATTCACTACTGTTATCATTGACTATTTTACAAGTCGAGCGTGCTGTAAATGCCCATGCATTCCTTTTGTGTCGTATTAGAAATCCGTCTTTATTTACGACTGCATCTTTCTCATCGGTGTTATCCCAGATAAGACCGTTGATATTCGCATTGATGACGACTAAGTTATGTTCCTTACATTTCCTGTCAAAATTGACACAGACTGTCGGAGAGAGAAGTAGTCTCTCCTCTCATCCTGTCTAGAGAATTTGTGTACTATCCCTATTCCACATGAGGCTATCATTTTTCTTCTACTTCTTCTTTCCTTCCTCCTTTGCCTTTCAGCGTCAAGGGGGAGGCTATCATTAGCCAGTTTAAATCAAACCAATTGGTCAGTTTCACGATTTCGTACGACAAGCCCCAGGCGCGACAACCGGTCATGCGTGGATAATTTGTCATGGGCGTAACTTTAACTGCCAATCCGAAAGTTACAATCTCTTCCAAGCATATCTCTCATCTAAACACTGCTGAATACTGGCTAACACCTACGAACACACTTCTGATCGCTAGTCAATCAGTTATCCATCCTAAAGGATATGCAATTGATTTAGTCGACAGAACAAACACAAGGTTCTTTGTAATTACAACATGTCCCTGAACTCTGCATCAATCTCCAATCCTTCAATTTAATTCTTGGTTGAACCATAGCCATTTACAGTAGTAAGGCCAACAAGCAGATAGGAATTACCCAATTTTATGACATTTTCAGCTTTGCAAGTATGGACGGTTGTGAGTAGAATGGCGACAACGCTCTATAGCTCGCACGGCTGAACACGTCACTATTGTGGTGGTTTTTCTGTG